>CM042172.1:40515916-40587169 GCA_023376005.1 Doryteuthis pealeii
CTGAAGAAGGCCAGATTGTGTATTATACAATAAAAGTATTGAGGACAATAGTACTTCTGATAAATTTTCTCTTTTCCAAACCAAATTATTTTTTTTTAAATCACACATTTCTTAAGAAAAACTTCTTAATCAATGTATGGTGTAAAATTAGGAAATTCTACTGGGAATTTGGGGATTGCAAATAAAATAAGATATTCAAATTTCTGGGAGAAAAAGAGAGAAAAAAAAGAATTAAGAACCAAAGGTTAAAGTTTTAGAAGGAAAATCAACAGAGACGCACACCATGCAGTGCAAGATTGGACTGAGAAAATGACCCCAGAAACTCTAGATTTAAAAATAAAAATGGAAAAATTTTTCCGGGTTTGCACCGGAAATAGAATTGTGACCGCCGGGAATGGAGGAAACGGAAACAAAGTGACGATCGAGAAAAATCTCCACTTTTTTGGTTGCGGATCATTGGTGGAGTCAGAAATATTATATAGTCCCGTGTTTCCCATAATGAGTGGGATATATATACAGAAACATGATACTATGTTAGAAAGATTAGGAACATGAATGTTGACCAGATACTCCTCTCTCCTCTCTTCTCTCTTTTCCTGAAAAAGAACCCACGGAACTGCGCTTAAAAAAAAATAAAAAGCCCCCTACGTTTTGAGTATGTTGTTTCTTAACTTACGACCCAAAACTACTACCTAATGAAACTATTAACTGCAACTTGGAATTTGGTCCTTGAAATTTCTTTTTGAATCTCATCCATATTATTTATTTCTACTAAAATTCTTCCCTTTTTTGGTAAAAACCTCTATTTATTTTTAACCAAAATTTTTTTTAACCAAATTCTTTTTTAAATCACTATTCTTTAAAAAAAAAAAAATGTCTTTTCTTTTTTTTACATCAAATTCTTTTATCAATTTTTTTTTCTCAGGTATGTTGTGACAGTGCAGAACATGTCCTCAAGCATAAGCTCGACTATTTTATATTTTCTAAACTAAATTTGTTTTGGAAAAAAAAATTTTTTAATTTTTTTTTAAACAAAACACATTTTCCTTTTAACCAATTTCTTTCAAATAACTATTACTTAATAGATTGAATTGAATTAGTAATTTCATCACTTCCTTTAATATTTAATCACATGTTTCAAATTAATTATAATAAGGAATAAGCATACTTATGTTTTTACTATTACTTTTAATTTATGGGTTCTATATTTAAAAAAACCAAAAAAACAAAAAAAAACTGTTTTCTCCTTAGAAGTGAAGAGAGAGAGAATCATTTTGCAAAAAAAATAAACAATAAATATTTATTTTCATTTCGAATGTGTGATTTTTTCAAAGCCTGCCAAATTTCATTCAAAATTTAATATCTTAAGTTTATACTTATAGTTTTAATTGAGTTTGATTTAAATAAACACACCAAAAACAGCTGTTTCGTCAATATTTCTTCACTCTCACTCAAACAAAGGTTTTAGTAAGTTTTATTTAATATAGAAGAAGATCTATGTTTGTCAGGCCAGTATCCTTTTGTTTAAAATATGTTTTTATTCTGAAAATATTTTCAAATGGAAAAATGAAAAAAGAATTTTAGCTTCTATCTATAAAAAAAAGAGAAAAAAAGAGGGGCGGGTTAGCTCATGATAGTAGAAGCGCTCGGCTAGAAACCGAGCAAGGTTCTTTAAGTCAGTTTACCAACCCTCACAACTCTCAGTGTTATATGAGTAGCACAGGAAATCTGTATTGTTATAAAGTAAGGAGAGCTGATGGTAGGTTTGACAACTCCACCTTCAGACGTTTTTTTTATAAATAAATCCCTTGGGTTCTTCTTGCGCCTAGGTGAAAAGGTGATAGGACTCCCCTCACTGATTTAGCTGAATGACTTTTAGGCCACCCGACGAATGGACTTTATCTATATATTGAATTACTGTTGTTCCTTAATCTTCTGACCGTTATCATCTTGCAACACTCTTCTGGTTTTAAAAAATTTTTTTTTTTAAACCATTGCTACAAACAATTTTTCTAATTAATCCTATAGATTGGACCCTAACTGCTGGTAATGTCATCAATAATGTAATTTACTTGGGGTTCACTCGGATTTAAATATTTCGGTTCTTCAAATCATCCTGCTGACCTCCTATCAGAGATGAATCAAAAAAACTTCTGATCACTCCAACCCCCCTACCACCTTTTGAGATGCTTAAACAGACATTTGGCTTTTTTTTGAATTTTGGAACAAACACAACCTGATGGTAACAGGTATACCAATCAAGTGATTTTATCATTGTTGATATTTTTTTGCAATTATATTAAGCTAAGAGAATATAATAAAAAGGGTCCGCAAATTGAAGCAACAGAGTTTATAAAGAATTTACCACTGACACTTTTTGGATTATACAACCTTAGAAACAGGATATAAAAATATCTGAGAGACCCATCCAAATGTACAAGATTGAAGGCAAAAAATTTAATTAATCCCCCATCTGTTACAACAATATTTACCAGACCCCTCCTCTGGCACAAAAGTAGTAGAATGTGACAACCTCAAGGTCCAATTTCTTAAAGCAGAGTTTTTTAAACAGGTTGAATTTAGAGTTCTTTCCCTAGACTGATTGCATGCCAAAGAAATTGCCTCAGTCTGCCCTAATATTTTACTGGAGGAAGAAATAGTTAGACCTTCCTAATGGCATTACACATGCTCGCGTGTTGAACAGCAGAGGCTTTGTGCACGAAAGACCATGATGCGACCTGGCACCTCCTTTGTCAAAAACAGGAACGAGAAGAAGGGAAAAAAAAGAGAGGGAAAGCCGCTGCAGAAAAAGAGAGCCAAAAGGAAGCAAGGAAGAGCACAACAGCAACTCAAGCAAGCATCACTGTTGTGTGCAGTCATGCACCCAGACATCCATTTCAAAAATTGGTCCTGTTCAGCCACTCACCGCAGATACAGAATTAAAAAAAAAAAACATAAAGTTGGATATTACACCCATCACTTTAAGTAGAAGAAAAGGATGCCACACACCAACCTAGGCACTATGTGAAAGCCAAACCAGCCTGTCAGGGGATTTAGACACTCCTCTATGTCTGTGTCCCCATTTTATTACAATGATAAACCATTACACCATGTGGCTCCACAGTATATAAGTAAACATTGCAAAATTTATTGACAATTATACAAGGGACTATATGCACCAACAAATGAAGGTTGTCTTTTGTAGGTTTGTTGTATTTAGGCCCATAAATGTACATAGTTCATGGGTATAGCCTATGGAATTATGTATTGTAGCCCTGTAGCTAGAATTTTTTTTAATTAAATTAAAGGTTTTCAGAAGAAAATTTCAAAAAACGAGCGGGAGTTCAGTTTGGGAAAATTATCTGTTAGTGTTAATGACTAGTTGATAAAAAAAAATCCGAACTTGACAGCCTCCTGCCGAAAGCTGCCTAATCGAAAGCAAGTTTGAAAAGGAAAATCAGTTTTAGCTTAGCAGTGATACCGGTCCGATAGTCACCAGTGAGTGGACACAGGGTCCACGCTCTCAAAATGCCAACTTTCTCATCCACATGGTTTGGAAAAACTCTCTATGGGCTCGGGGTTTGTAATAAGAAAATAAACAAACACCAAAGTCTTAATTAATTTATCAACAAAGAAAGAAAATTAGCAGACGCCAAGCCCAACATGAAGAAGCCAACAGTTACAGATTTAGGTGGTTAGTTTATGATTTTTAACGGCATAATCAACCCATTGGAGTTTATGTCATGCCTAACGGTTAGGAAGTAATATATGCTGTTGTATTTAATTATACTTCCTTATTTTAAATAAGTAATTTTGGTTTAAACCAATGCGTTAGCACCCATTGGGGATCCATGTTGTTTGTATTGATTAAAGTTCATGTCTATATTCTATGGCTAATATAATTTTATTTCAAAAAAGATAGAATGTCCTCTTGTGACATTTTCAAGTAAGATCTTTCATATTGTTTGCATTAAAATAACAGTTCTCTAATGTGATCGCAAAAAAAAAACCTGCCATTCCATGAATAGCGGTGTTTGAACATGTTCCCCACAATTGTGGTTTGTTTGTTCTCTGTATGAGTAATATCCAACGAGAACAACACACAACGAACACTCGCCGTCAAACTACAACAGTCCATCACTCAGAACATCACACCAAAAGAATAAGAACACACAAAAACACCAACACACAACAAATACACGAACCATCATCACACACATCCGAGGACACACAACACTGACTCTGTAATACCCATTCCTCACTTAGACTTTCTTACAGTTGGTCTCAACGCTTCCCCAAGCATGCTGGATCAATTAGAACATACTATATCCAAAGACCCACAAGAGACGAGATCTAAATACACCTTCTCAAAAAGTCGAAAGAAAATTCCGCAAAATCAAAACAAGCTCCAACCACCACCCACACCAAAATATCCAACAACTACACCACACAACACAAGCAGAACTACCAACAACGCGAATACACCAAACACCACCTACGAGACACAACACAAAACAATATCATGCGTACAACTAAAACCCGGCACATCTCTCCACATACCAAACTTCAACAATTCTCACTTCACACAACACACACAAACCAACACAGACCTTCTCAAGTCCACCACCAGTACTATAGGCCAACAACTCATACACAATACACCCACTTCACGAATACTACAGACACGAGACCCCACACACACCAAAACAACAACAATCCACCAAAAAACAACCACATCAACAGAACACACACACCACCCACGCACACAAAGAGAAATCAGCCCAAGAAAATGGCCACTGAAACAAGTAAAACAAGCTAGAAGAAAAAAAAAAAAAAAAGAAAGAAAAGGAAAAGAAATTACCAGAATATGCACAGAAAGAAAGAAAAAAGAAAGGGAAAGAAATAAAGAAGAGCACCACAAGAAAAGACTCACATCGAGAAACTAAAAAGAAGGGAAAAAAAAGGAATATCCAAAAAAGAACCACCAGAGAAGAAGAAAGAAAAACACACACAACAACACCAAAAACTAAGCGCGGCTACGGAAAGACAAAACAACACGAAACACAACCACCCTCAACACAACATATAAATAACAAAAAATCACCAAACACAAAAACACAAACACACACCACACACAAAAACCAAAACAACAACACACCACCACACACACAACCACGCAAGCTAAATCTAAAAGCACAAGAACCAAAACCCAGAAACAAACCACAAACACAACACAAAACACAGAAGACACAACAACAACCACAAAAACTCATCGCAACGCAAGACACAAGCTAAACACAGACAACCAACGACACCACCCAAGACAATACAACATCACTGCGCAATAAACACCAACAAAGAACACAACAGAAAGAACCAACAAAACCAAAAACAAACAAACACTAAAACGCACACAGAAAAAATGAAAACAAAAAGCAAGAAAAGGGAACAGACAAAACCACAAGGAAGGAACAAGACAAAACAACAGAACCCGAAAGAACAACGACACACAAACAGGAAAAAGCACGAACAAACGGAGAAGAAAGGAAAAAGACAAGAAAGAAGAAATAATAAGGACAGTAGACCCAACCGAGCACAAATCAAAAAAAGAACTCACAACGACTTAAAGAAAAGAACACAACGAAACACCACGAAAGGCACAAAGAACAATCAACCAAGAACATTGGCATAAAGACAACAGACCAACCAGACCAATATAAGAAGAAGGGGAAGAAAGGAGAAAGAAAGAAATACAGTTTCAAACAACAAACAACACACCCACCAACCACACAAAGAGAAAGAAAAGAGCGAAGAAACAACCAAAAAACAACAAACGAAAGAAAGAATATACAGCAGACCACCCACAACGAAAAATAATTAAAGACCAACAGAAACGAGAAAGAAATACCAGAATATGCAACAAAACCAAGAAAGAGAAACAGAAATAAAGATAAGAATGATCAGAAGATGAGAAAGAACAAACAGACCAAAACAAGAACAGTAGATAAGAAAGAAAAGACAAGACAGTAGAAATAAACGACAAAAGAAGAGTCATCAGAAAGAAAAAAACGACAAACGATAAACAGACAACGAAATAACAAAGAAAGAAAAGAAAACCAAAAACACACACACACAAACCCACGCCACTAGGACAACATCAAAGCGGAAACAGAACAACCCAACGAGAACACAACAAACGTCGACGCATACGGAACAGGAAGATAAGAAGAAAGAAAAGAACGTAGAAAATAAAGAAAGGAAAAGAACGTAGGAGAAAAGAAAGAAGAAAGAACGTAAGAAGAAAGAAAGAAAAGAAAGAAAGAAAGAAAGAAAGAACGTAGAAAGAAAGAAGATAAAGAAAGAGAAAGAACGTAGAAAGAAAGAGAAAGAACGTAGAAAGAAAAGAAAGAAAAGAAAAATAAAGAAAGAAAGAACGTAGAAAGAAAGAAAGAAAGAACGTAGAAAGAAAGAAAGAAAGAAAGTAAGAAAATAAAGAAAGAAAGAACGTAGAAGAAAAAGAAGAAAGAAAGAAATAAGAAAGAAAGAACGTAGAAAAAGAAAGAAAGAAGTAGAAATAAAGAAAGAAAGAAAGAAAGAAAGAAAAAAAGAAAGAAAGAAAGAAAGAACGTAGAAATAAAGAAAGAAAGAACGTAGAAATAAAGAAAAAAGAAAAGAAAGAAAGAACGTAGAAATAAAGAAGAAAGAACGTAGAATAAAGAAAGAAAGAAAAGAAAAAGAAAAAGAAAGAACATAGAAATAAAGAAAGAAAGAAAGAAAGAATAGACAAGAAGAACTCATCACCATCCCTCATCCTGTCTCTCTCTCTCTCTCTCTCGCAATTATATACCCAGCAGATTAAGTGGGTATATAACATATTTTCTATTTCTTTGGGCTGTTGGGCTCTAACACTCCCATTAACACTAGGTCAATTTCATAAGTAGTTTGAATTCAGAGTTTTCCTTCTCCGAGACCGATTGCCATGCCAAGGTTAAAGTGCTCCGTCTAACCTACTATTTACCAATAGCTGGGGTAGAATAGTTGGATTCATACTTTTCCAAAAGGTATTAGCACTATGTAAAATGCAAATAGCCTTGTCCAAGATTTGAACTCAACTTGCTGTGTCCTTTTCCTATAATGATAACCATTACACCATATGCTTCCACAGTATAAGTGGATATTACAAAATTTATTATAGATTTATAGGAGGACTGAAGATTGTCTTTGAATGTTTATTGTATTTGGACACCAACACTCCCGTTAATATTAAATGTGTAAGAGGAAACAGCTTGGATATTTCTAGCCGAGGAAATGTAGTATGGTTTAATATTTCCTTGTGCTAATAATTCAAGAACTATTCACAGTGAATTAACCACAACATTTATTTCATTGCATGAACAAACTTAGGTTGGTTGGTTGGTTCATGGATTTTACAGCATGTCCAACCTTGTTGGGTTATTTTATGCCGAGGTTGTTTAGTTTAATTAATTCTTGGTGAGTATTCAAAAAATTTTTTTAACTCAATTTTTTTAAAACACGTTTTTTTCTATTTAACCCATAGTTGGGACCCTAACAGGTATTACCACTCAACGATTTTATCATTGTAATATTTTTGCATTATATCAAGTATTAGGAATATCGAGAGTCCAATAATTAAACGACAAAGTTATAAAGAGTGTATCCGAGGACATTTTTGGACATACAACCAGAAACAATATTCATGTCTCTGGTTGGTTGGTTGGATTTTATGGCATGTCAACCCTCATTGGGTTATTTTATGACAAAGATGTTTAGTCTTATTAATTCTTGATGGGTATTCAATTCTTTTTTCAACTCATTTTTTAAATATTTAACCCATAGATAGAACCCTAATAGGTACTACCACTCCATGTCAAAGTGGACCTGGGAGTAATGGCGATGAAGGGGTACTCCATACTCCACAGAGTTCCAGAATTGGAACTTCACCATTTGAAGCAGTTTAACATATAAAGTTGTATGGTTTAATATTTACTTGTGCTAATGATGCAAGAAATATTGACTGCGAGTTACCCATTAATTTATTGCCTGAGCAAACTTAGGTTGGTCGGTTGGTTGAATTTTATGAAACATCAACCCTTGTTGGGTTATTTTATGCTGAAGGCATTTTATTTTATTCATTCTTGATGGGTATTCAACATTTTATTTAAGTCAATATTTTAGACACGTTTTTACAAACATTTTTTTCTATTTAACCCATAGTTGGGACCCTAACTTTAAATATACACTCCTTACAACATTTAGAGTGCTGGTAGGTGTCATCAGTAATGTAATTTACTTGGGTCACTCGGATATTTCGGGTTTTTCAACATCATCCCGGCTGACCCTATCAGAGATGATCAAACTCTGATCCACCTATCACCTTTGAGATGCTAACAGACATTTGGCTTTTTTTGATTTTGGACGAGCGCACCTGATTGGCTAACAGGTATTACCACTCAGTGATTTTATCATTGTGATATTTTTGCATTATATTAAGTATTAGGAATATAATAAAAAGAGCAAATTGAAGAACAGAGTTATAAAAAGTTTACCACTGGACACTTTTTGGATATACAACTAGAAATAATATAAAAAATGAGTTTGGTTTGGTTTATTTTATGGCATATCAACCTCAGTGGGTCATTTAATGCTGATAAAGTTTTGAAATAAAGTCAGTCTTAATGGATACTCAATTTAAAAAAAAGAATACATTTTTCTATTAAACCATAGATGGGACCCTAACAGGTACTACCACTCCGGGTCAGAGTAGACCTGAGACCAATGGTGATGAAGGGGTGCACCACATTCCCCAAACCTCCAGAACTGGAACCTCACCATCAGATAGAGTTTAACATCATTCCCAGCATATGTAGGACCCTCAGCCACCGCCTTCTAGCACCCATAAAAAATGAGACCGTCCAAATTGTACAACATGAAATGCAAAAATGTAAATCCTGATTATCTGGTGTTACTTATTTGCTGAATTCTTATTTCTTATGAGTGTTGTCACCTCAGCTAAATAATGGACCATTCTGTTTTCATTATAAAGAAAGGGAAGAAAAAAGACATGCTACACAGAAAAAATATAATAAGAAAGAAACAAAGACAGCCGGGGAAAGATAGAGAAAAGGAAAAACGAAAAGAAGGAATGATAGGAGAGAGAGAAGAGAGAGAGAGAGAGAGAGAGAGAGAGAGAGAGAGAGAGTTAAATCAAGATTATTATAAGTAAGTTGTTGGGGTGGCCTAAAGTTGGTATCAGCCTGACAGTGAGGGAGTCTATCCCCTTTTCACTAGCACTAGACCAAGGAGATTGTTTTTAGTGTCTAAGGCAAATGAGCTACTTTTACATATTGAACTATTTGTAATAGCTCTTAAGTAAACATCAATATGTTGTAATAGTTAAATTATCATACTGTAGTATATCCACAGGTCCTGCTAGATATAATAATCAAACAACCAATATTAGTAATGTAATGAATATGCATACACCTGGGTCCCCCTCACAGAAATATGATTGGCTGGTGTCAGCCATAAATACAGAGCAATGTAGAGGTACAATGCCTATGACTACGATGTCACACCAGTACTATTACTTACCTGCTTGATTGTACCAATCTGTTACCGTGGCCTACCACTCTGCTACTTCAACTAAATATATCCCTTCCTGGGACATATCAATTAGATATACATATATGAATGAGAATGCAAAAGTCTATTTCAATTACTTACTTTGTTCTGTTGTTTTTCTCAAAGACTTGTCTTCAAAGAGCATTCTTTGAATAAGTCCATCATCTTCATCCAATGCCAACCACCTGTTGCAAAGAAACACCTGCTTGATACCTGTCGACGGGCAATCAACAATCACCCGATCCAGAAACCATCCCGGACTTCTACCAGAATTATCATGACCGATTTCCAGCTTACTCACTGGACTTAGATGTTTTGCAACATTCACATTGAAGATGTCAGTTCTTCCACGTTCAAACTTGCCATCTTTGAGCCAGATCTTGCCACTGCAAGATTCCCTTTTATTGCTGCCATAGAGACAGACATAGATATCAGAATTAGTACCTGCATTCCTTATGTCACTTGTAACCACGGTGATGGTGAAAAGGCAACCTAAGAAGAGAAAGAAGAGAAAACAAAAATGATATAAATATTCAGAGAAATAAAAACCAATTATACTTAAAACATTTAAATGGAGTTGCGTCGTGTAATGGACATTGCCATAGGAAAATGGACCCGGCGAAACAAGTTCAAATCCTAAGCAAATCTGTTTGCATTTCACATAGCACAAATACCCTTGGGAAAGGTATGCATCAAACTAGTCTCCCCCCAAATATGGGTAAATAGTTGGGTGAACTGGGCTCTTTAATCTTGGTTAGGTAACCAGTCGAGGAGAAAGAAAACTGAATTCATACCTGTTCAACTCCATTTACAAAACTGACCATGTGTCACATCCTACTTGTGTGGAGGGGTTGGTGTGTGTGTGTGTATATATATATATATATATATTTATATGGATGTGGAGGCTGGAAGGAGGAGAATTGATGCGAAAGGTGCTATAGGCATTTTAAAATGTGTGTACTGCATTGGAAATTAATTTTGTTTCAGGATGGTTTGTATTGTTTTATGTACTAGAAGCTTTATACATAAAACAATACAAAGCATGCTTTAACAAAATTAATTTCCAATGCAGTACACACATTTTAAAATGCCTATAGCACCTTTTCCATATATATATATATATATATATATATATACTTAAAACATTTTTTATTTAATAGTTGAACATTCTGGCTTCATAACATCATTTAAATTGATAGAGTAAAAATGTTAAAATTAAATAATGGTAAGTAAAAGTAAAGTACTAGAAGTAAAAATGTTAAAATTAAATAATGGTAAGTAAAAGTAAAGTACTAGAAGTGGTTACCCGACATCTCCTGGGTAGAGGATGGGGGGTTAAAAAAACGTAGTCTCGCAGATCCATTATAATGGGACCATGATTTGGACCCTCACAGGATGCTCTATTAAAATCCCTACATAAAAAAGACCTTGAGTTGATCCAGACACTCTGAAAAGAAAAATTAATGTCTCCTATTTAAAATATCATATGCAACTACAACAAAAAAATTCAAAAAAAAAATAAATTTTATTTTTTAATTATCTTCATGAATATAAATCAATTCTTCATTATTTTTGCTCAAAAAGCAAGATCTGGTGATAGTGAATGTGCATATATATTCACTTTGTCATTAATTGTTTTATTTTCATAGTTTCCTCCAGACATACATATACACACAACTGCCCTTTATATATGTACGAGCAGTGGCTACCCGGCGTCGCCTGGGTAGAGGGGGAGTTTTTTTAAGTTAGTCCCACAGATCCATTATTACTGATTTGTGAGTTGAATCCTCGTGGGATGCCTTATTTAAATCCCTATGTAAAAAAGTAGACCTTGCATTGATCCAGCTACTCTGAAAAGAAATGTTAATGTCTACTATCTAAAATATTAAATGAAAAAAAAAATCCATGCTGTTATCATTTAAATGTTATTCTTTAATTATCTTCACAAATATAAATCAAATCTCTATTATTTTTGCTCAAAAACCAAGCCCTGGTGATATTTAATGTGTATATATATTTACTTTGTCGTTAATTGTTTCATTTTTGAAGTTTCCACCAGACATGCATATACACACAACTGCCCTTTATATATATATAGAATAGATATATTTATATTGTTACATAATTGATGGGTGTCTATCAGTTATGTACGATAGTGTAGTTAAATCAAACTAAGGGTTTTGTGGAAAAATACAGGGAATTTAATTGACAAATTTTGACCTGTGTTTGACTTCTCTGATTTGCCATAGCAAAAATGAGAAAGTTACTTTAGAGAAATCAGTTTTTGGCTGGGCACTGAATAAGGAGGAAGCAAGATGGATGTCTCCTGTTTGAGGCCAAATTCTCACATGTGTGTTTGCCACTTGGGTTTTTATAAAATAAAATATGAGCTCTAAGTAAAACCATAAAGTCTTGTGTTCATTAATTAAAAACTAAGCAGCAACCCAAGACATCCCCAGATCAAGACAGAAGAACAGACATCCTTAGATCCAGCTAAGAAGCCAGCTACCAAGCACAGACCCAGATCCATAGAAGATAATATAAAATGGCATGCAACAATATCTATTTGGGCTGGTTTAGTTCAGTCGGTAGAGTATCCGGCTGGGAACCTCAAGGTTCCTAGTTCAACTCGCCAATCAGTGTATGAGTAGCACATGGATCTGTGCGGCAAAGTGAGGAGCTGATGGTAGGAGTGCTCTGCCTCAGATGCCCAAACAATCTCCTTGGTCTAGCACTAGTGAAAAGGGGATAGACTCCCTTCGCTCTCTGGCTGATACCGACTTTAGGCCACCCCGATGACTTTACATTTTTACATATTGTAAAATATAAGGAGGTATTTGCAGTGTAATGGTTATCATTTTAGGAAATGGACATGATGACACACGTTCAAATCCTGGATAGGGCTGTTTGCACTTCACATAACACTAATATTCTTGAGAAAGGTATAAATCCAATTATTCTCCCTCAAGCTATGGGTAAATAGTAAGTCAGACTGGGCTTTTTAACTTTAGTCTGGCAACCAAAAAGAGTTGTCCTGGGTATGACACTGAACTACACATGATTATGAAGTTCCAATTTTGGAACTCTGTGGAGCCATTACTCTAAGGTCCACTCAGACTCCAAGTAGTAGTGTCTGTTAGGGCTCCATTTATAGGTCAGATAGATCTGTTTAAAAATTAGTGTTAAAAAAAAAACTCTAAAGAAACGACTACACAAAAAATGTAAATTTTAATGTACTAAGAATGCGATTCCTTAACTTCTAGACATAAAAATAATCCGAGAAGGGTTGATATGTTTTGACAGAGAGTTTTTCATATGGCGTGATCAAACTATTTTACAAGATCCACCCTCAGCTGCAAGTCTGCAGATGAGGATCCGATATATTTTATTCAACAGAAATCATTTATTAAAACATTTTCATCAAGCAACAAATTGAGAATTAATTCAAGAGCACTAAAAACCTCAGTCTAAAAAAAAATAAAATAAAATAATCTGGGAATTAAATTTA
Organism: Doryteuthis pealeii; assembly: GCA_023376005.1. Lineage (NCBI taxonomy): Eukaryota > Metazoa > Mollusca > Cephalopoda > Myopsida > Loliginidae > Doryteuthis > Doryteuthis pealeii. The sequence continues at coordinate 40,529,067 of CM042172.1, forward strand.
AATGTCTTTCACATATATAAATGGAATTTAGGCAAATATTTCTCTAAAAATAAAATAAAAATTAATAATTTAATGGAAAATATATCTAAATTAATGTCTTACATTGAAAGTAATTTGATATTTTTTTCCTTTTTTTTTCCAAACAAATATTCTCATTTTCTTCATTAATTTTCAGACAACACTTGAGTGTGTGTGTATATATATATATATATATATATATATATGTTGTTATGGTTATTAAGCTATTCTAACAGATCCATTACTACAGAAAAGTGTTCAATACTTGCTGGATGTTCCACACTTTGAAATCCTGCCCGTAGGGAACGGTTGGGTATATATTCTCATTTTCTATTTAAGCAAATATTTCTCTAGAAATAAAAATAAAAATTAATTATCTAATGGAAAATATATCTAAATTAATGTCTTACATTGAAAGAAATTTGATATTTTTCCCTTCTTTTTTTTCTCAAACAAAATTTCTCATTTTCTTCATTAATTTTTCTTTTTCTCTTTTATCATTCAATTTATGCACACTCAAAAAATAAAGACATTCTCATAAACACACACACACTTCATGGGGTGGAGGTTACGTTGAAAAATAAACCTCATTTGGTCACATTCCCTGAGAGTATCTTGGCCAGCCTATGAAATTTTCAGACACTTGTGTATGTATATATATATATTTGTAAAGAAAAAAAGGCTTAAAGATCAGTTATTAAGCGATTATGGTCCATTTCCATCTGTGGGTATCTGAGACCTTCCAAGGACAAAAGGAAAAAGACTACCAGGAAGTGGGCCAGCATAACATCAAAGCACTGCCACCTGAAAGTGGTAAGAGGAATTGAAACTTGATACCATCACTGGGAGCAGGAGAAAGTGTATAAATATAAGCTGAATTTGATTGTTTGCCAGTTTCAATAAAGAAAGTGATCTGAAGAAACTCGGAGGGTCTCAGATACCCACGGATGAAAATGGACCATAATCGCTTAATAACCGATCTTTAAGCCTTTTTTCTTTATAAATTACTTTGCTCTGTTTATAAAAAGTAAGCAAAAGCAAATTGGACTTGAACTTTGCAACACTGTACAGTTGGAGGAAAGGAAAGGACCAATTTAGAATCATCCTAATACCAAAGAACATGGTACCCCACCAAAGTATGTATGTATGTATATATATATATGTGGTGTTATGGTTAGCAAGCTAGTCTCACAGATCCATTACTACAGAAAAGCATTCGATCCTTACGCTTTGAAATCCTGTCTGTTGTGAACGAGTTGAGTATATATTTTGGTATTACAGTTTTTGTTTAGTTGATTCTAAATAATCAGCATATGAGTAGCACAGGGATCTGCACGGTAAAGTGAGGAGCTGATGGTAGGTGAGGAGCTCCACCTCAGACGCTAAAATAATCTCCTTGGTCTAGTGCTAGTGAAAAGGGGATAGACTCCCTTGTTGATTGGTTGATACCGACATTAGCCCACCCCGACGACTTTAATTTACTTTATTTATTCATATCAAATACAAATAATTTTTAAACAGATTTATTTGACCCATAGATGAGACCTTAACATGTATTACAACTCCAGGTCAGAGTGGAACTGGGAGTAATGGCAATGAAGGAATACTCCCCAGAGCTCCAGATGCAGTTTAGTGTTATATCTGGGATACTCAATTTCATATTTAAAAACAGCAAAACCTATTTTTATTTTGACAAAACAGTAAACAATGTAACTTATAAGTAAAGTTGTCAGGGTGGCCTAAAATCGGTATCAGCCAGACAGTGAGGGTGTCTATCACCTTTTCACTAGTGCTAGACTAAGAGATTGTTTTGGTGCCTGAGACAGAGTGCCACACCTACCATTAGTTCCTCATTTTACTGCACATATCCCTATGCTACTCATATGCTGAATTGGTGAGTGCTGGTATTGAACCTGAACCTTTGGCTTCTAGTTGGATGTTCTACTGACTAAGCTAAACTGACACTTTATGTGACTTACAAAAAAGTGAAAAATAAAAGAAAAGGAAAAGTCCATTTAACAGAAGATTGTATTCACTTACTAAACTATTTTAGGTTATTTCCTAAAAGTCTAACATAAACAAAGGGGAACCACTCTTGACTGATAAATTATTTATTTATTGATTGATCTACTAGGATAAATGAAGACGGGTTAGGGTTAGTTTAATGGAAAATGAATAATTAATTTATCAGTCAAGAGTGGTTCCCCTTTGTTTATGTTAGACTTATAGGAAATAACCCTATTTTTATATTAACTTTAAGACACTCTCACTCCCAAAAACCTATTACACAACTTTAAACAATGTAACTCATAAACTAAAGATTGAAAAGTGTATTTAATAAGTTATATTCAGTTACTAAACCATTCTTATATTAACCTTAAGGCACCCTCACCTCCCAAAAAACCCTGTTATCATTTTGAGGTAAGTTTATTTAACTATTACAAAACTTTAAACAATTCATTTGGACCATATTACCTTTAAGCACCCCATCTGCGATCTCAATTAATAAGGACATTTTTTTCATTTACACCATCAATATCCGGTTGTTTGTTAGGGGTTAGGGTTAGGGATTAGTTTTATAATTAAAAAAAAACTCTAAAAAATCGACTGTTAACAAACAACCAGATTTTGACGGTGTAAATGAAAAAAATGTCCTTATGAATTGAGATTGCAGATGGGGTGCTTAAAGGTAATATGGTCCATTCATTTTATAAATGTCTAAGAAATTGAGAAGCAAAATAATATAAAAAGTAGAATAAGATGAAAAGTGTTATTTAACAGAAGATTATATTCACTTGGTGAACCATTACAATATTTTTTTTATAAGAAAGTCATCAGATAATTCCCATTTTCAAAGGACTGTTCCACTTTAATAAGTAGGTCAATTTTTAGAAAGTTATATTACTAAAAGCATCGGATGAAGATGGAGCTCATATGACTAGCACTTCAGTTGGTAAAGAAAAAATGTTAATAATACAAACCCCATGGTAATGTAAAATGATTATTCACTAGCACAAGTCTTTTTTTGCAAAAACAAACAAAAAGCATCTTCAGATTTCAACCTATATATTAATACTTATGTTCCTTGATTGTACGACCGATATCATCTTGCAACACCCTCTAGTTAAAAATGAGACCGTCCAAGATGAAATGCAACCTACATATTAATACTTGTGTTTCTTAATTGTATGACTGTTAGCATTCTTGTAACACCCTCTGGTTAAAAATGAGACCATCCAAGATGAAGTGTAATCTATATATTAATACTCATGTTCCTTAATGTATGGCCATTTCATCTTGCAACACCCTATGGTTAAAAATGAGACCATCAAAGATTAAATGCAATCTATATATTAATACTGGTGTTCCTTAATCGTATGACTGTTATCATCTTGCAACACCTACTGCTTAAAAATGAGACCGTTCAAATTATAGAAGATGAAATGCAATCTATATATTAATACTCATGTTCCTTAATTGTACAACCATTATCATCTTGCAACACTCTCTGGTTAAAAATGAGACTGTCCAAATCAGCCAATATGAAAAGCAATAATATAAATCCTGATTATCTAGTGTTGCTTATCTGTCAAATTCTTATTTCTATGAGTGCTAAAAAAACTTATGTTCCCTAATGTTCTGACCGTTATCATCTTGCAACACCCTCTGGTTAAAAATGAGACTGCCCAATTCATCCAAGATGAAATATAAATCCTTATTATTGTGTTGCTTATCCACAGAATTATTTCTTATGAGTGTTGTCACCTCAGCTAAATAATGGACCATTCCATTTTCATTATAAACAAATAAAGGGAAGAAAAATGACATACTACACAGAAAAAATAATAAGAAAGAAGGAAAGAGAGTAGGGGAAAGATAGAGAGAGAGAGGGTGAGATACAGAAGCGATAACGCTAATCTGTTTCAATCAAACATAATGATAACAAATTTTAATAGCTCTTAAGTAAACATGTCAATGTTGTGATAATTAAATTATTATACTGTGGTATATCCATAGTCATAATTCTTTTTAAATTTTTTTAAACTCTTTGCCTACTTTAAACCACTCACAGCAGCTCTCCACCACTGTGATCCTACTGTAAACTGTTGGCAGTGGCTGTCACTTGTTTACACTGAAAAAGGACACAAATTAAATAATAATAATAGGACTTCATTTGAATAGAATGAGTTCTAACGTAAATAGATAGTGAAATTTGAAATATCCCATCATACAGGTAAAAAATACCATGGAAATTTGGTAGATAAAGAGTTTATAATGCATCTTTTCAATTCATTTTTCCACTGATTCACCGTTAATTTTAAAATCTATCATACAGGTAAAAAATAGCAAGAAAATTTGGTACAGCCGTGGGAGTTCACTACACTTCCTTACAAAAATGATGGCTATGTCTATTCATTATGTAACACTTGCTTTATTTTATAATTCATTTCTTCCACTAATTCACTGTTAATTTTAAAATCTACACTACACTTTCTTACAAAAATGATAGGCTAAGCTGTTTATCATTTAACACTTGTTTTATAATTCATTTTTTCCACTGATTCACCATTAATCTTAAAATCTACACTACACTTCCTTACAAAAATGATAGGCTATGCCTATTCATTATGTAACAGGAGTTAAAAATCTCACTCATAAATATACATGACTCCATCATATCAGAAATTCCACCTTTAACCATAGAACAACCTGAAGTAATAATTAGAATTATGCAAGCTCCCCAAAACAAACACACAGTCTCATTTTTTAGGAAGAGCTCGATAAAAATCAAAGATCGTTATCCAAAACACATATTTTTCCAGACAGATCCCAAAGAACGAACAGGATGTGGAGAAATCTCCAACCAGGTAATTGCCAAAAAACATTTTTACAAAGGAAACCCCTATCTTTAGTGCCAAGACATAATTAATAGACACACCCTGTCAGCAAGTCTTAGAATACACTGAATATCTCTTCTGCAGGGGAGTGTCCTGGGTTTGACACTAAAGTGCATCTGATGGTGAAGTTCCAGTTATGAAAATCTGGAGGAGTGTGAAGTACCCCTTCATTGGCATTACTACCAGATCCACTCTGGCTGTGAGTGGTAATACCTGCTAATGTCCATCAATGGTTCAAATAGATATTTTTGAAAATTATTCATAAACAATATACATGAATCTATCATATGAACACCCCACCTCGAGGGCAATTCTCTAACCTCTAGGCATAAAATAACCCTGATCGGTTGACAAACCATTAAAATCAATCAATCAAAGCAAGAAAAATTAATCAGTAAAAAGTTATCCATATTAACAATTGGAATGAGATAGTCTGTCTTTTACTGATAATAAAATGTTTGATATTATTGGAATATTTGTAATATAAGGTGTCCTGCAATATACCACCTAAATTTATAGACTGGGCGAGGTCACGTGGTCTATTCCTTTGCCAATCAACAACCATATTGTTCGGCTGATTAACTACTTAAACACTAATCCTTTCATAGTTCATTTGTGACCATTGACAAAGGAACTTACAATACTGAGGATTCTTTACCAGAGGATTACTAAGGATTTCGTCTGAACAAGCGCTCTTGCTTGAAAGCTAAAAGGATGGCCCATAAGATTGTAACAGATATGATTCTCTAACCTCTAGGCATAAAATAACCCTAGATGGGTTGACAAACCATTGAAATCAATCAATCAAAGCAAGAAAAATCAATCAGTAAAAAGTCATCCATATTAATAATTGGAAAGAGATTGTCTGTCTTTTACTGATAATAAAATGTTTGATATGATTCTCTAAGCTCTAGGCATAAAATAACCCTAGATGGGTTGACAAACCGTTAAAATCAAACTGATAATAAAATGTTTGATATGAAGTTAGCAAATTTGGAGGTGCGATTAGCCACCCTGGTGCAACACCATAAAGCCAAGAGATCCAGAAGAAAGCAGCGGTAACAAAGCACCGGGACATCAACATCTTCAGGGAAAGCCTTCACATGTGACATCTGTGGTCGAGAATGTTTTTCAAACATTGGACTTCACAGTCACAGGAGGCACTGTAACTTAAGGGGTACAAGAACTATATAGTCTTCCAAGACTGCGATGCTACAAACTCCTGTGGATTATTTAATGCCAAAAACTGTCAGTGTGAGATAAAAGTTGGTACTCAAGTTTCTTTTACAGGTATATTTTTGTAGATGTATTTTATATCGGATTCATAATTTTTGGTATATTTTTATTTCTCTCAAGAAGGATAAAATGTCATCCATGTTAATATTCTCAAACAGATCCCTCATATTATTTACGTTTAAATATTCCTTTCTGATTATAGTGAAAACTCTGCACCTCATGAGGAAATGTTTGATAGTGTTGAGTGTTTGATAATGTAGATTAGAAAGATAATACAGAAACTAGTTGATAAGGGTGGATGCACCCATTGTGTAATGGTTATTGTCATTCAAAATCATCATGTCACACTAACAGCACAGATTCCTATGACTCTTTTGAACCACCTGTCCCTATCGGCCATTGCTTCTGGCAAGTCTTTCTTTAAACATCCAGTATCCACACAGAGCTGATCAAAATTCTTCATTGGCCAAGCCCACTTTGGTATGTCCGTGTTTGGAGAATGTCACTTATGAGTTTGTCCTTGATCAGTGTGTCTTGTTTATCTTAAAGTTTCCTTTACATTTGTAGATTTATTTTATATTTGATTCATAATTTTCAATATATTTTTATTTCTCTCAAGAAGGATAAAAAGTTATTCATGTTAGTATTCTCAAACAGATCCCTTTTATTATTTGTGTTTAAATATTTATTTCTGATTGGAGTGAAAACTCCACACTCCATGAGGAAATGTTTGACAGTGTAGGGTGTTTAAAATGATATCTTCAAATTAGTATAAATAATTTTCATTAACTTTATTTGGTTTGTTTAATAACTGTGGGTTATTTAATGCCAAAAACTATAAGAATGTGAGATAAAAGCTGGTACTCAAGTTTCCTTTATTTTTGTAGATATTTTTGGGGATGTATCTTATATCTGATTCCTAATTTTCATATATTTTTATTTCTCTTAAGAAGGATAGTATTCTCAAACAGATCAACGCAAATAATATGAGGGATTAGTTATTGTCAGACAAATTGCAAATGGTGACCCGAGTTCAAATCACGAAAGAAGCAGTTTACATTTCATTTTGTGCTAATACCCTTTCCTTTCGGCAGTCTGTAGCAGACAACAATGATGTCACTCCATATAATTCATCAGTTGTGGACCCTCTGGTGGCTAATCAGCCCAATTCTGGACTCACAGATGCAGTCACACACATTGCAAGGGAAATTTCCATCTGCATTCTGTGGTGCATGACGACAAAGACATCACCGCTCTGCAGCCGTATTGATCTCGATATTGAGCCACTCAGCTCCTGTCCGGCACGTATCTCGCCAATCCTGTCTATTGGAGGCCAGATCTTTGAGGCCTGCTGGTATAATGTGCCATGCTAATAATACCATTGGAGAAAGGCATGAATCCATGTCTTCTTCTCTCCCCTCCAGCTATGGATAAATAGTAGGGCAGACTGGATTCTCCAGCCTTAGCAAGGCAACCAGTCTAAGAGAAGGAACACTCTCAATTCAAGCCAGCTTAAAAAGATTTATCTTGTGTCACATCCTACCCATAGCAGAGAGTCTGGTTTGGTTTGGTTCATACCTTTCCCAAGGATATCACTCCAAAAGTGAACATAATAGCACAACTAGAGTTTGAACTCACTTTCTAAGATTTTGCAGTCCAGCTTATCAGCTGCTATGCCACAGGGATTCCCTCACTAAAAATTTGGTTGATAATTGATTTTTAAAACTAAATCCAGGAGAAAATCTGGGTTGGTTCCTATTTAAGTATATATATATATATTTACCAACTCCTCCACATGAGGAGGATATGACAGAAGGTCAATTTCTTAAGCGGAGTTTAACAGGTTTGAATTCAAAGTTTTCCTTCTCATAGACCGGTTACCTATCCATGGTTAAAGAGTCCAGTCTGCTCTGGTATTTTACTCATAGTTGGAGGGAGAATTGGATTCATACCTTTCCCAAGGGTATTAGCACTATGTGAAATCTAAACAGCTTCGTCCAGGAATTGAACTTGGGTTGACGAGTCTAATTTCTACGACTTTAATCATTAGACCATGCGGCTCCATTTAAGTATATAAGTACAAACACACACACATTTATATATATATATATATGTTTTTAAGAAAATGACTCTTTGGAAAAAGAAAAAGAAATCAACAAGTCACAATACTGGCTTCGTCAGAAAAAAGGATATATATATAATGATGTATGTATCTGGTCACTATAAGGAAAATATATATATATAGATATAATATATATATATGTGTGTGTGTGTGTGTGTGTCTGGTTACTATAAGTATATTTAAATTAACACTTAAATTATGTGTTAAGGATTTTTATACAGCATATGCCTAAAATAAGAAAATAATTTTTAAAATATTTATTTTTAAAATTATTTTTCATGGAATTGAAACCAAAAACGTATAATAATGTCCGCATCTGACTCATTCAGACACACCCATTAATTTTTTACAGGATTTTCTTGCTTCCTTTTTTTTTCTGAAACTCAACAGCGACATACATTAAAACCTCTTGACCACCGGTCAAGATCTTCTTGTCTCAAAGGATGTGTAATGCTGGAAATAGCTCCTTCTGGCAAGTTTAAGTGGTTATCTCAAAAGAGAAAAGTGCCGTGCTTTCTAGAAAGTGAGAGTAGTCAGAAAGATAATTGTCCTTATTGGTTGCAAGGCACTAGTTGGTCCTAAGAACGATACTAGAAAACCGATCTTTTGGTAATTAGAAAAACTGGTTGAGTCAACAAAGTATTGGGGGGGAGTTGAAGGGTTTTTTTTTCGAGGTAGTAGGTGAAATAAGGTTGGAGGTGAGCAAGTGTTCTTCACTTGGCAGTCTTCAAGTGGACCATTCTTTGATCATAAAAATGTTTTGATTAAAGAGAGGAAAGAATATTTTACTCTGAGAGCAACTTCTCGAGTGGAAGAGGAAAATGAAACCAAAGCGAAGAAAATAATGAATTAGATCATTTTCCTGCTATGACATATATATATATATATATATATATATATATATATATATATATATACACACATACATAAGTGTATGTGTATATGTACGTGAATATGTGCATAGATATATATAGATATATGGGTATATGTACATTATATATACATATATATATATAGTTATATGGGTATATATATAAGCATATGTGTATATAGGTGTATGTGTATAGGTATATGTGTATGTGTAAAGGTATATATATATATATATATATATATATACACACACACACACACAGAGAAGGGTTGTGCCCTTCCACAATGCACACCTTTGAAAATAATGATTCACTCCATTTGATATAAGATAAGAGTATCTGCAAATCTTTACTTTTAGGAAATATATATATATATATATATATATATATATACACTCACACATCATCTCCTCTGCATGAGTAAGATGTGTCACATGGTCAATTTCTTAAGTGGAATTTAACAGGTTTGAATTCAGAGTTTTCCTTCTGCTAGACTGGTTATTATACAAGCATTAAAGAGCCCAGTCTGGCATTGCTGGAGGGAAAATAATTGGATTTATACCTTTCCCAAAGGTATTAGTAACTTGAAATTATATAATTGTATATTAATTATTAGTAGAAATACTTTAAACTACAGAATTCTATGAAAATTATTTGTATTAAATAAGAATATTTAATATCATACAGAGATGATGATAAGTATGCATCCTGCATCTCTGAAGCACAAAAATCTAAAAGGACACAGTAAAATTGTATCAATGCATCCCAGTGTTTTTCTTTTTTCTTCCCTCACCATTTCAAGGTAACTGTAAATAATTATAATAGTTTCTTAGAAATGAATTATACAGAATAGGTTTCAAGGTAGGGTTTAGAAAGCTCTAATTGTTTCCACAGATCATAAATAAAAACCCTACAATTTAAGAAACTCTAGTTGGGACCAATTAATTTTTCTGGGGACTCATTCAAAACAAATATGTGCGTACCAAGACCAAATTTACTAGATTTCCAACACAGATTTCAAGATCTCTTTTTACACAAAAGAAATATTACAATAAAATCATAAATTTTTTATGATAAACCATTGTGGAGGTGTAATATTACTAGGAAGTATCCACAGATCTCTGATGAAACAATATAATTATAATAACCATGAAAACAATGCAAGAACTTAGAAAATATTCTATGATGTATTCTCCAAATTAATTAGCTTGAATATGGAAGTATTTTATTTTTCAGAATAGATACTTAGGAAAAAGTGTTATCTTCGCCCATAACATCCTATACCACCTCATTCCACCCGGCAAAAAGTCACATTCATTTTCCTAATCTGCCCCAAAAGATAGCCTTTGTTTAAATGTAATATTAAACATGTTTAGCAGTCTTTGATTTATGGGAAATAACAGGTAACTTTAAATGAAAAGGACATTTTTAGCCATTTATTGATAAATCTTTATAGGAATGGAGCTCTTGGCTTAGAAAATTCTCAACAGGATGTTAAGAGTTTTAAAAAATTGTCTGGGTTTTATAGCCACCTTATTAGGTTATTATGCCAAAGACATTTTATTTCATTCATTCTTGATGGGTACTCAATTTCTTTTAAAACACATTTTTAAAACTTATTTTTTTCTATCTAACCCATAGATGGGACACATACCTGGTGGTGGTGGGGGCAAAGATTAGATCCAAGACTGCATGCCGAAAAGGGGGTTCCTTTAAGGAAAATCTGTGATAATGTAAATGTCATTGTTTATATTAACTTTAATTTTTAACTTAACTAATCAAGTCATTTTTATAATTTAATAAATATATACAGCTCATTCAACTGTGGCATATGAACATTTTTATGATAAACCATTGTGGATGAGTAATATTACTAGGAAGTATCCACAGATCTCTGAAGACACAATGTAATTATAATAACCATGAAAACAATACAAGGCAAAATTATTTTAGTAACAGGTGGTGAATTTATGGAATGAACTACCATCATCAGTTGTGAATGACCCATCTTTGAACTCCTTTAAGGTAAGGTTGGATAATCTATGGAAAGATTATAAATATTCTGTGGATATAAGATGAATATTTTGAATATAAGGAACAGCTTACAGGTCTCAGATTTAATATACTAGCTGAAAAAAGATAATTATAATAATAATGATCAAATAAAGAAATAAGATCAGAAAATCTTAATAATTTAATCTTAATATTCCTAATATATGTATTTTAGCCGTATATATTGAGAGATATTTGAGAGATAAAGAGAGTGCTATTTGGAATTTAACAGGTACCCGACTATGACAGATCCTAGAAGAAACAATTATAATAACCATGATCAAATAAAGAAATATTGGTAATTTGAACATTAGCTACATAAATGAGAGTAACCTCCCTTTGTTTATTTCACTTTAAGGAAGCCGTCTGTTTTGGTAGGCCATTTTCATTTCACTGTAAATATGAATTTGTTCGAATCAATACAACTGAATGTTTTAACATGAAAATATGATAAAATGTGTTCTTGATTGTGCTTCTGCATTATTTGAAATAAACTTAATTGTTATTAAGAACACATTTTATGATAATTTTGTGTTAAAACATGCAGTTGTATTGATTCGAACAAATTCGTATTTTCAGTGTAAATTTACGGTGAAATGAAAATGGCCGACCAAACAGACGGCTTCCTCAAAGTGAAACAAACAAGGGAAGGTTACACTCATTTATGTAGCTAATGTTCAGATTACACAAATATTACAATGAAATCAGAAAATCTTAATAATTTAATCTTAATATTCATAATAAATGTATTTTAGCCGTATATATTAATATGATTCCCTTTGAGAGATAAAGAGAGTGCTATTTGGAATTTAACAGGTACCAACTATGACAGATTCCAGAAGAAACAATGTAATTATAATAACCATCTATCTATATCTATACATATATAAAGGGCAGTTGTGTATATGCGTATGTTTGGAGGAAACTTCAAAAATAAAAAAATCAATGATAAAGTAAATTTATATGTACATTCACTATCACCAGGGATTGGTTTTTGAGCAAAAATAATGAAGATTTTATTTATATTTGGGAAGATATTTAAAAATTAAAATTTGTATAGTAACAGAAGGTAATTGAAATATGATGTTGATTGATTGAATTAATTGCCTCATTTATATTGTACTTTTTTTTTTAATTGTAAATTATTGAATTAAAATTTCTTACCATATTATTATACATTTACGTGGGTATTTTATAGGGCATCCAGTGAGGATCTAACTTGTAATAAGTAATAATGGATCTACGAACCTAACTTTAAAAAAATCCCCTCCCTCTATCCAGGTGACGCTGGGTAGCCACTTCTAGTGATCAAATAAAGAAATATTACTATAAAATCAGAAAATCTTTATGATAAACCATAATGACAATAACCATAATGACAATAACCACTGACATGATAAACAGTTTTCACTCTTTTGGATACCAGATTCTATTTAATAATTTAATCTTAATATTCCTAATAAATGTAATTTAGTCGTATATATTGACATGATTCCTTTGAGAGATAAAGAGAGTGCTAATAGGAATTTAACAGGTACCGACTATGACAGATCCCAATGTAATTATAATAACCATGATCAAATAAAGAAATATTACTATAAAATCAGAAAATCTTAATTTGATTTTAATATTCCTAATAAATGTAATTTAGCCGTATATATTAATATGAATCCCTTTGAGAGATAAAGAGAGTGCTATTTGGAATTTAACAGGTACCAACTATGACAGATCCCAATGTAATTATAATAACCATGATCAAATAAAGAAATATTACTATAAAATCAGAAAATCTTAATTTGATTTTAATATTCCTAATAGATGTAATTTAGCCGTATATATTAATATGATTCCCTTTGAGAGATAAAGAGAGTGCTATTTGGAATTTAACAGGTACCAACTATGACAGATCCCAATGTAATTATAATAACCATGATCAAATAAAGAAATATTACTATAAAATCAGAAAATCTTAATTTGATTTTAATATTCCTAATAAATGTAATTTAGCCATATATATTAATATGATTCCCTTTGAGAGATAAGAGAGTGCTATTTGGAATTTAACAGGTACCAACTATGACAGATCCAATGTAATTATAATAACCATGATCAAATAAAGAAATATTACTATAAAATCCGAAAATCTTTATGATAAACCATTGTAGACGATAACCACTGACATTATAAACAGAGATTTTTTCACTCTTTTGGATATCGGATTCTATTTCTAATTTTGCTAACAGTGAGTAAATAAGATTTGGCTTATTTGAAACGTAACCTTTCTCTTAGAATTTCTAGCCTATGTCACTGAAACTAAATCACTTTATTTTACTTACTTGACAGTAGCATCCTCCTCTTGGTGAGGGGTGTAAAAGAATTATAACTATAAAAAGTAATTCTGGGTTGTGTTATGTCACAAGAGATTACAGGAGATTGGTAATGTGTGTTTGCTTAACTTGCCTGTCCCCGAGGCCAGGGATTTACTGTAGTAACCCAAGTGTAAGATGAGATTTGACTTTTAGCTAAAACTTCTTTGGGGGTCATATTAGCCTGATATGATTTGCAGGGAAGGTAAGAAGTAATAGACTCTTCTATCAATACAATTCAGTATAGTGTAATAAAAATACTACTGATGGTTTTTCAACAGCCTGATGGCAAAAAAATTATTACAAAAACAAGAAGAAGAAAAAAAAAGAAAAAAAGAAGAAAAAAAGCAGAAAAAGAAAAGGAAAAAAGAAAAAAAAGCAGAAAAGAAAAGAAAAAGAAAAAAAAAAAGGAAAAAGAAAAAATAGGAAAAAAAGAAAAAAAAAAAAAGAAGGAAAAAAAAGAAGAAAAAAAAGAAGAAAAAAGAAGGTTTTTTCCTCTTTTTCTTCTTTTTTTCTTAAAAAAAACAAATGTTGCACAGAATCTAAAAAAATACTCTATGATGAATTCCCCAAATTGATTAGCTTAAATATAGAAATAACTCACTAACAATGGTCCGAGAATCTAGTTTGCTAATCATTACACCACATGATAGCAGTGTTCAAGAAACTCTTAAGAAACTACACAAAAAAATGTAAATATAAATGTACAAGTACACAATTCCCTAACCTCTAAACATGAAATAACCCCAGATGGGTTGACAGGTCGTTAAATCAATAAATAAAACAAGAAACTTAGAAAATGTTCTATGATGTATTCTCCAAATTGATTAGTTTGAATATGGAAGTATTTTATTTTTCAGAATAGATGTTTAAGAAAAAGTGTTATCTTCACCTTTAAAAAAAAATTTGGCTGGTTATTTGGGTTTTATGGCAATGTTGCATAATTGTGTGGTGGCGTGGGTTTTTGACAAGCCCTGTAGTAAGAATTCTAAGGGGCCATTTTTTTTCAGATCAGAAGATGGAAAAATACCAGGACGTTGGTACCCTTGACTGCAAAGGCGGGAATCTCCTGAGTCACGTGATAGAGTTAGTTAGGTAATCAGTTTTCAACCAGACGTCAGGCAGAGAGGTTGTAACTCAAACCGCGCAGTGAATCAGGGCAATGCAGTAATAAATCTTTGATCAAAGAAAACAAAGTCTTGTAGTTAATTAATGCATGACTTGAAAAGTAGCCCTTAGTTAGAAGAAGAAAAGAAGAGACAAGATGACAACTGGCCAAAAGAAAAAGATGAAACAACCACTAGACAAAGAAACAAGTAAGTCACAGTCTTAACTATCTGTCTGTCTCTCTTTATCACACGAGAACTCTCTTGATGTATATACCCCACGAGGGTATACAACAGCAATCTTATTAGGTTATTTTATGCCAAAGACATATTATTTCATTCATTCTTGATAGGTACTCAATTTTTAAAAAAAACACATTTTTTAAAACTTATTTTTTTCTATCTAACCCATAGTTTAAGGGAACCTCCCCTTTTCGACATACATGTCCAATACCTAAACTTAACTTCTCACCCCTAACAGATACTACCAATCCAGGTCAGAGTGGATCTGGAGTAATGGTGATGAAAGGGTACTCCACATTTCCCAGAGCTCCAGAATTGGAACTTCACAATCAAATAGATTAACATCATACCCAGGACGTTAAGACATCCTGCCACCGCCTTCTAGCACATATATGATAAAAAGGGTTGGGGCTTGCCATAAGGACAATAGGGTCGGGACAATCATATAGGTGCTAGGGCTTGATGTGACTAGCTAATTGATCAGTGACTGCCTCTTCGACCACCTGTCTAGCCTAAATAAAGACCAAAATAGAGTGTTGCATGTCATGGACAGCTCAGCCACCAGGGTTCCCTCCTTAGGCATCATGGGTTGCCACTCACAGCCAACATGTCCCCATTAGGAGGAGGAGTCTTACCCCTCTGCAGAGGTGCAATTGGTGTATGCTAAAGTCCCACCTAATAGGGCTAGAAAATGGTTAAAGAGAATCTCAATCCTTTAAATACAGGTTGTTCATAATTGTAAGAAAAGCTCTCCCAAATGAAAATTCCATTTTTTCAGCTGAAACCTGTGCAATAGATCTAGCACTTGACATAATCTATGAAAAATAACCACAAAAATATATCATCTTCTCAGACTTCGCTCTCTGTCCTAGTATCATTAAGAAATAAAAAACTGGAAACCCTCTCATCATTAAGCTCCTGAATAGATTAGACTTGATGTCTAACTCTAAGGAGATTATGATATGCTGGATCCCAAGTCATATAGGAGTGAGGGAATGAAAGAGCAGACTCCGCCAGCTAAATTGACAATTTCAAGATACCATATACTGATTTGAAACCTAAAATTAATAGATTCCTTCATACAAAATCGCAACAACACTGGAATAACAACATCCACAATAACTCTTCCTAATCAAACCCACTTTAAGGAAGTCTAGAAAAAACAAGTCATTGTATCCCAATTACGCATTGGTCATACAAGACTAACGCACTCCAATATACTCAAACAAGAAACAACAACCACAATGTGGAACATGTCAAACACTTATTCATGGAATGCAGGTTTCTTGCTCACATCAGAAACTGTTATTTTAAAGCAAAACAATATGAAAGATCTGTTTGAAAATGTCAACATGGAGGATATTCTCTCTTTCAGGGAAATAAAATTATACCATAGAATATAGACATGAAACAAATCAATGCCATACAACATAATCCCTAATAATGCTAACACATTTTTAAAACCAATTACTAAAAAAGTATAAATATAAATACACGATATGTATAACTTCCTAACCATTAGACATGACATAAAACCCAGACGGGGATGGGAAAATAATTGGATTTATACCTTTCCAAAGGTATTAGTAACTTGAAATTATATAATTGTATATTAATTATTAGTAGAAATACTTTAAACTACAGAATTCTATGAAAATTATTTGTATTAAATAAGAATATTTAATATCATACAGAGATGATGATAAGTATGCATCCTGCATCTCTGAAGCACAAAAATCTAAAAGGACACAGTAAAATTGTATCAATGCATCCCAGTGTTTTTCTTTTTTCTTCCCTCACCATTTCAAGGTAACTGTAAATAATTATAATAGTTTCTTAGAAATGAATTATACAGAATAGGTTTCAAGGTAGGGTTTAGAAAGCTCTAATTGTTTCCACAGATCATAAATAAAACCCTACAATTTAAGAAACTCTAGTTGGGACCAATTAATTTTTCTGGGACTCATTTAAAACAAAATATGTGGTACCAAGACCAAATTTACTAGATTTCCAACACAGATTTCAAGATCTCTTTTTAACACAAAAGAAATATTACAATAAAATCATAAATTTTTTATGATAAACCATTGTGGAGGTGTAATATTACTAGGAAGTATCCACAGATCTCTGATGAAACAATATATTATAATAACCATGAAAACAATGCAAGAACTTAGAAAATATTCTATGATGTATCTCCAAATTAATTAGCTTGAATATGGAAGTATTTTATTTTTCAGAATAGATACTTAGGAAAAAGTGTTATCTCGCCCATAACATCCTATACCACCTCATTCCACCGGCAAAAAGTCACATTCATTTTCCTAATCTGCCCAAAAGATAGCCTTTGTTTAAATGTAATATTAAACATGTTTAGCAGTCTTTGATTTATGGGAAATAACAGGTAACTTTAAATGAAAAGGACATTTTTAGCCATTTATTGATAAATCTTTATAGGAATGGAGCTCTTGGCTTAGAAAATTCTCAACAGGATGTTAAGAGTTTTAAAAAATTGTCTGGTTTTATAGCCACCTTATTAGGTTATTATGCCAAAGACATTTTATTCATTCATTCTTGATGGTACTCAATTTCTTTTAAAAACACATTTTTAAAACTTATTTTTTTATTAACCATAGATGGGACACATACCTGGTGGTGGTGGGGGGCAAAGATTAGATCCAAGACTGCATGCCGAAAAGGGGGTTCCTTTAAGGAAAATCTGTGATAATGTAAATGTCATTGTTTTATATTAACTTTAATTTTAACTTAACTAATCAAGTCATTTTTATAATTTAATAAATATATACAGCTCATTCAACTGTGGCATATGAACATTTTTATGATAAACCATTGTGGATGAGTAATATTACTAGGAAGTATCCACAGATCTCTGAAGACACAATGTAATTATAATAACCATGAAAACAATACAAGGCAAAATTATTTTAGTAACAGGTGGTGAATTTATGGATGAACTACCATCATCAGTTGTGAATGACCCATCTTTGAACTCCTTTAAGGTAAGGTTGGATAATCTATGGAAAGATTATAAATATTCTGTGGATATAAGATGAATATTTTGATATATAAGGAACAGCTTACAGGTCTCAGATTTTAATATACTAGCTGAAAAAAGATAATTATAATAATAATGATCAAATAAAGAAATAAGATCAGAAAATCTTAATAATTTAATCTTAATATTCTAATATATGTATTTTAGCCGTATATATTGAGAGATATTTGAGAGATTAAAGAGAGTGCTATTTGGAATTTAACAGGTACCGACTATGACAGATCCTAGAAGAAACAATTATAATAACCATGATCAAATAAAGAAATATTGGTAATTTGAACATTAGCTACATAAATGAGAGTAACCTCCCTTTGTTTATTTCACTTTAAGGAAGCCGTCTGTTTGGTAGGCCATTTTCATTTCACTGTAAATATAGATTTGTTCGAATCAATACAACTGAATGTTTTAACATGAAAATTATGATAAAATGTGTTCTTGATTGTGCTTCTGCATTATTTGAAATAAACTTAATTGTTATTAAGAACACATTTATGATAATTTTTGTGTTAAAACTGCAGTTGTATTGATTCGAACAAATTCGTATTTTCAGTGTAAATTTACGGTGAAATGAAAATGGCCGACCAAAACAGACGGTTCCTCAAAGTGAAACAAACAAGGGAAGGTTACACTCATTTATGTAGCTAATGTTCAGATTACACAAATATTACAATGAAATCAGAAAATCTTAATAATTTAATCTTAATATTCATAATAAATGTATTTTAGCCGTATATATTAATATGATTCCCTTTGAGAGATAAAGAGAGTGCTATTTGGAATTTAACAGGTACCAACTATGACAGATTCCAGAAGAAACAATGTAATTAAATAACCATCTATCTATATCTATACATATATAAAGGGCAGTTGTGTATATGCGTATGTTTGGAGGAAACTTCAAAATATAAAAATCAATGATAAAGTAAATTTTATATGTACATTCACTATCACCAGGGATTGGTTTTGAGCAAAAATAATGAAGATTTTATTTATTTTGGAAGATATTTAAAATTAAAATTTGTATAGTAACAGAAGGTAATTGAAATATGATGTTGATTGATTGAATTAATTGCCTCATTTATATGTACTTTTTTTTTAATTGTAAATTATTGAATTAAAATTTCTTACCATATTATTATACATTTCGTGGGTATTTTATAGGGCATCCAGTGAGGATCTAACTTTGTAATAGTAATAATGGATCTACGAACCTAACTTTAAAAAAATCCCCTCCCTCTATCCAGGTGACGCTGGGTAGCCACTTCTAGTGATCAAATAAAGAAATATACTAAAAATCAGAAAATCTTTATGATAAACCTAATGACAATAACCATAATGACAATAACCACTGACATGATAAACAGATTTTCACTCTTTTGGATACCAGATTCTATTTAATAATTTAATCTAATATTCCTAATAAATGTAATTTAGTCGTATATATTGAATGATTCCCTTTGAGAGATAAAGAGAGTGCTAATAGGAATTTAACAGGTACCGACTATGACAGATCCCAATGTAATTATAATAACCATGATCAAATAAAGAAATATTACTATAAAATCAGGAAAATCTTAATTTGATTTTAATATTCCTAATAAATGTAATTTAGCCGTATATATTAATATGAATCCCTTTGAGAGATAAAGAGAGTGCTATTTGGAATTTAACAGGTACCAACTATGACAGATCCCAATGTAATTATAATAACCATGATCAAATAAAGAAATATTACTATAAAATCAGAAAATCTTAATTTGATTTTAATATTCCTAATAGATGTAATTTAGCCGTATATATTAATATGATTCCTTTGAGAGATAAAGAGAGTGCTATTTGGAATTTAACAGGTACCAACTATGACAGATCCCAATGTAATTATAATAACCATGATCAAATAAAGAAATATTTACTATAAAATCAGAAAATCTTAATTTGATTTTAATATTCCTAATAAATGTAATTTAGCCATATATATTAATATGATTCCCTTTGAGAGATAAAGAGAGTGCTATTTGGAATTTAACAGGTACCAACTATGACAGATCCCAATGTAATTATAATAACCATGATCAAATAAAGAAATATTACTATAAAATCCGAAAATCTTTTGATAAACCATTGTAGACGATAACCACTGACATTATAAACAGAGATTTTTTCACTCTTTTGGATATCGGATTCTATTTCTAATTTTGCTAACAGTGAGTAAATAAGATTTGGCTTATTTGAAACGTAACCTTTCTCTTAGAATTTCTAGCCTATGTCACTGAAACTAAATCACTTTATTTACTATCTTGATACAGTAGCATCCTCTCTTGGTGAGGGGTGTAAAAGAATTATAACTATAAAAAGTAATTCTGGGTTGTGTTATGTCACAAGAGATTACAGGAGATTGGTAATGTGTGTTTGCTTAACTTGCCTGTCCCCGAGGCCAGGATTTACTGTAGTAACCCAAGTGTAAGATGAGATTTGACTTTTAGCTAAAACTTCTTTGGGGTCATATTAGCCTGATATGATTTGCAGGGAAGGTAAGAAGTAATAGATCTTCTATCAATACAATTCAGTATAGTGTAATAAAAATACTACTGATGGTTTTTCAACAGCCTGATGGCAAAAAAATTATTACAAAAAACAAAGAAGAAGAAAAAAAAAGAAAAAAAGAAGAAAAAAAGCAGAAAAAGAAAAGGAAAAAAAGAAAGGAAAAAAGCAGAAAAAGAAAGAAAAAAGAAAAAGGGGTTCAAATCACGAAAGAAGCAGTTTACATTTCATTTTGTGCTAATACCCTTTCCTTTGGCAGTCTGTAGCAGACAACAATGATGTCACTCCATATAATTCATCAGTTGTGGACCCTCTGGTGGCTAATCAGCCCAATTCTGGACTCACAGATGCAGTCACACACATTGCAAGGGAAATTTCCATCTGCATTCTGTGGTGCATGACGACAAAGACATCACCGCTCTGCAGCCGTATTGATCTCGATATTGAGCCACTCAGCTCCTGTCCGGCACGTATCTCGCCAATCCTGTCTATTGGAGGCCAGATCTTTGAGGCCTGCTGGTATAATGTGCCATGCTAAATAATACCATTGGAGAAAGGCATGAATCCATGTCTTCTTCTCTCCCTCCAGCTATGGATAAATAGTAGGGCAGACTGGATTCTCCAGCCTTAGCAAGGCAACCAGTCTAAGAGAAGGAACACTCTCAATTCAAGCCAGCTTAAAAAGATTTATCTTGTGTCACATCCTACCCATAGCAGAGAGTCTGGTTTGGTTTGGTTCATACCTTTCCCAAGGATATCACTCCAAAAGTGAACATAATAGCACAACTAGAGTTTGAACTCACTTTCTAAGATTTTGCAGTCCAGCTTATCAGCTGCTATGCCACAGGGATTCCCTCACTAAAAATTTGGTTGATAATTGATTTTTAAAACTAAATCCAGGAGAAAATCTGGGTTGGTTCCTATTTAAGTATATATATATATATATTTACCAACTCCTCCACATGAGGAGGATATGACAGAAGGTCAATTTCTTAAGCGGAGTTTAACAGGTTTGAATTCAAAGTTTTCCTTCTCATAGACCGGTTACCTATCCATGGTTAAAGAGTCCAGTCTGCTCTGGTATTTTACTCATAGTTGGAGGGAGAATTGGATTCATACCTTTCCCAAGGGTATTAGCACTATGTGAAATCTAAACAGCTTCGTCCAGGAATTTAACTTGGGTTGACGAGTCTAATTTCTACGACTTTAATCATTAGACCATGCGGCTCCATTTAAGTATATAAGTACAAACACACACACATTTATATATATATGTTTTTAAGAAAATGACTCTTTGGAAAAAGAAAAAGAAATCAACAAGTCACAATACTGGCTTCGTCAGAAAAAAGGATATATATATAATGATGTATGTATCTGGTCACTATAAGGAAAATATATATATATAGATATAATATATATATATGTGTGTGTGTGTGTGTGTGTGTCTGGTTACTATAAGTATATTTAAATTAACACTTAAATTATGTGTTAAGGATTTTTATACAGCATATGCCTAAAATAAGAAAATAATTTTTAAATATTTATTTTTAAAATTATTTTTCATGGAATTGAAACCAAAAACGTATAATAATGTCCGCATCTGACTCATTCAGACACACCCATTAATTTTTTACAGGATTTTCTTGCTTCCTTTTTTTTTCTGAAACTCAACAGCGACATACATTAAAACCTCTTGACCACCGGTCAAGATCTTCTTGTCTCAAAGGATGTGTAATGCTGGAAATAGCTCCTTCTGGCAAGTTTAAGTGGTTATCTCAAAAGAGAAAAGTGCCGTGCTTTCTAGAAAGTGAGAGTAGTCAGAAAGATAATTGTCCTTATTGGTTGCAAGGCACTAGTTGGTCCTAAGAACGATACTAGAAAACCGATCTTTTGGTAATTAGAAAAACTGGTTGAGTCAACAAAGTATTGGGGGGGGGTTTGAAGGGTTTTTTTTCGAGGTAGTAGGTGAAATAAGGTTGGAGGTGAGCAAGTGTTCTTCACTTGGCAGTCTTCAAGTGGACCATTCTTTGATCATAAAAATGTTTTGATTAAAGAGAGGAAAGAATATTTTACTCTGAGAGCAACTTCTCGAGTGGAAGAGGAAAATGAAACCAAAGCGAAGAAAATAATGAATTAGATCATTTTCCTGCTATGACATATATATATATATATATATATATATATATATATATATATATATATACACACATACATAAGTGTATATGTATATGTACGTGAATATGTGCATAGATATATATAGATATATGGGTATATGTACATTATATATACATATATATATATAGTTATATGGGTATATATATAAGCATATGTGTATATAGGTGTATGTGTATATGTGTATGTGTAAAGGTATATATATATATATATATATATATATATACACACACACACACAGAAGGGTTGTGCCCTTCCACAATGCACACCTTTGAAAATAATGATTCACTCCATTTGATATAAGATAAGAGTATCTGCAAATCTTTACTTTTAGGATATATATATATATATATATATATATATATATATATTACACTCACACATCATCTCCTCTGCATGAGTAAGATGTGTCACATGGTCAATTTCTTAAGTGGAATTTAACAGGTTTGAATTCAGAGTTTTTCCTTCTGCTAGACTGGTTATTATACAAGCATTAAAGAGCCCAGTCTGGCATTGCTGGAGGGAAAATAATTGGATTTATACCTTTCCCAAAGGTATTAGTAACTTGAAATTATATAATTGTATATTAATTATTAGTAGAAATACTTTAAACTACAGAATTCTATGAAAATTATTTGTATTAAATAAGAATATTTAATATCATACAGAGATGATGATAAGTATGCATCCTGCATCTCTGAAGCACAAAAATCTAAAAGGACACAGTAAAATTGTATCAATGCATCCCAGTGTTTTTCTTTTTTCTTCCCTCACCATTTCAAGGTAACTGTAAATAATTACAATAGTTTCTTAGAAATGAATTATACAGAATAGGTTTCAAGGTAGGGTTTAGAAAGCTCTAATTGTTTCCACAGATCATAAATAAAAACCCTACAATTTAAGAAACTCTAGTTGGGACCAATTAATTTTTCTGGGGACTCATTCAAAACAAATATGTGCGTACCAGGACCAAATTTACTAGATTTCCAACACAGATTTCAAGATCTCTTTTTACACAAAAGAAATATTACAATAAAATCAGAAATTTTTTATGATAAACCATTGTGGAGGTGTAATATTACTAGGAAGTATCCACAGATCTCTGATGAAACAATATAATTATAATAACCATGAAAACAATGCAAGAACTTAGAAAATATTCTATGATGTATTCTCCAAATTAATTAGCTTGAATATGGAAGTATTTTATTTTTCAGAATAGATACTTAGGAAAAAGTGTTATCTTCGCCCATAACATCCTATACCACCTCATTCCACCGGCAAAAAGTCACATTCATTTTCCTAATCTGCCCCAAAAGATAGCCTTTGTTTAAATGTAATATTAAACATGTTTAGCAGTCTTTGATTTATGGGAAATAACAGGTAACTTTAAATGAAAAGGACATTTTTAGCCATTTATTGATAAATCTTTATAGGAATGGAGCTCTTGGCTTAGAAAATTCTCAACAGGATGTTAAGAGTTTTAAAAAATTGTCTGGGTTTTATAGCCACCTTATTAGGTTATTATGCCAAAGACATTTTATTTCATTCATTCTTGATGGGTACTCAATTTCTTTTAAAAACACATTTTTAAAACTTATTTTTTTCTATCTAACCCATAGATGGGACACATACCTGGTGGTGGTGGGGGGGCAAAGATTAGATCCAAGACTGCATGCCGAAAAGGGGGGTTCCTTTAAGGAAAATCTGTGATAATGTAAATGTCATTGTTTATATTAACTTTAATTTTTAACTTAACTAATCAAGTCATTTTTATAATTTAATAAATATATACAGCTCATTCAACTGTGGCATATGAACATTTTTATGATAAACCATTGTGGATGAGTAATATTACTAGGAAGTATCCACAGATCTCTGAAGACACAATGTAATTATAATAACCATGAAAACAATACAAGGCAAAATTATTTTAGTAACAGGTGGTGAATTTATGGAATGAACTACCATCATCAGTTGTGAATGACCCATCTTTGAACTCCTTTAAGGTAAGGTTGTATAATCTATGGAAAGATTATAAATATTCTGTGGATATAAGATGAATATTTTGAATATAAGGAACAGCTTACAGGTCTCAGATTTAATATACTAGCTGAAAAAAGATAATTATAATAATAATGATCAAATAAAGAAATAAGATCAGAAAATCTTAATAATTTAATCTTAATATTCCTAATATATGTATTTTAGCCGTATATATTGAGAGATATTTGAGAGATAAAGAGAGTGCTATTTGGAATTTAACAGGTACCGACTATGACAGATCCTAGAAGAAACAATTATAATAACCATGATCAAATAAAGAAATATTGGTAATTTGAACATTAGCTACATAAATGAGAGTAACCTCCCTTTGTTTATTTCACTTTAAGGAAGCCGTCTGTTTTGGTAGGCCATTTTCATTTCACTGTAAATATGAATTTGTTCGAATCAATACAACTGAATGTTTTAACATGAAAATATGATAAAATGTGTTCTTGATTGTGCTTCTGCATTATTTGAAATAAACTTAATTGTTATTAAGAACACATTTTATGATAATTTTGTGTTAAAACATGCAGTTGTATTGATTCGAACAAATTCGTATTTTCAGTGTAAATTTACGGTGAAATGAAAATGGCCGACCAAAACAGACGGCTTCCTCAAAGTGAAACAAACAAGGGAAGGTTACACTCATTTATGTAGCTAATGTTCAGATTACACAAATATTACAATGAAATCAGAAAATCTTAATAATTTAATCTTAATATTCATAATAAATGTATTTTAGCCGTATATATTAATATGATTCCCTTTGAGAGATAAAGAGAGTGCTATTTGGAATTTAACAGGTACCAACTATGACAGATTCCAGAAGAAACAATGTAATTATAATAACCATCTATCTATATCTATACATATATAAAGGGCAGTTGTGTATATGTGTATGTTTGGAGGAAACTTCAAAAAATAAAAAAATCAATGATAAAGTAAATTTATATGTACATTCACTATCACCAGGGATTGGTTTTGAGCAAAAATAATGAAGATTTTATTATATTTGGGAAATATTTAAAAATTAAATTTGTATAGTAACAGAAGGTAATTGAAATATGATGTTGATTGATTGAATTAATTGCCTCATTTATATTGTACTTTTTTTTTTAATTGTAAATTATTGAATTAAAATTTCTTACCATATTATTATACATTTACGTGGGTATTTTATAGGGCATCCAGTGAGGATCTAACTTGTAATAAGTAATAATGGATCTACGAACCTAACTTTAAAAAAATCCCCTCCCTCTATCCAGGTGACGCTGGGTAGCCACTTCTAGTGATCAAATAAAGAAATATTACTATAAAATCAGAAAATCTTTATGATAAACCATAATGACAATAACCATAATGACAATAACCACTGACATGATAAACAGATTTTTCACTCTTTTGGATACCAGATTCTATTTAATAATTTAATCTTAATATTCCTAATAAATGTAATTTAGTCGTATATATTGACATGATTCCCTTTGAGAGATAAAGAGAGTGCTAATAGGAATTTAACAGGTACCGACTATGACAGATCCCAATGTAATTATAATAACCATGATCAAATAAAGAAATATTACTATAAAATCAGAAAATCTTAATTTGATTTTAATATTCCTAATAAATGTAATTTAGCCGTATATATTAATATGAATCCCTTTGAGAGATAAAGAGAGTGCTATTTGGAATTTAACAGGTACCAACTATGACAGATCCCAATGTAATTATAATAACCATGATCAAATAAAGAAATATTACTATAAAATCAGAAAATCTTAATTTGATTTTAATATTCCTAATAGATGTAATTTAGCCGTATATATTAATATGATTCCCTTTGAGAGATAAAGAGAGTGCTATTTGGAATTTAACAGGTACCAACTATGACAGATCCCAATGTAATTATAATAACCATGATCAAATAAAGAAATATTACTATAAAATCAGAAAATCTTAATTTGATTTTAATATTCCTAATAAATGTAATTTAGCCATATATATTAATATGATTCCCTTTGAGAGATAAAGAGAGTGCTATTTGGAATTTAACAGGTACCAACTATGACAGATCCCAATGTAATTATAATAACCATGATCAAATAAAGAAATATTACTATAAAATCAGAAAATCTTTATGATAAACCATTGTAGACGATAACCACTGACATTATAAACAGAGATTTTTTCACTCTTTTGGATATCGGATTCTATTTCTAATTTTGCTAACAGTGAGTAAATAAGATTTGGCTTATTTGAAACGTAACCTTTCTCTTAGAATTTCTAGCCTATGTCACTGAAACTAAATCACTTTATTTTACTTACTTGATACAGTAGCATCCTCCTCTTGGTGAGGGGTGTAAAAGAATTATAACTATAAAAAGTAATTCTGGGGTTGTGTTATGTCACAAGAGATTACAGGAGATTGGTAATGTGTGTTTGCTTAACTTGCCTGTCCCCGAGGCCAGGGGATTTACTGTAGTAACCCAAGTGTAAGATGAGATTTGACTTTTAGCTAAAACTTCTTTGGGGGTCATATTAGCCTGATATGATTTGCAGGGAAGGTAAGAAGTAATAGACTCTTCTATCAAATACAATTCAGTATAGTGTAATAAAAATACTACTGATGGTTTTTCAACAGCCTGATGGCAAAAAAATTATTACAAAAACAAAGAAGAAGAAAAAAAAAGAAAAAAAAGAAGAAAAAAAGAAGAAAAAAGAAAAGGAAAAAAAGAAAGGAAAAAAGCAGAAAAAGAAAAGAAAAAAAGAAAAAAAAGGAAAAAGGAAAAAAGAAAACAAATAGGAAAAAAAGAAGAAAAAAAGGAAAAAAGAAGGAAAAAAAGAAGAAAAAAAAAGAAGAAAAAAGAAGGTTTTTTCCTTCTTTTTTCTTCTTTTTTTTCTTAAAAAAACAAATGTTGCACAGAATCTAAAAAAATACTCTATGATGAATTCCCCAAATTGATTAGCTTAAATATAGAAATAACTCACTAACAATGGTCCGAGAATCTAGTTTGCTAATCATTACACCACATGATAGCAGTGTTCAAGAAACTCTTAAGAAACTACACAAAAAAATGTAAATATAAATGTACAATGTACACAATTCCCTAACCTCTAAACATGAAATAACCCCAGATGGGTTGACAGGTCGTTAAATCAATAAATAAAACAAGAAACTTAGAAAATGTTCTATGATGTATTCTCCAAATTGATTAGTTTGAATATGGAAGTATTTTATTTTTCAGAATAGATGTTTAAGAAAAAGTGTTATCTTCACCTTTAAAAAAAATTTGGCTGGTTATTTGGGTTTTATGGCAATGTTGCATAATTGTGTGGTGGCGTGGGTTTTTGACAAGCCCTGTAGTAAAAATTCTAAGGGGCCATTGTTTTTCAGATCAGAAGATGGAAAAATACCAGGACGTTGGTACCCTTGACCGCAAAGGCGGGAATCTCCTGAGTCACGTGATAGAGTTAGTTAGGTAATCAGTTTTCAACCAGACGTCAGGCAGAGAGGTTGTAACTCAAACCGCGCAGTGAATCAGGGCAATGCAGTAATAAATCTTTGATCAAAGAAAAACAAAGTCTTGTAGTTAATTAATGCATGACTTGAAAAGTAGCCCTTAGTTAGAAGAAGAAAAGAAGAGACAAGATGACAACTGGCCAAAAGAAAGAAGATGAAACAACCACTAGACAAAGAAACAAGTAAGTCACAGTCTTAACTATCTGTCTGTCTCTCTTTATCACACGAGAACTCTCTTGATGTATATACCCCACGAGGGTATACAACAGCAATCTTATTAGGTTATTTTATGCCAAAGACATATTATTTCATTCATTCTTGATAGGTACTCAATTTTTAAAAAAAACACATTTTTAAAACTTATTTTTTTCTATCTAACCCATAGTTTAAGGGAACCTCCCCTTTTCGACATACATGTCCAATACCTAAACTGAACTTCTCACCCCTAACAGATACTACCAATCCAGGTCAGAGTGGATCTGGGAGTAATGGTGATGAAAGGGTACTCCACATTTCCCAGAGCTCCAGAATTGGAACTTCACAATCAAATAGAGTTTAACATCATACCCAGGACGTTAAGACATCCTGCCACCGCCTTCTAGCACATATATGATAAAAAGGGTTGGGGCTTGCCATAAGGACAATAGGGTCGGGACAATCATATAGGTGCTAGGGCTTGATGTGACTAGCTAATTGATCAGTGACTGCCTCTTCGACCACCTGTCTAGCCTAAATAAAGACCAAAATAGAGTGTTGCATGTCATGGACAGCTCAGCCACCAGGGTTCCCTCCTTAGGCATCATGGGTTGCCACTCACAGCCAACATGTGGCCCCATTAGGAGGAGGAGTCTTACCCCTCTGCAGAGGTGCAATTGGTGTATGCTAAAGTCCCACCTAATAGGGCTAGAAAATTTGGTTAAAGAGAATCTCAATCCTTTAAATACAGGTTGTTCATAATTGTAAGAAAAGCTCTCCCAAATGAAAATTCCATTTTTTCAGCTGAAACCTGTGCAATAGATCTAGCACTTGACATAATCTATGAAAATAACCACAAAAAATATATCATCTTCTCAGACTCGCTCTCTGTCCTAGTATCATTAAGAAATAAAAAACTGGAAGACCCTCTCATCATTAAGCTCCTGAATAGATTAGACTTGATGTCTAACTCTAAGGAGATTATGATATGCTGGATCCCAAGTCATATAGGAGTGAGGGGGAATGAAAGAGCAGACTCCGCAGCTAAATTGACAATTTCAAGATACCATATACTGATTTGAAACCTAAAATTAATAGATTCCTTCATACAAAATCGCAACAACACTGGAATAACAACATCCACAATAAACTCTTCCTAATCAAACCCACTTTAAGGAAGTCTAGAAAGGAACAAGTCATTGTATCCCAATTACGCATTGGTCATACAAGACTAACGCACTCCAATATACTCAAACAAGAACAACAACCACAATGTGGAACATGTCAAACACTTATTCATGGAATGCAGGTTTCTTGCTCACATCAGAAACTGTTATTTTAAAGCAAACAATATGAAAGATCTGTTTGAAAATGTCAACATGGAGGATATTCTCTCTTTTTTCAGGGAAATAAAATTATACCATAGAATATAGACATGAAACAAATCAATACCATACAACATAATCCCTAATAATGCTAACACATTTTTAAAACCAATTACTAAAAAGTATAAATATAAATACACGATATGTATAACTTCCTAACCATTAGACATGACATAACCCCAGACGGATTGATATGCCATTAAAATCAATAAACAAAACAAACAATAATGTATTTTAATTATCTCCCTATCTCTCTTTCTCTCTCACTCTGTCTCTCCCCTCTCTCTCTTTGTCTCTCCCCCCCTCTCTCTACACTTATCTATGTCTACCTCATCTCCCTCTCGCTTAGCATATATATATATGTGGACACTACTATTTAATCACTGTAAACATTAAGCATTGATGATTGATATTACACAAAATGGTTTTCACTTAGCAGAATACAACGATAAACATTTTATGTCAAACACCATTAAAAATGTGCTTAAACAAAAAGAAAATTCTTTTTGTTTAAACACATTTTTTAACTCATTTAACCAATAGATTGGACCCTAACAGGTACTACCACTCCAGGTCAGAGTGAACCTGTGAGTAATGGTGATGAAGGGTTACTCCACATTTGTTACATAATTATTAGATTCCTAATATTTATGTACAGTAGTGTAGAAACCAAAATGGCTGTTATAAGTTCAGTCGGCGGCCTTGAAGGATTGAATGACAAAGCTTGACCTCAGTCCTGATCCTTCTTCCGGTGGATACCGTGAGAATCGATGGAGAAGACCCTCTTCCGGTTTAGATTAGAGAGAGTTTTAGTCAGATCGGCCAAGACCACGACAGTGGTAAGTCGTGTGATGCACGTGCCGACTCAATCTGCGCAGGTAGTCTGGTGGGGATTTCAGAATAAAATATGATCTAAAGCAAATCGAAGTCTTGTGTTATTATCTAAAAACTACCAATGACACAGGGCTTCTGATAAAGAGAAATCCCCAATGGAAGACCAGACACGAAGTCCCCAAGACGAAGTCCAGACATTAGAAGAGACGCTAGAAGAGATGCTGGAAGAAGAAGAATAGAAGTAAGAAAATAAGGAAAGAGAGTATACAACACATTCCCCAGAACTCCAGAATTGGAACTTCACCATCAGATATAGTTTAATGTCATATCCAGGACATTAAGACCCTCAGTCACTGCCTTCTAGCACATAATATGATAAAAAGGGTTCAGGCTTGCCTTAAGGCCCATAGGGTTGGGACAAATATATAGGTGCTAGGGTTTGACATAAATAACTGATTGATCAGGAGGGCCTCTCCAACTGACCGTCTAGCCTAAGTATGGGCCAAAACATAGTTATGGTTTGTGTAAGTATTTCTTCTCAATGTTTATCATTATGGTGTGAGTGTTTGTGCGTGTGAGTGTGTATGTGTGTGTGAAAGCTATCAAGTGTTTCCATGAGAGGATTCAACCAAAATTGAGAACTCAAACATAAATATAAAGAGTTTGAATATATCTATTAATAATGGAGATTCGCTTCCGTTTTTTGTCTGTAACAAAAATTACGTCACTGCTTACATCACATTACCCAAAATCGTTATAACATAGAATAAATACACTCAAAATTTGAACATGCAGCATTAGACAGTCCTCATTGTTTCTTTAAAACAAGTTTTAATAAATACATGACTGGTATTATATATATCTATATATAGTTTGTTTTATTTTAATACATATTTAAAGTTTACATTTCAAATTGTTTTATTTTTTAACCCTTTAATGAATTTGATGATTTTATTTACTTAGGGTACAAACTCGCTGACATTGAATTTTTTACTCCCACCCCTCAGGCAATATGTTTCAAAAATCTATTTTTACATCGCCTGTACTAGTACTTATAAATATCAGCGTATGTGCATATTTTTACAAATACAGAATATATCATAAATAAATATATAAAATAAAGAAATTTAATCTCAAGAGAAGGAGAGAGAAGAGCGAAACATCATGGCATCTGTGGAATAAATGTCTATGCAAATTAACCTCCTTGTTGGTGATAAATTTTAAGAAAATTTAGTTAAAGGAAATCTCCATCTTTTAAATACAGGTTGTTCGTATTGTATTTTAATTATCTATTATTATACTAAAGCTGAGTTAATCAACTTTTGCTTCCTAAAGGCTTTTTTACTGTTTATTTCAATGACATGAAAATTATACTAAATTATTCTTTACTTTCTCCCCATCTATGTATCTCTTGACTACCTCCTCCTTATATAATGTTGGTTTCTCTGGAGAGAGAGAGAGAGAGAGAGAGAGAGAGAGAGAGAGAGAGAGCCGTTAGAATTTGAAATGTATTTCTATGTTAAATTTCACAACCAGCAACCCGTAGCTTAAATGAGGTCAAACATTTCCTTTCTTAGAAAGCTAACAAAATGATTTTAAGGTTTCATCTGGCCATATTTTCTTTTTTTTAAAAATTTTATTTGCTTTGCAAACTCCAATTTTCTCAATTATCTATCCAGAGCTGAATGGGTGACCCAATGAGTCATGTTTTATCTAGTCTCCATACAACTTCCACTCTCTAGAGAAGGAGATGTTTGGTTGATTAGGGTTTTACAGCATTTCAACCCATTAGATCATTTTATGCCAAAGAAACTTACTTTCATGCCCTCTACAGAAATGACCTAGCCATTTCAATATTAAAAAAACAAAAAACTAGTCAACCTTGGGTAATGGCACCTTGCTTCCCTATAAAAATACTTTCCTTTTAACCTCATGAACTTGTCACAGCATCTCTTTCACTTTTTAAAACAATTTCCAAAGTCCTCTTTTGGGATCATGTTTTGAAAGGGGGGTGCCAAAAAGATTTAAAAATAAATACTACTCTAATTCTCTCCCAACTGTAAGGAAAACTTCAAATAATCTCAGTCCTCAGCTTTCAATCTTCTCTTCTAAAAGAACACCATTTTCTCCTCACTCGCTTTGGTTCTTTTAAGTATACACAAAAACCAAACATCTGGGCGCATGTCGAACCTCGCGTCCGTCCAGTACCTAGATTGCATTTGTTTTTGTATGTGGGTGGATGCGGGTTCGATCCTGGCAGGCAAGACAAAGTCTTGCTCTTTTTCGTTCTCCGCCACACTCCCCTGTGATGTCCTCATCACAAAGATGACAAACGTGTCTTTTGAGTCTAGCGCTCCTTTGCGGTAATGGTACTTCCTCCTCGGACAACTCGTCTGCAGAACTATCATCTGTTGTACCCGCGTTGCTTATCTCAAGGGGATCACTACCTGCTTCGTTGATGGTGATTATTCTTGCACTTCAAGTTGACAGTTCGCTGTCACTCCCACTTGCCGAAGTATCCGAGCCTATAACGGGACGCAGGTCCCTTACATGGTGGGGCATCCCGTTGACAAGGACGTTCTGTGGGCTGATCACACCTGTGACGCGTCCACGTGTATAAGGGGATGTGCACCGTCCGGCTGGGGTCTTTACCCAGACACGATCGCCCACATCGTATTCAACCTGCTGTTGGTTGGGCTTATCTGGAGGGAGTGCATCGATACCCTTCAGTCGAACGCGATAGCGATGAATCAGGTTGGCAGAGGCAGTCGGCGGCGACACATTATCCTTACGGGTGACATTGTACCAATAAACTGTTTCCATTATGGTGCACTGTTTCCTCACTGCGATCCATTTTATACTTCGATGACACCGTTCCACAATGCCATTACCAGAGGAGACATGCGCACAGCGAAAATGCAATCGAACTCCCCATTCACCCAGAAAGTCTCCAAAGGCCTTGCTGCGAAACGCTGTGTCATTGTCAACGAGTATTTCAACCGGCGCCCCATGCTCGCAGAACAGGCCTTCCAAGTGGTTGATGATGCTTGCTGCGTCTTGTCTCAAATGACGCCAGATCGAAAACCGTGCAGGCCCGCAGTCAATGAGCGACAGATAGTGTCTACCTTGGTAGTGGGTCACATCCATTCTCACTCGAAACCAAGTGTCGCTGACGTCCAGCCTACCCTTCTGCCAATGCATGGATGGTGGGTCAATCGTCTGGCACTTCTCACAATTTCTTACCACCGCTCTCACCGACGCTTTAGAAACTGTGGGATCAATCTGCCTGACAAAGTACAGGGTTCGCCTTATGCCAGGGTGGCCGCTTCGGTGATGTATGGACCTTATGCGGTCAGGATCATGCTCGCTTGGCGACACAGTACTTGCACAGTATGAAGGTTCGACTGTCTTCTTAATATGATCAAGCCATCGCTGTGGCACTCTCGTCAAACTATCCACTCGGTTATGTTCCAACCTCACCAGTGCCACATCTACAGACAGTCCATATTCTCCAACCAAGCTTGTGAGTGCATCAAGCCGCCGTCTGATTAGCATCTCACTTGCTGCCTTGGTGCGCACCCTAGCCTTCCCAGTGAGGGTGTCTGTAATCCATTTGTGCACACAGGCGGAGTCAGTGTGAATATGCAATACAGTCGTTTTCCACATCAATGCCATGTTCACACCTTTTAGCACCGCATCAAGCTCTGCCAAGTTAATGTGTTGCGAATCCCTTTCTTTTCGCAACCAGCTCGCATCCTCCACAGTAGTTCCCTCGTGCTCCAATGATACTCCAATGGCTAGGGAGCTTGCATCAACCCAAACATCGAGCTCAGAATCATCAACACACCACTTTCCTTGAACGGGGTCTTCTTAACGCACTCTTTCGACGACTTCCTTTATCATCGTTGCCAAAGGAACATCGGTCACCTTGTCATCCCAACCCTTTGTTATGTCTGCCGCTCTCCTCTTGATGAATGCTGCAGCCACTCTGAGCCATCTAACTACTGGGAAATGCCCGACTAGCTTTCCACAAAATGAGAACACATTACGTCGGGTAAGAACACGTGACACGCTCAGGACCTCGTTCCCTCATTTCCATATCAGCATATTGCCTTCTTCTCGAACTGTCAAGCCAAGCACTTGCGTCCCGTTCTGCAGTCGTTCCGGTTCTTTGCTCGCCAGTCCAAATTTAGCCAAATGTTGCCTCACCCTGGTTGCAGAAGCTATGTCTTCGTTGACAAAAACGTTGTCGATATATGTGTCGAAGTTGCTTGCCGGATAGCGTCATCTTTCGAGAGTGTGGCCTCAACAATAGATCGCATGATAGATGGTGCCACATTGAGTCCAAAACCCATGCGCGATAAGCAGTACCTTTTTCCTTTGAAGATAACAGTCTGGTACGGCCACAAGGATTTGTGCACACTCCTTGTAAATAAGCCCTTCGGAGATCAAGCAACGAAACGTTGGAGCCTTTCTTTCTCCACTCTCTTAACTTTTGGGCACAGACGTCGGCATTTCCCTCTACAGAAATGACCTAGCCATTCAAAACTTACTTTCATTCCCTCTACAGAAATGACCTAGCCATTCAAAACTTACTTTCATTCCCTCTACAGAAATGACCTAGCCATTCAAAACTTACTTTCATTCCCTCTACAGAAATGACCTAGCCATTTCAATATTAAAAAAACAAAAAACTAGTCAACCTTGGGTAATGGCACCTTGCTTCCCTATAAAAATACTTTCCTTTTAACCTCATGAACTTGTCACAGCATCTCTTTCACTTTTTAAAACAATTTCCAAAGTCCTCTTTTGGGATCATCATCAGCTGCAATATCACATTCTCCTTATTCTCATCCACAGTGTAGAAGTTATCCTCCAGATATAGAAACAATATGATACTCACCGTCGCAGTGGGGTTCTAACTACCGTCGAGTTAGTAGACAAAAACAACAGGCAAGCTGTAACTTAAATACAGTCCTTGCATGCTGCTGGCATAATGCAAAGTGATGGCTGAAGAGTGGGTACTTATCCATGTTCTTACTCACCCTGAAATCCAACAGCCAATCAGAACTCAGGAAATGAACTTGCCTGAGTTCATAATGGAACAATCTAAAGCTCCATATAAGCCACCTACCAAACTCTAGTTTTAGTCTTGCATTCATCTTGTAACAGAGTTGAATACTTTAAATAAAATACAACACACAGTCTGAAATCCCTTCCCTTTCAATAATAACTTCATATTGTAGCGATTGTCTGCCCCTGTTTGTTCTGGAAGAGTTATCTTCCCTTGCCGCAGGTTTTCTACTGCTAGGGGGCCATGGTATTTAGTCAGCAAAGCATGAATTTTGAGTTTTCTTTTCTCCGGGATAGCAAACAAAACACATGGGTTAGACATTTGGGTCTATATCTTTTATGTGGGGGGCTTTGCCCCCCAGCCTGCTATGTAAGTGATATTATTTCGGGACTCTCCATCACTCCTCTAGGACGAAGTCCTACTTTCTTTATACACATCTATAATTGTGTTATGTATCTGTTTTGTATATCTATCTAGTACCTCGTAATTTGTATATGTATTCCTGTCTTAAATGTGTCTCTGTTGCTCACCAGAATAAAGTATGTGATTGTTCAACAACTTGTCAGAATATTTCTTGTACTTATATGTACTCACATTGGAAGGTCACTGTCAGCCTTCCAACTTTAAATATAACTCCTAAATATGTTATAATGTTATCAATCATTGTAATGAGGCTTCAAGAAATTATAAGATACCATATAATAAGTTTTCTAGGTTCAAATAATTTCCTAAATAAAATATCAAAGTTGGTAGCTAAAAAGGCTGAACGAGATACTCTCATAGAATGTGAGGTTTATTTTTCAACATTGTCCCTCTTGTAGTCCACACCCTTCTTCCAGTGATGTTGCAGTGCTAGGATCCCATTGTTAAAAAAAAAAAGTCATCAACAGCAGATACAAAATTATCATACAAACTTTTCATTGTTCATTCTTGTTTGTATGTTAATTTTCAGCAGCTAATGGCTGGCTTATGTATAACACAAATAAAGAGGGGAAGTTATATCTACTTCTCACTCTACACTCACAGAGAAGACTAATATATATAAGGAGTAGTTAATCAAGATATATATAGAGAGGAGGAAAGTGACAGGCAGAATGTGAGGTAAAAGACAAGTCAGTTTTTGACTTAATTGCAAATTTTAGCAAAATGATTTTAATGTTTTTTTTAATTCTCTGAGATTCGGTATCTGTCTGTGTAATGAAACTACGTCCCTGCTTACATCAGAAATTGCCTAAGTTCATCAATAAGTATTTAATTTATAGTCAAAATCATTAATACATCGAATAAATCTTATTGAGTTGGTGAGGGCCGATATCGAATAGGAACCTTGTGGTTTCTAGCCGAACGCTCTACCGACTGAGCTAACCCAGCCCTATTGGTGTGGATTGATGTTAGCTCCCCTGGAGCTCATCTGACCTTTGACATCTATTGTTTTTGGTGATACTGGGTGTACACACACCCATCGATATTAATATATATATATTTACCAAACCCCTACTTACGAGCAGGATGTGACACAATGTCAATATCTTAAGCGGAGTTTAACAGGTTTGAATTCAGAGTTTTCCTTCTCTTAGACTGGTTGCCTTACCAAGGTTAAAAAGCTCAGTCTGCCCTACTATTTATCCATAGTTGGGGGGAGAGTAGTTGAATTCATACCTTCCTCAAGGGTATTAATGCTATGGGAAATGCAAACAGCCTCATCTAAGATTTGAACTCTATGACAATTCTTTTTTCTATTATTATTTCACATATATTGAACATTATTTGGACCACAAAAATAGTTTGGTGTTTGCTCAGAACCAAAAATACAGCATCAGTTAAAATTTTGCAAATAAGAAAGCATTTTTGGATTTCTTGGGCAAAAATGCTTTTATAAACCAATTTTTAGGAGTAGGAAAGCTCTAGAACTCATTTTACAGTCAAAAATAGATTACAAAAAGTTGCCAATTTTTTGCAACTGACCACCCAAATTTGGAAAACTAAAAATCAACATAATTCCGTCAATCTTTAGAATTGGAAGCTCAAATTTTAATCTTAACATAGTCCACACTTGTACACAATTTCAGAAAAATTGAAGGGGGTTGGATGATTTGACATGGAATTACCCTACTATCAATATATAGATAGATAGATAACTGCTACTTACTTGCTGAAGGATGAGGAGCACTTGGACCAGTATTTTGATACAAATCTTTGTAGGTTTGTCCATCACCTTCATCTGTAGCTAACCAAGAGTTGCAAAGGAATTTATAAACTGTACCTTGATCTTTATCATCAATAATAACCTGAAAAAATAAAAATAAAATAAAACTTATTTCAATGAAATCTATTCAAAAGATATGTAATCCATATGACATCAGGACAACATTCAGGAGTGACTCGACCCTTCATAAACATCTCCTCCCACCAGAATACAACATGGCCAAGAATTGCATGTATTCCACCCCATACAGCTGTGGCAAAGTATACAAAGGCAAAACATGCTGTCCACTGAAAGCAAGACTATAAGAGCATTGTAAAGCAGTGGTTCGAGGAGAAAAGTCAGGTATGGCTGAACATATATGGAATGAAAAGGGAAACTATTTGCCCTTAGAGGATGAAGTTAGGATAATAGATAGGGAAGAACATTGTCAGAAAACAATAATTTATTTTTTTATGATTTTCCTTGGAAAAAAAAAAAAAAAAAAAAAAAAAAAATATATATAAATATTATATATATATATATATATATAATATATATGAATGTATGTATAGTTACGCAGCATTTCTTCTTTCAATCATATTTTGTTGAACTATGCAGACATTCTGTGTTTGCAAATTTTGTTCAACATCCTTTCAAATTGCTGAATAGATGAAATGATATCAGGCTGGAATTGGTTAATGTATTTGCCATATATGACACTACGCATGCAGCAGAAGTGAGCAATTGTGTGTGTATATATATAAAAGTGTATTAGTTAGTTATATAAATAAGTAGTATGAGATTATGGTTAGCCCCATGTACACGTATACATGTATATCTGTGAGTGTGTATATATATATATATATATATATATATATATATATATGTGTGTGTGTGTGTGTGTGTGTGTGTGTGTATATGGTCTTGATGATCACAAGGGCTTGATGTATGTGAATGCTTGGTCAAGAAGGCCATAAAAATAGATAAGCGACAACTGGTCTGTCTTTGAATAGATACAAGACAGATAGTGATCAGCAATAAAATTTGACAAAGGATTTTCAAATCCCGTGAAAATGAGAAAGCATGACATTTAAAAATGAGAATTGGCAAGTGGTGGAAAATTTGAAAGTCAGTTAGAAGTTGGGAACCGGACGAGTCAGTTAGAAACCAGCAGTTGACCGGCACAGTTAGAAGTTGGGACTTGGAGAGTGAAGATCAACTTTTAGCTGCTCCCCAGTACTTTCTGCCCCATCACAGGCCATCTTCAGGGGGAAATATAAAAACAATACAACATTGCATTTTTCCATTATACTGGTGTTCTATTCATACTAGTGTTGTGTTTTTATTCTATTCTTATTTATTTATTTAATCCTAACCTTAATAAAATATACGTTGATACTAGCACTAACATTATTAAATGCTTTTAACCAGTGCCACTAACTACATAACCACAATAATAATAATAATAACAATAGTAATAAGGATAATAATAATAATACAATAAAATAAAGGTATGGAATCACCCAAATACAGGAATGGACTATTCTTGAATACCATAAGTACCAGCTGTCTTGGGCTTAGTTCAGTTGTGCTTAGCCAGTTGCTGTTGTCCAAACCAACAGTATACTGACTTCAATATGGCACTACAGACAGGATTGCAACAAGATTAGATCTGTATTCAGTTACGACTACTTGTTGCCTTGTCTTACCAATTCTACAGTAATTGGAACTAAGTATGATTATTCTACACAAATAAATAAACGTAAAAACACAACACTTTATTATGTACATTTCTTATATTTATTTACATCTATTTTTAAAATTCAATTTATAACATTTTATTACTGACATTTTATTTTTTATATTTATTTATATTTTTATTTATTATTATCACATTTTGTCATCTATATCTATATATATTCATCTTTTATTTATTTAATAACATTTTATTATTTACACATTTATATATTTTTTACATTCATCTTTTATTTATTTAATAACATTTCATTATTTACATATTTATATATTTTTTACATTCATCTTTTATTATTTAATAACATTTCATTATTTACATATTTATATATTTTTTACATTCATCTTTTATTTATTTAATAACATTTCATTATTTACATATTTATATATTTTTTTACATTCATCTTTTATTTATTTAATAACATTTCATTATTTACATATTTATATATTTTTTACATTTATTTCATAACATTCTATTACATTTTATTTTTCATATTTATTTACATTTTTTTTTTTTTTATATTTCATCTTAATTTTATTAGATACTTCCATTTTTTAATATTTATCTATATTTATCTTTCATTTATTTTTCATTTATTTTATATTTTCTTATTTACATTATAGCATTTTATTATGTATTTTTTATATCTATTGATATTTATCTTTTATGTATTCTTTAATATTTTTGATATTTTATTATTTACATTTTATCTTTTATTCATTTATATGATACTTTGTTTATATTATTTTATTTATATTTATTCTTTATTATCTTTATAAGATTTTATTATCTATATTTATTCATTTTATGATGTTTTATCTACATTTTTTCATTCATAATCTATTATTTACATTTATTATTTTATTGATATTTATTTTTCATTATTTTTATAACATTTTATTATTTATTTATTTTATGATATTTTATCTACATTTTGTCATTCATAATCTATTATTTAGATTTATTATTTTATTTATATTTATTTTTCATTATTTTTATAACATTTTATTATTTATTTATTTTATGATATTTTATCTACATTTTGTCATTCATATTCTATTATTTACATTTATTATTTTATCTACATTTTTACTATTGAAAATAAAATCTGATTCAGTTCCATTTATTCATGAATGAATTTGAAATCTACTCCATTTCTTTCTGTTTTTCTTTACATATGTTCTAAATCTGAATGAATTGTTTTCAGGCTGTTAAGCATATAAAATTGTAAATCAAATCTTTTTTACTTTCATTATTCCTTTGTCTTTTCTCACTCAAAAAAAGGGAAATCATTTCTTTCACATGAATCATAAGAAATGTTTTGAAACAATGAAACAACAACACTAAAAAAAAAATGGAGAATTTAAGCAGTTAAAAGCTGAAAACCAGAAAAAAATATTGTAGAATGTTTAAAAAGTGTTATGTGTAGCACCACCAAATACATTATGTAAGTAGTATACAGAGAGTATATATATAATAGAAAGTATCTAGGCTACCAAGTGGGTGGACATATATTATATATATATATATATATATATATATATATATATTATATATATATATATATATATATACACTTTCAAAGAAAGAAAAACTTAACAAACTGTCATTTGGCTATAATAAATGTATTTCTATCAGAACTTAATATGAGGCTAGTCTCATCAGATAGCTATTTACATAAAGACCTTTATAAAGTCACATATTGAGTTTCAGCTGAAATAAATTTATTATAGATAAATGACTATTAGTTAGGTTTTTCTTTCTTTGAAAGTATAAATATTGCTCTGTATATAATTAACTTATTAGTTATTATAAATTGAGCTCTCTTAGGGATTTATACAATTTTTTGTATAAATCTATGTTAGCATCGACATGAGTATGCATTGGAGATGTACAGGAGATATTGATGATCCCAAATAGAATCATCCCATACATACCAGTTATTCAGTCAGTCAGTATACTGTTGGTTTGGACAACAGCAACTGGCTAAGCACAACTGAACTAGTGCCCAAGACAGTTGGTACTTATGGGACTCAAAAATAGTCTATTCATGTATTTGGGTGATTCCATTCTTTGAGTCCGGGTTGGCTGCTTGGTCTCTATCATATTATGAGGCTTCATAAATACTCTGGCATTCTGCAGTAGGATTCCAACAAGGTTAGATCTGTATTGAGTTACAGCTACCTGTTGCCTTGTCTTACCAATTCGACGGTAATTGGAACTTAGCTGTCTTGAGCACTAGTTCAGTTGTGCTTAACCAGTTGCTGTTGTCCAAACCAACAGTATACTGACTGACTGACTGACTTCAATATGGCACTGCAAACAGGATTGCAACAAGGTTAGATCTGTATTGAGTTACAGCTATTTGTTGCCTCATCTTACCAATTCGACAGTAATTGGAACTTTTATGATTATTCTACACCAGTCAGTTGGATTATTTTACCTCTTTCTCTCTCTCTCTCTCTCTCTCATACATTATATATATATATATATATATATATATATATATATTAGAAAGTATCCAGGCTACTGAGTGGGTGGACATATAAATATTTATTCAGATTGATAAATAAAATAAAAATACTGGATGAATAGTTACAAAATATTGCAACTGCTGTGTGCTGGGCAATTCATGAGACATAATACTCTACTTTAGCCCTTACTTAGGCTAGACGGGCGGTCGGAAAGGCTCACGCCAATCAATCAGCTGGTCATGTCAAATCTTACCACCTATATGATTGTCCTCATTGTATTGTTCTTATAACAACACCCAGCCCTTTTTTATCATATATGAATAAAAAAAAGTAAAATGTTTAAATAGTGTTATGTGTACCACCATCAAATGCATTATGTAAGTAGTATCCAAAAAGTGTATATAATATAATATATTTAAGGGCCGGGTTAGCTCAGTCAGTAGAGCATTTGGTTAGAAACCACAAGGTTTCAAGTTTGATACCAGCCCTCGCCAACTCAGCGTATGAGTAGCACAGGGATCTGTGCGGTAAAGTAAGGAGCTAGTGGTAGGTGTGGTGCTCCATCTCAGACGTAAAAACAATCTCCTTGGTCTAGCGGTAGTGAAAAGGGGAAAGACTCCCTCGCTGATTGGCTGATACTGACTAAGTCACCTCAACGACTTTACTTATATATATATATATATATATATATATATATATATATATATATATATTTATAGTATGTAATAGAAAGTATCCAGGCTACTGAGTGAGTGGATATATAAATATTCAGATTGATAAATAAAAAATACTGGATGAATGAAAAGTTACAAAATATTGCAACTGCTGGTGGCTGGGCATTCCATGAGATGCAACACTCCATTTTGAACCTTATTTAGGCTAGATAGGTGGTTGGAGAGGCTCCCTTTAATCAATCGGCTGATCACAGCAAGTCATAGTACATATATGACTGCCCCAACTCTATTGTCCTTATGGTAAATACCCAATACTTATCATGTATCTACTAGGGGGCAGTGGCTGAGGGTCTTAGTTCCAAATTTAGAGCTCTGGGGAGTGTAGAGTTACCCTTCATTGC
Organism: Doryteuthis pealeii; assembly: GCA_023376005.1. Classification (NCBI taxonomy): domain Eukaryota; kingdom Metazoa; phylum Mollusca; class Cephalopoda; order Myopsida; family Loliginidae; genus Doryteuthis; species Doryteuthis pealeii. The sequence continues at coordinate 40,572,310 of CM042172.1, forward strand.
CATTACGCGCAGGTAAACTTTGACCCTGAGTGACAGTACCTGTTAGGGTCCTATCTATGGGTTAAACAGAAAAAAATGAGTTTGAAAAAAATGTTTAAAAAGATGTGTTTAAAAAAATTGAGTATTAAAAAAATTGAGTAATAAAAATTTTTTTTGAATATCCATCAAGAAGGAATAAAACAGAATGTCTTTGGCATAAAATAACCCAGCAAGGCTTGACATGCCAAAAAATTAAACCACCCAAGCATCCATCTCTAACTTCTAGGCCTAAAATAACCCTAGATGGGTTGACATGCCATTAAAATCAATTATTACATATCAGTTTAGCTCAAGCGGCAGAGCGTTTGGCTAGGAATCACAAGATTCCTGGTTTGATACCGGCCCTCGCCAACTCAGCATATGAGTAGCACAGAGATCTGTGCAGTAAAGTTAGGAGCTGATGGTAGGTGTGGCGCACCACCTCAGAAGCTAAAATAATCTCCTTGGTCTAGTGCTAGTAAAAAGGGGATAGACTCCCTTGTTTTCTGGCCGATATTGACATTAGGCCACCCTGACGACTTTACTTTTTTTTTTACATATATACATCAATATATACATGTAAGACCCCACCCCCAAATATATATTGTAAGTCAGATAGAGGATGTCTTGGGGTTGAAGTTAAATATTGATATATATAACTTTGAATTGGGCACCTCACTCTAGATTTGTAGACCATTGTTAGTGAATTCGATTCTCATTGAGAGCCCAATACTTCTGGCCTTGTACCACATCTAAGCTAAGCTTGGTAAATAACTATATAACTGAATTTGTGCCCTGACCCCACCGACTCTTCCCCTCCCCCCAAAAAAACAGTGGTCTTCTGTTAGTAATTATCCTGTCAGTTGCAATATGTGTTTTGTCAACTTAAAATACAATGACTGTATCTCCAGAAGAGGGTTAAGACCCTCCCCCCCAAAAAAAAATAGGGGGTGTAGAGTTGAAGAAGAGCCATGTATATATTTACCCAATCCCTTCAGCATGGATAGGATGTGACACAAGGTCAATTTTGTCAATGGATTACTTATGTGTTTCATGTTGTCATATGGATAAATATGTTTCCAATTTTTGATCCAAGTTATCAGACTTTATATAAACATTGTAAAATGTTAAATGTAACATTGTAGATAATTTGAAAAGTGTGCCACAATCTGTTTAACAACTTGTCATCTCTTCCTCCTTCAGTCACTACCCCCCCCCCAACCTCACCCCAGAAAAAAAAAGGGAGAAAAATAAAGTTGGGATAAATCAAAAAAGACAAAGTAAAAGTCAAATTATCTGAGTTTCTATACAAATCTTCCTTCAGGGTAATATAACAATTTTTAACAATTTCTCAGCCTCACATTAACATCCCTCATCATTTTATTATTTATTTATTGTTGCTTCTGTCTGACAAAACAACTAAATATATATGTGAACAAAAAGCCATAAGACAAACAGGAATAAACATCCTTTTTTATTAGTTATTATTGCTTCTGTCTAGCAAAACAGCTGTGTGTGTGTGGTTTAAGGGTTAGCAAGCTAGATTCGCAGACCATTGTTAGTGAGTTTGATTCTCAATGAGTGCCCATACTTCTGGCCTTGTACCACATCTAAGCTAAGCTTAGTAAATAACACACACACACACACACATATATATATATATATATATTTAACTTTCAATTTAGGTATTTATAAAAATCCTTGTATGAATATATGTTTGCACCTACAAGAGCATACAGTATGGTTATACAGTGAGATTTTGAAGATCCCAAATAGAATCATCCCTTACAATCAGTCATTTGGATTACCTTACATTTATCTATCTATCTATCTATATATATATATATATATATATATATATATATAATATATATATATGTTTTTTGAAGAGAAGATGATTTAATGGAGAAAATCTTCCCTCATCATTTTATTATTTCTTAATTAGTGCTTCAGTCTGACAAACTAACTATATATATATATATATATATATATATATATATATATATAAGTTTAGTTGTGCATCAATTTATTTTTCTTGTGAACATTTTATATGACGTTGGAAGCATAGGAAATATATAAAAAGTTAACAAAAAACAGAAAAAAAATCAGAGTTCTAATATATAACCATTGTTTTGTCCTTGGTTTGCTTTATTTTTTCAATATTTCGGGTCACCCTTTTCCAAGGTATTTTTCGACAACTTGATATAACTTAATAGTTATATATTGTTAATATAATAAATCAATGAGAATGATTTTTTTGACATTTATTTCAATTTCTATTAAGTTATATTCAGTTGTCAAACAAAATTGAAACACAAATAAATTCATTTATAAAGAAGCATACATGGACTCAACATCAACCAACATCATGAATTATATATATATATATATATATTATATATATATATATACAATAAAATATATATTATGGATTTAATATCTCATTACTAAAGTTTCATGCTAACTGCAATCATCAGACAAGGTGGTCAAAATGTTAAGATTTAAAAAAGTGGTGGATTGTTTTGCGTTTATATAAACATGAAGCGTGATCACGTGATGGAATGTTATACCACTAAAGTTTTTTTAAAAACTGTGGCTTGTTTAGCGTTTATATAATGGGAAGTGTGTTCATGCGATGGAATGTTATAATGCTAAAGTTGTATTAAAAAAATAAATAAATAAATAAACATTCTTAGGTCTTAATGCATGCGGTGTCCAGATGATTTTTTTTTTTTTTTTTTTTTAGATAACTAGAGGGCGAAAATTAAGGGATTAATTAAGGTCAGGTGGTAAATGGCATAATAAAAATTTGTTCAAATGTCTACATTTGGAAACAAGTTCACTTCTATTGTTCAATAAGTTTGTATTTGTATTTTGTAGAATGCACAATTTTTCTTTGATGCAAAGACCGCATTTGCGCTGGCCACCTTTGTAAGCCTGGGATTTTTTGATAATTTCCCATTTTATCATAGGTGTTTTGCCCGTTGTATCTTTAATGTGCCATACATGTTTGGATAAGGTGGTACTGTTTCCATATCTCCTGTTTTATATATATATATATACATATATATATATGCTTCTGTTTGTCTAAACAATAAATATTTTCTTTCACTTTAGTGTTTACAAAGTACACAACTCTCACTGCACCTCTTTGACTACTTCTCTATTTATATAAACATATGCATATTTGTAATATATTTATATTCATATGTATTCATCCAACCCCTTTATTGTCATTACTCCCATGCCCACTCTGACCCAAACTGATAATAATTGGGATCTCATTCATTTTGCTGTAGTGCTGAGTAATAGATATGAAAGACTAGCTTGTTAACCATTACACCATGAGGGGGGGAGCTTTGCAGAGACATTCAGAATTTGTTTTATTTGTTTTGTTTTATTTGTTGTTTTTTTCCTCCACCTTCCCTTTTTGGGGCAGGGGGAGGGGCTTGAGCAGGAAGTTAAACAGGTTCTGGCACACTTTTCAAATTATATATTCTGTTACATTGTTTATATAAAGTCTGGTAACCTGTATAATTAATTAGAAACATATTTATCCATACAACAGACAAAATAGTAAAAGTAAAGTAAGTAAAGTCGGCAGAGAGTGTTATATACCCCTTTACATTGGTTATATAAAGGGGCAAGAGAAGGTGAGGAGGGGAGATGGGTTCTTATTTGTTTTGGGCTGCTTTCTTCTGCTGGGCTGGGTGTCTGCTCATTCTTTGTTGAAATAATTATATTTTTCTTATTCTTTATTAAAAACCCACAGCCCAAAAGGGTTTCCAACCACGCAGTGAGAAGTTGGCATCTTAGGAGCAAATGATCCTGATGTTTGCTCCTTCTGACTAATGGCCAAAATCTGACTAACTAAATCAGTTCCCTTCTCACGCTCACCTTCAGCCAATCAGCATCTATGTCAAAGAAGATGAACTGCCTTGTCAATCAATTATAACAGCTACCGGTAACTTTCCATTTACCCTCCCGTTATTTGAATTTTAACTACACTAATTATGTAACAAGTACCCTATTGTCAGTATCGATAGATGTGACGTTCCACCTCAGACGCAAAAAAAAGTCTTCCTGGTTTAGCACTAGTGAAAAGGGGATAGACTTCCTCGCTGTTCAGCTGATACTGACAATAGACCACTCTGCTGACTTTACTTACCATATTTGACAGCGCACTTTTTTTCCAAAGTTTTGGCTCAAAAAATTTCCCTGCATCTTATACATCGTAGGTGAAGTTTGAGACCTCCCGTAGGCCTAGGCTAATCTTCTCTATTATTTCCTGCTATTGAGATATCTTGTGTATGCTTATTACTTGCCTGTACTACCAAATTGCTTTTATACAGCTATGTTTCTGCTTGACTGTTTTCAACAATATATGCTTATATGCCATCAAATACGGTACTTTATTTTTACTATTTTGTATGGATGAATATGTTTGGGGGTAAAATATGGAAATGAATCCTACAATATATAGAAATAGGAAAAACAAAGTGTTCCAAAAAAGATAATTTTATCATGATGTTTATGTTGATGCTTAAATGTTTCGGTTTATGTAAAACCTTCTTCAGGACAATATAATAAAAAGAAGAGAAATCTTTTTCTTTTCTTTTTATTATTAAGTTTTCCTTCTCTTAGACTGGTTGCCCAGCCTGCTTTATTATTTACTCCTAACTGGATTTTGTGATCAAACATGTGAATTTTAACAAAAATCTTCTAAATGAAAAATATAGATACCGTAATTAAAATGGGAATTTTAACAAAATTAAGAAACATTAAAAAGAAATGTTAGATAATCTGTGGGAAAGAGTATAAATATTCTGTGGAATCAAGATGAATGTTTATAAGGAACAGCTGACAGGCCTCAGACCTAATATACTAGCTGAAAGGATATTATTATTATTATTATAGTGGAAAATGGCATTTTCCCCAATCAATTGTTGAAACAAAAAATTATAGGTTATTTCCTAGTTGAGTAACATGATATGACCCAGAAAAAACAGAATCCAAATTATTTATTTATTTTCCCTTGTTGGACTTAAACTTAAAAAAAAAAAAAATTAAAATTAACAGTTTTATTACAAAATTTGTGGGTTCTGTTTTTTCTGGGTCACCCTGTAATATTATGTTATTCAACTAGGGGGGGCGTAGGGTTAGTTTAATGGGAAAATAAATAATTTGGGTTCTGTTGTTTATTACAGGTCACCCTGTAATATCATGTTACTCAATAATAAATAACCAAACTGTAACACTTTGAATTCAGAGTTTTCCTTCTCCTAGACTGGTTGCCATACCAAGATTAGAGAGCACAGTCTGTCCTAGTATTTAACCATAGCTAGAAGGAGAAGAGTTGGATGTATACCTCTCATAGGGATATTATTGCTATGTCGTGTTGCCGAGTCCATTTAATATGACAACTAGCAGTGGCTACCCGGTGTCGCCTGGGTAGAGGGGGATTTTTAAAGTTAATTCCACAGATCCATTATTACTGAATCATGAGTTGAATCCTTGTGGGATGTCCCATTTAAATCCCTACGTAAAAAAATAGACTGTGCATTGATCTCAGCTACTCTGAAAAGAAATGTTAATGTCTACTATCTAAAATATTAAATGAAAAAAAAAAATCCATGCTGTTATCATTTAAATTTTATTTTTTAATTATCTTCACGAATATAAATCAAATCTATTATTTTTGCTCAAAAACCAAGCCCTGGTGATAATTAATGTGTATATATATTTACTTTGTCGTTAACTGTTTTATTTTCGAAGTTTCCTCCAGACATACATATACACACAACTGCCCTTTATATTATGTATAGATAGATAACCATGATACTCTGAGCACCTCCATTAAAGATATTTTATAAATAAAATGCGTATGTAGAAATGTCTTTCTTTCTCCTAGACTGGTTACTGTATCAAGGTAAAAGAGTCTAATCTGCTCTAATATTTACCCATAGCTGGAGAGAGAATAGTCGGAATAATAACTTTCCCATGGGTATTAGCACTATGTTAAATGCAAACAGCCTTGTCAAGGATTTGAACTCATGTTGCCGTGTCCATTTCCTATGACAATAACCATTATACTTTGAGCAACTGTATTAAAGATAATTAATAAATAAAGATGTGTACGTAGAAAAGATAAAGAAATTATACATACTAGCAAATATATGCACCCTCCGGGTGCTAGTATTTAAGTTTAAATGTAATAAAATATTATATTAAATCAGAAAGGCTAATGAAACTAATTAAGAATTCAGATAAAAAGATTTGAAACGGAGGGGTTATAATCGGAAAATAGAACAACTGAAACTTACTCTTTCATCACTTCCGTTTTTCAATGCTAAATTTTCCTAATTTAACTATTTAGTTAAAATAGGAAGTAAAGAATAAAATTACAGTTATTTCCTCTTGTTAATGAATTTCTTTTAGGATTTATTGAAGAGATTTTTAATCATATTCATTAAGATAAAACCAAACAATTAGAAATCAATAATACCAAGCACATTTTTATTAAAATCAGTTTTTTTAATATCAATATGCAAATTACCTTTACGTTTACACAGAAAACTGGTATTTTGTTGTATATATAAATACAATTGCATGTTATTAGTATTTAGGTAAGGCCAAGAGTATTAATGTCAAACAGTTTTATTATTAATTGAGGTTTAAATAGAAATAGAATCACGGAGAATGTGACGTAAATAACTAAGGAAATTGTGACTTGAGTAGTAATATAGTTTCGGTTACAGACAGAAAAACACACAATCTCCATTATAATAAGATATATATATATATATATATATTATATATATATATAAAAAATGGACTCTCCAGTCGATTATCGACGTATGAGTGTTCACACACACAATGAACTCCCACACAGGGATTTGTTTATAGTGGTGAAGGCTTGTGTTGGACCATCCACACTTTTTGGCACAGTCGATAGGAAAGAATTGGTGCATCAAGGGTTGCCACAAACCCAATCAATGACCGACCTCAGGAATTTTTAATTTAGAGTTATCCCTCTCCTAGACTGGTTACCTACCCAAGGCTGAAGAGCCCAGTCTGCCATACTATTTAACCCATAGCTGGAGGGAGAATATATGGATTCATACCTTTCCCAAGGGTATTAGCGCTATGTAAATTGCCAACAGCTTCATCTAGGAATTGAACTCGAATCGACGAGTCCATTTTCCACGACTCTAACCACTAGCCCACGCGCCTATATATATATATATATATATATATATATATATTTACCAACCCCTCCGTACGAGCAGGATGTGATACAAGGTCAATTTTTTAAGCGGAGTTTAACAGGTTTGAATTCAGAGTTTTCCTTCTCCAAGACTGTTTACCTAACACAGGTTAAACAGCCCAGTCTGACACTACTATTTACCCATAGCTGGAGGGAGAGTATGTAGAGATTTGTGTAGCCAGATCAGTATTCAACTGTGTTGCAAGTTGAATCTGCTTCTGAAAATCCAGACTTGGTAGGTGAAACAGGTTGGCATTTTCCCCCTATTAATTGTTGGGCTATTCCACTATGTGGCATGGTCAAGTCTATTTCCAGGATTCTGATTGGTTGGATTCATACTTTTCCCAAGGGTATTAGTGCTATGTGAAATGCAAACAGCTTTGTCCAGGAATTGAACTCATGTCGACGAGTCCATTTCCTATGACTTTAACTATTACACCACACACCTCCATATCTTTATCTTACATATATGATGTTCCTTCCTTTTTACTCGACCTGACCTTACAAACATAAATAAATAAATTGAGTGCAAAAATACATTTAAACTAACACCCTTTTAACCTGGTCTGCATTTGTTTTTCTTTTTAGCCGAATTTTAAAAACCAGTTCAACTTATCTGATAATGTGAACAAAAGATGTCATTTTATTGCAGAAAAAAGAGAAAAAAAATCGCCAAACTGAAGATTAATTCATAAAGAAATTATCTAAACTAGATTTTAATATAAATTTTGTTTATTTATAACACATAATTTTATATCTTCAATTAAAAAATATAATGTTGATGTGATTCTGAAATAGGATCTTGCTTGTGGTTTTCCTGCTTATATATATATATATATATATATATATATATATATATATATATATATAGCTAAGTTTGGGTAGTAACGATTTAAAGCTAACAGCACTGGGTGCTTTCTCACTCATATATATATATATATATATATATATATATATATATATATATATATAGCTAAATTTGGGTAATGAAGATTTAAAGTCAACAGCACTGGGCACATTCTCACTCATATAAGTGAATTGCATATATATATATATATATATATATAATATATATATATATAGCAACAGTGCTAGGAGCTTTCTCATTCATATAAGTGAATTGCATATATGTGTGGATTGGCATTTAACTGAGTACACATTAAATCATTCTTAGTTCAAAAAACATATATATATATATATATATATATATATATATATATATATATATTAGTTATTTACTAACCTTAGTTTAGATGTGGCACAAGGCCAGAAGTATGTGGCTACCAGTGAGAATCAAACATACTAACAATGGTTTGTGAGTCTAGTTTGCTAACCAATACACCACGTATATATATATATGAGATATATATATATATAAGTGTTTTATCAGACAGAAGCAATAATAACTAGTAAAAAGATCAAAAACGTTTATTCCTGTTTGTCTTACCATTTTTTGTTCATATAAATATATATATATATATAATTTAGTTGTTTTGTCAGACAGAAGCAATAAAATAAATAAATAATAAAAAGATGAGGGATGTTAATGTGAGGCTGAGAAATTGTTAAAAATTGTTATATTACCCTGAAGGAAGATTTGTATAGAAACTCAGATAATTTGACTTTTACTTTGTCTTTTTTGATTTATCCCAACTTTATTTTTCTCCCTTTTTTTTCTGGGGGTGAGGTTGGGGGGGTAGTGACTGAAGGAGGAAAAGATGACAAGTTGTTAAACAGATTGTGGCACACTTTTCAAATTATCTACAATGTTACATTTAACATTTTACAATGTTTACATAAAGTCTGATAACTTGGATCAAAAATTGGAAACATATTTATCCATATGACAACATGAAACACATAAGTAATCCATTGACAAAATTGACCTTGTGTCACATCCTATCCATGCTGAAGGGATTGGGTAAATATATACATGGCTCTTCTTCAACTCTACACCCCTATTTTTTGGGTGGGTGGGTGGGGGGTCTTAACCCTCTTCTGGGGATTCAGTCATTGTATTCTAAGCTGACAAAACACATATTGCAACTAGATAATGACAAACAGAAGAACCATGTTTTTTTTTTTTTTTTTTTTTTTTAGGGGGGGGGGGTCGGCACAAATCTATAGTTCTATATGTCAATATCTAACTTCAACCATCAGATATCCCCTGACCTTACAATATATATATATATATAATGTTGATGTGATTCTGAATAAATATATATATACAAGGTGTGTTAAAAAAGTATTGAGATTGAAGCTGTATTTACCAAGATAGGAATGAACAATAAATATAATGTTAATTTTTTTCAGAATACAAGGTGTGTCAAAAAGTTCAGATTTTAAAGCTGCATTTACCAAGATAGAAATAAAGAATGAATGGAACATTAATTTTTCAGAATACAAGCTGTGTCAAAAAGTACCGAAAATCTCAATACTTTTATGACACACCTTGTATATTAGTATTATCTGCGTTATTCGGACTATTGTCCCCATCTTCATTGTTAGAAAAATAATTAATTAACACAACTCCTACCCCAGCTATGGTTAGCGGAATGAGAACAGGATACCCCCATGGAATAAATAAAGGGTTAGGTTCAAAGTTCCGTGATGGCTCCCAAATACGACAAGAAAGTTCCCGAGTTCGAAAAGAAGGTTCCCGAGTCCGAGAAGGTTCCCGAGTCCGATAAGAAATACCTGAAGAAGGCCGGAGGGTATATCGGCTGAAACGTTGTACAAATAACAATGAAGATGGGGACAATAGTCCAAATAACACAGATAATACTAATCTTCAAGCCTCATCTCAAACATTCAGAGAAACACCTTGTATATATATCTATTTATTCCCCCTTTTTTTTTTAGGCACAAATTTATAGTTCTATATGTCAATGTTTAACTTCAACCTTCAGATATCCTGACCTGACAATATATATATATATATATATATATAATATATATATATATATACTAGACAAAACGTGACCCATTGGGTCACCCATTCAGCTCTGGGTAGATAATTGAGATTAGGGAATAGGGTGTTAGCAAAGTGAATAAAATTTAAAAATAAAAAAAATACGACTGGACGAAACCTTAAAATCATTTTGTTTTCTTCCGAAGAAAGGAAATGTTTGACCTCATTTAAGCTACAGGTTGCTGGTTGTGAAATTTAACATAGAAATACATTTTAAATTCTCCCGGCTCTCTCTCTCTCTACACTCCAGAGAAACTAACATTATATAATGAGGAGGTAGTCAAGAGATAATTAGAGGGTAAGAAAGAGATAGACTCAGAGTATAGTAAGAGATTGGTCTGTTTTTGACTTAATTGCAAATTATAACTAATTAGAGACAATTCAAACAGAATTTTTTTCAAACATTATTCAATCTTAAAAGTAAGGAATAATTTAGTATAATTTTTGTGTCATTAAACTAAACAGTAAAAAAGCCTTTAGGAAGCAAAAGTTGATTAACTCAGCTTTAGTATAGTATATATATATATATATATATATATATATATATATATATATATTACATACATACATGATATTGTTGTGGAGTCCATGTAATATATATATATATATGGTGATTGCCACTTCTTTGCAGAATAAGGCCATTTCTACAAGTAGTTCGGATGTGAGACGCAGAGGGTCCCTTGATCCAAATTTGTTTTTATGTTTCCTATCACACATGAACCCCTTTCTTGGCTTCCTCTCGCATGCGACCGTACGTGACCGAGAATCCCAACTCTCGATAGGCAGGTCCTGCCACACAGGTCACATATGTAGTCAGTCTTAGATGTAGGAGATGTGCTGCTTATGCAGAGGCTGCTTTAAGATGGGGTGCTCGAGCTGCCTTACTTCAAATCCTTACAGCTACCATCGGCCTGCTTCTGTCAATTGGTCCTCCTCGCTGAAGCGGACTTCTGCAAGTCTGAAGATGTCTGCCCCATATCGAGAGTTCTTTGCCATGGTACCAGTTCATTGTTCAGGGTTTAAAGAGGTGTTCGAACATTTCAGGTGTTTCCGCCCTGCTAATGTGAACAGCTGCCAGCTGCATGTTGCTGGCCAGCTTGATATTTGTCTCGGTCACCTTTTCTATACCTTTCCCAGATGCCTGGGTGGGCAGTACTACCAAAGGGGCTGCTCAGTCACTCACAACCTTGCCACGTGTAGATTCACAGCTATGTGCTTCCAGCCCGTCAGGCCTGCATATGCCACCGTTCCTCCATCACCGTGGGACTTGTAGAAATATCTGCACATTTTGACATGTTGTTCACTTGTGCGACACGCACCGCATGCTCTCTTTCCCCAAATACTAGTATCAGTGACAAGCCAAAGCAAGTATTTGGAGAGCGCAGGTGGATGATCTGATGAGATCTACGGGTCCACCACACCGAGAAAAAAAAAAGTCTTCCTGAACAGTGAGATGATCCGGATTTGTTACTAGGGCTTACTCCCTGACCAGCTCGGGATCATGCAAGCCGCTCAGGGTTATGGCTTTGTAAGACTCCTCCCGGTCCAAGATGGGTCGACGACAAGAGCCAGTTTGAGGGTCTATGTGTGTAGCATGTGCAGAGATCCAACCACTGCCAGCATGGCTGGTCACCGTTTGAGCTGTTTTTTTAATAGATGGTGTTTATACACACTCAGACAACCGATACATACATGATTAGCGTGACCGTTTGGTTTCTTGTGAGGTAACTAAGTTTTAACTTAGTATAAGTCCACATGTCAACTATCATCTTCAAACATGAGAATGACATGGCTTTTTTTTTGCTTTTGCTTTTGCTTTTGAGTTAGTGGCCAGGGTAAGGGAGGGGTTGTGGATAATGTTAGCTTACCCAAAACGAAAAAACATTAAATAAAATTAATTTTACAAGTCACAGACTGGAATATGTGTATTTTCCACAACCCCTCCCTTACCCTGGCCACTAACTCAAAAGAAAAAATATATATATGTTTGCATTTCACAGTGCTGATACACTTGGGAAAGGTATGCATCCAACTGCTCTCCTTCCAGCTATGTGTATATAATAGGTTGGGCTGGGCTCTTTAGTCTTGGTTAGGCAACCAGTCTAGGAGAAGGAAAACTCTGAATTCAAACCTGTTAAACTTTGGTTAAGAAATTTACCTTGTGTTGAAACAAGGACTCTTTTTCTTTCCAAATTGAATATTATTCAGAAGTTACTACATCAACAATGCTCTGATGATGGTTTGATATATAAAACCGAAACATTCAACATGGGCTAATACTTGTAACTATAATAAAATCATCCTTTTTAATACTAAGTTTTTTCATATTTTTTATACTAATCTGGATGGTTGGTTGGTTGAATTTTATGGCATGTCAACCCTTGTGAATACCATCAAGTATGAATAAAACAAAATGTCTTTAGCATAAAACAACTCAACAAGGGTTGACATGTCGTAAAATCCATCCATGTGGAGTACCCCTTCATAATCATTACTTCCAGGCCCACCCTGACCAGGATTGGTAGTACCTGTTAGGGTCCCATCTATGGGTTAAAATAAATTTTAAAAAAGATTTGTAAAAAAAATTGTAAATTTGAAGAGAAAATTGAGTACTCATCAAGTATGAATAAAACAAAATGATTTTAGTATAAAACAACCCAACAAGTGTTGACATGCCATAAAATCCAACCAACCAACCAAATAATTAGCAACTCTGTTCACTGTTTCCAGAAATATTTTTCTAAACGTCTATCAAACCTGACCGTGATATTCCTTGTTATCTGTTTCCCCAGAGAATTCTTTGCTTATTCTATTTCTAAATTAAGCCATTCTTCAGGATTCTTTTCTACTCACTTATAGAATTCACTTTTAACTCGAAATTTCCAGACTTTTTTTATTCAATCTGAAAAATAAAAATAAAATAAAGAAGCTTGTAACTGGAAAACTCATACTATTCTAGCCATCGTACGTACTGTATATACACTCGTTTTTGAGACCTAAATTTTAACCTAAGGTAAATATGGAATTTGGCAGAATTAGTTGTATTTTATGGCATGCCAAACGTTTTTGGGTTAATTTATGCTGAAGATGTTTTGTTTTATACATTCTTGATGGGTTTTGAAAATTCTATTTTTGAACTCATTTTTTTTTTTTAAACACACCTTTGTTAACTCATTTTATTTTATTTTACCCATAGATGGGACCTTAGCCAGTACTACCACTCCGGGTCAGGGTGGACCTGGCTGTAATGGTGATAAATGGGTACTACATACTTCACAGAGCTCCAGTATTGGAACCTGGCCACTAGATGGAGTTTAATATTATAGCCAAGACACTAATACCTTCAGCCACCACCTTCTAGTACATATATGATAAAAAGGCTGGAGGGGGTTGCTGTAAGGCAATAGGGGTGGGACAATCATATTAGGTGCTAGGGCTTGATATATGAGCAGATGATTGATCAGAGTGGGCCTCTTTAACACCAGTCTAGCCTAAGTAAGAGTGAAAGAGAATTAGTTGGAGAAATAGGATTACCTCAAGAATGAATATAAGAACAATCAAATACAACTAACAACAACATTTATTGCTGGAACAAACTAATTAGAATATACAGGATGATTGAAAATTAACTTCCAATTTTAAACTATTTATATCTATTTATGTCAATACTTGAAAGAATATTGGAGACTTGATTTTTATGCAAGATGGTGCTCCTCCACATTTTGCTATTGTTGTTTCATGAATGGCTGAATCACCATTTTCCAGGGAGATGGATGGGTAGATGTGGTCAACATAAGAGGCTGGCCAGAAGCCCTGATTTACACCCTATGACTTTTTTCTTTGGGGTTGCTTGAAGGGGAAAAGTCTGCTTTACGAAACCAATGATTTTGGAAGAACTTGAAGGATGGATCCAAGAATTTATTTCTGCCATTCCACAAAGTTCCTGGGAAGATCAGTTGATGTGATTCCCGAGTGGCTTGAGAGGCTGAGGTGAATACTGGTGCCTATATAGAATTTTAAATAAATTCCATGTTATGTGTGTTCTTTCCATATTCATTTTGTAAAAATAATGATTCAGAAATAAATTATAAGATTTTTTAAATAAGGAGTTACTTTACAATCACCCTGTGTAAAAAGTAAATCAAGATGTATGTAAAAATGTCTTGCGTATATGTAGATAGATTGAATTTACAAGAGATACAAACTGTACATGTATGTTTTCATTGTTTTACAATTATAGCTTTGTTATATCTTTTGAATTTAATATTATTATTAAATATATCTTGGCCAGGTTGTGGCCTCTAATACCACTGGTACCAAGACATGTTTTCCTTAAGTGATTTTAACCCGATCATGAACTTAAGTACCTGAATCATGGCTCGGACACTACAAGTTACATTGCTCTGCCACAATTGTGGAGGAGTTGTGGACTTTAGAAATAATGCGCTAGATGGCTGTTGAGCAAAAAGCTTTCCTCCACCCTTTTACAGGTTTGGTTTTTTCATTCTGTTAGGGTGTCTTAGCCACTCTCCTTCACCAGGCAAAATCTGTGGCGTTACTGGGTTTAGTCTACTTCCCTGAAAAAAAATGATCTACTCTCTCTT
>CM042172.1:40587269-40684769 GCA_023376005.1 Doryteuthis pealeii
GTGTAGTAATCGAACCATGAGTATGCCATTGGAGATGTACATGGAGATGATTGATGATCCAAATAGAATCATCTGTACATAGCCGCGTTATTTCAATCAGGTCAGTAATTAACTGTTTGGTTTTTGGGACCCAACAGCAACTTGGCCTAAGCTCCACAACTTGAATCGCTAGTGCCAAAGACAGTTGGGTACTTATGGGACCTCAAAAATAGGTCTAATTCATGTTTAATATTTGGGTGGATTCCATTCCTTTGAGTCCGGGTTGGCTTGCTTGTCCCTCTATCATATTAGTGGATGGCTTCATAATAGTCTTCTGGCATTCTGCAAGTAGGATTCCAATCAAGGTTTGATGATCTGTATTGAGTTACAGTGCTAGCCTGTTGCCTTGTCTTGATCGCAAGTCGACGGTAGATGTGGAATGTGGGTTTGTAGCTGTCTTGGAGCACATAGTTGCGTTGTGTGCTTAAGCCGTTGCTGTTTGTCGCAAGTACCAACAGTATACTGTACTGACTGACTGTCAATAAATGGCACTGGCAAACAGGATTGCAGCAATGGTTAGGAATCTGTTATTGAGTGTGACTCAGCTTTTGTTGCCGTCAGTCGTTACCATTCGACAGTAAGTTGGAACTTTTATGATCTATTTCTAGCACCAGTCAGTTTGGATTATTTTACCTCTTTGTCGTGCGTCTCTCTCTCTCATACATTTATATATAATATTATATGATATGATAGTATATAATTATATATAAGATAAGGTTATCAGGCTAACTGGGAGTGGGTGTGATCATGATAAATAGTTTATTCGATTGAATAAATAAATATAAAATACTGGATGAATAGTTACAAAATGATTGCGACTGCTGTGTGCTGGGCGAATTCATGAGACATAATAGCTCACTTTAGTCGCTTACTTAGGCGTAGACGGGCGGTCGGAAGGGCTCACTGCCAATCAATTCAAGGCTGGTCATGTAAAATCTTACCACCTATGTATGATTGTCCTTCGCATTGGTATTGTTCTTTGAATAACAACATCGTCACAGTCGCCTTGTTGTGTATCATATATGAATTCGAAAAAGAGTAAAATGTTTAAATAGTGTTAGTGTGGGTAGCACAGATCAAATGTCATTATTGTAGAGTAAGTGATCCAAAAAGTTGTAATATAATATATATGATTGTAAGGGCGCGAGGGGTTAGCTCAGTCAGTAGAGGGCAGTTTGGTTTAGACAACACACAAGGTTTCAAGTTTGATCAACCAGCCCTCGCTGCCAACTTCAGCGTATGAGTAGGCGACGAGGGATCGTGGGCGTAAAAAGATAATGGAGCGTAGGTGGTAGGTGTGGTGCGTCGTTCCTATCTCAGACGGTAAAGAAGCATCTCCTTGGTCGAAGTCTGTGGTAGTGGAAGAGGGGAAAGACTCCTCGCTGCATTGGCTGATACTGGACTAAGTTGCAGACCGTGCGACGACTTTACCTGTATATATAGTAGTGTAATATATATATACTTTATATATTAGGTTTGTATATATTTATAGTATGTTAAGTAGAAAGTAATCCAGGGCTACTGAGCTAGAGTGGATATATAGAATATTGAGGGATTAAAATACCTGGATGAATGAAGATGGTTACAAAATATTGGCAACTGCTGGTGCTGGGCATTCCAATGAGATGCAACACTTCCATTTTGAACTGCTTTACTCGTAGGGCTAGATAGTGGTGGTTGGAGGAGGCTTCCCTTTAATCAAGGTCGCTGATTCACAGCAATCATAGTACTATATACTGACTGCCTCAACTCTATTGTCCTTATGGGGTAAATACCCATAATACTGTATCATGGTATCTACTAGGGGGCAGTGGCTGAGGGTCTTAGTTCCAAATTTAGAGCTCTGGGGAGTGTAGAGTCTACCCTTCATTGCATGTACGCGCAGGTGAAACTTTGACCCTGTAGTGGACAGTGACCTGTAGGGTCCGTATCTATTGGGTGTAAACAGAAAAAAATTGAGTTTGAAAAAAATGTTTAAAAAAAGATGTGTTTAAAAAAATTGGAGTATTATAAAAATTGAGTAATAAATTTTTTTTGAATATTTCCATCAAAGAAGGAATAAACATGAATGTCTTTGGCATAAAATACCCAGCAAGGGCTTGACATGCCAAAAAATTTATAACCACCCAGGATCCAATCTCTAAGCTTGCTGAGGCGCTCGCTAGAGGGTAACCTGTAGTGATGGGTTGTTGACATGTGTGGGCGCGGCGATGTGTTTGAGGATCGAGAGTTTATGTACATGATCAGGTGGTTGTAGCTCAAGGGCGGCAGAAGCGGTTGGCTTAGTGCAAATTCAATCAAGATTGCCTGGGTTTGATACCTTGCCCTTCGCCAACTTCAGCATTAGTGAGTAGCACAGAGATCTGTGCAGTTAAAGTTTAGGAAGCTGATGTAGGTGTGGCGCACGCACCTCAGAAGCTAAAATAGAATCTCCTTGGTCTAGTGCTAGTATAAAAGGGGATAGACTCTTGTTTTCTGGCCGATAAGTTGACTTAGTGCCACCGTGATGACTTTACTGTAACTTTTTTTTGTTTACATAATGATAGCATCAATATATGACATGCAAGACCCACCTCCCAAGATATATATTGTAAGTCAGATATGAGGATGTCTTGGGGTTGATTAGTGTAAAATAATTGATATTAGTATACTGTTGGAATTTGGGGGGTGCAGAGGCTTGGTTGACTTGGCTAGGAGTTTGGAGACCATGTGTTGTGGAAGTTCGATTCGCATTGATGAAGCCCGAATACTTCTGGGCCTTGTACCATCATCTAAGCGTATAGCTTTGTAAATAACGTTATATAACTGAATTTGGTGCCTGACCGCCAGCGTATTCCGACTCTTCCCCTCCCCAACTCAAAAAAACAGTGGTCTTCTGTTAGGTTAATTATCCTGTCAGTTTTGCTAATATGTGGTTGGTTGTCAACTTAAAATACAATGAGCTAGTTATCTCTGCAGAATGAGGGTTTAAGATCCCGTCCCCGCCCTCTAATTAAAAAATAGGGGTGTAGAGTTGAAGGAAGAGCCATGTATATATTTGACCCAATCCCTTCAGGCAATGGATGAGGATGTGATCATCCAAGGGTCAATCTTTTGGTACAATGGATTACTTATGTGTTGTTCATGTGTCATATGATATAATATTGGTTGGGGTGGTTGTTTCGTTTCTAAGTGTGTGTGTTGGATGGTCTTCTAAGTTGTTCAGAGCTTTGTAAGTAGAGAACATTGTAAAATGCTTAAATGTAACATTGTATGATAATTTGAGAGGGAAGGTGTGCCAGTCTGAGTCTGTTTTTGGTAGGCGCTATGCTTGTTCGAGTCGTTCTTCTTCCTCCAGTCGCACTGCCTTGTGTCCGCGTTGGTGTCGCTCTCATACATCACCTGTTGGGCCTCAGAAAAAAAAAGGGGAAGATAGATGAAAGTGTGGAGTAAATTCAGTTAGAATGAGAGAAATGTTGAAAGAGTTCAAATTAGCGTGGATGTGGTTCATGGGGAATTGTTGCGCTGTGTGTGTTGCAGGTGTGGTTGGAGAGTGTGTAGGAGACAATTTTTAGAGTCGATGGGATTTGTGTGTGGCTTGGGGTTGCGCGTCTGGATAGGTTACATTCCTCTTCATCGATTTGATGTTATTTATTTTGTGTGTGTCTGTCGCTGTTTTGCTGACCAAAACGAACATTAAATAGTATTATGTGAACAAAAAGTCCATTAAGACAGAACAGGGATAAACATCCTTTTTATTAGTTATTATTGGCTTCTGTCTATGGCAAAGACAGCTGGTGTGTTTGTGTGTGGTTTTAAGGGTTAGCAAGCTTAGATTCGCAGACCATGTTAGTGAGTTTTGATTCTCAATCGAGTGCATTACTTCTGGCCTGTACGCACATCTATAGCAGCTTAGTAAATGTAACACACGATCACAGTTACACACACACATATAATATTTATATATAATATTTAACTTTCAATTAGGGTATTTATCAAAATCCTTGTATGAATTTATATGTTTGCAGCCTAAAGAGAATACAGTATGCGTTATACAGTGAGATGTGTTGAAGATCGCCTAAATAGAATCATCCTTACAATCAGTCCATTGGATTACCTTACATTTAATCTATCTATCTATCTATCTTATATATAATTACTATATATATATAATATATATTATTATGTTTTTTTGAAGGAAGATGATTTAATGGAGAAATCCTTCCCTCATCATTTTATTAACTTTCTTAATCTAGTGCTTCAGTCTGACAAACTAACTATATATAGTTATATACTATATATAATATTACTATATTATATAAGTTGTAGTTGTGCATCAATTTATTTTTGCTTGTGACATTTTATATGACGTTGGAAGCGATGAGAGGGAATAGTGATCAATAAGTTTAAACAAAGAGAACAGAAAATAAAAAATTCAGCAGTTTCTAAGATATATAACTCATTGTTTTTGTCCTTGGTTTGATCTTTTATTTTTTTCAGTATTTCGGTCACCAGCTTTTTCCAGATGGTATTTTCTGACAACTTGATATAACTTAAATAGGTTATCATCATTGTTAATATATTAAATCAATGGAGAATGATTTTTTGAACTTTTGACTTTCAAATTTCTATTAAGTTATTCAGTTTGTCAAACAAATTGGAAACACATCAAATAAATTTCTCATTATAAAGGGAGCATACAGATCAACATCAAGCCGAAATCAGATGAATGTATATATATATATTATAATATAGCTATATATATAGCAAGTCAAAATATATATTATGGATTTAATTATCTCATTTACTAAAGTTTCATGCTACCTGACAATCATCAGACGAAGGTGGTCAATGAATGTTAAGATTTAAAAAGTGTGTGAAGTTGTTTTTGCGTTTATATAGGAACATGGAGAGCTGTGATCAACGTGATGGAATGTTATCGACTAAAGGTTTTTAAAAACTGTGGCTTGTTTAGCGTTATATATTGGGAATGTTGTTCATGCGATGGAATGTTATTAATGCTAAAGTTGTAGTTAAAAAAATATTATAAGATAAATAAGACATTCTTAGGTCTTAAGCAATGCGGTGTTCGCAGATGATTTTTTTATTTTTTTAAGATAAGTAGAGGGCGAAAAATTAGGGTTTGAATTAAGAGTCAAGGTGGTAAATGTCATAGATAAAAGATTTGTTCAATATGTCTACATTTGGAAACAAGTTCACTTTATGTTGCATAAGTTTTGTATTTGTATTTGTAGAATGCACAATGTTTTCTTTTGATGCAAAGACCTGCATTTTGCGGCTGGCCACCTTTGTTAATGCCTGGGATTTTTTTGATATATTTCCATTATCCATAGGTGTTTTGCCGCGTGTTGTATCTTTAATGTGCATACATGTTGTGGATAAGGTGGTACTGTTTTCCAAATATCTCGCTGTTTTGATATTATATATATACATATATATATATGTCTTCTGTTTGTCTAAAAATGAATATTTTCTTTCACTTTAGTGTTTACACAAATGTACTATCAACTCTTCACTGCCCTCTTTGACTACTCTCTATTTATATAAACATATGCATATTTTGTAATATAGTTTATATCATTATGTATGTCATGCCAAACCCCTTTAATTGTCAGTTACTCCCAGTGCCCACTGCTGTACCCAAACTGATAATAATTGGGATCTCATTCATTTTTGGCTGTAGTGCTGGTAGATAGGATATGAAGACTAGCTTGTTAACAACATTACAGAACCATGAGGGGGGGAGCTATGGCAGAGACATTCAGAATTTGTTTTAATTTGTTTGTTTTATTTGTTGGTTTGTTTCCTCCAGCTTCGCCTTTTGGGGGCAGGGGGAGCGGGCTTGAGGCAGGAAGTTAACAGGTTCTGGGCACACTTTTCAAGTTATATATTTTCTGTTACATTTTGTTTATATAAAGTTGGTTAATCCTGTATTAAATATTAGTTATACATATTATCTCATACTATACATGTATTCTCATAAATATGTATATAATTATGTTATATGTGTATATTTGTTTATATATTTTTGGTCGGCAGAGTATGTTGTTTATATATTCTCCTTTACATGGTTTATTATAATATAGGGGGCATATGAGAATGGTGTAGGAGGGTTGTAGATGTGTGTTTTTTATTTGTTGGGGTCTGCTTTCTCTGCTGGGTTCTGGTGTCTGCTCATTCTTTTGTTGAAATAAATTTATATTTTCTTATTCGCTTTATAAAACCCACAGCCCAAAGGGGGTTTCCACCAACGCAAGTGAGGAAGTTGGCGATCCCTTAGGAGCAAAATGATCCTGAATGTCTGCTCCTTCTGACTAAATGGCCAAAATCTGACTAACTAAATCAGTTGTCCCTTCTCACGCTCTCACTTCAGGCAATCAGCATCTCTATGTCAAAGAAGATGTAACTGCTTGTCATCAAGTTATAAAGCTACGCGGTAACTTTCCATTTCCCTCTCCTGTTATTTGAATTTTTACTACACTAATTTATGTAACAAGTGACCGCTATTTGTCAGTTAATCTGATAGATGTGACGTTCCACCTCAGCGCAAAAAAAGAAGTCTTCCTGGTTTTAGGCACTATGAAAAGGGGATAGACTTCCGTCGCTGTTCAGCTGATACTGACAATAGACCACTCTGGGCCCTGACTTTACTTACCATATTTGACAGCGCACTTTTTTTTCCAAAGTTTGGGCTGCAAAAAATTTCCTCTGCATCTTATACAGTCGTAGGTGAAGTTTGATGACCTCCCGTAGGCCTAGGCTAATCTGCTCTGTATTGTTTATTGGTGCTCTGCGGATGTTAGTTATTTATCTTTTGGGTGTATGTTGGGGCTTAGGTTTACTTTGCCTGTGTAGTGATGTGTACCGGTGAAGTTTGGATTTGTGTTTTAATACAGCTATGTTTCTGCGTTTTTTGAATGGTCTGGTTTCACCAATATATGTTCCGTTATATGTCGATTGCAATAGTACGGGGTACTTTTATTTGTTGACGTTATTGTGTAGGGGATGAAGTATTGTTGGGGGGTAATCAGGGATGGAGTTGGAGAATTTAGGTCGCTACATATATATAGGAAATGTATTGGGAAGAACGATAAGTGTTCCAAAAAAAGATAATTGTAATCATGATGGTTTATGGTTGATGCTGTAAATGTTTCTGGGTTTAAATGGTAAAACCTGTCTTCAGGACAATATATGGATCGAATAGAAGAAGAGAAAATCTTTTTACTTTTCGTTGGTTTATTGATTAAGGGTTTTCGCTCTTTTCTTTAGAGCTGTTGCCCAAGCTGCTTATAATTTACTCCTAACTGGAGTTGTTGTGATCAAAGCATGTGAAATTGTTAACAGAAAATCTTTCTAGAATGAAAAAAATATAGATACGCGTAATTAAAATGGGAATTTTAACAAAATTAAGAACATTAAAAATGTAAATGGTGAGATATCTGTGGGAAAGAGTATAAATATTCGTGTGGATCATAGATGAATGTTTATGAAGGAAACAGCTGACATGGCTCGTCGTAGACCTAATGATATGGGTTCTAGTCTGAAGGAGTTTTATTATTATTATATAGTGTGGGAAAAATGGCATTTTCCCCTAATCGAGTTGTTGAAGTACATAAAAATATAGGTTGATTTTTCCTTAGTTGTAGTAGGCATGGATGATGGGGACCCAAGAAAAAAACAGAATCCAAATCTATTTTATTGATTTTCCCTTGTTGGAATCATCTTAAACGTTAAAAAAAAAAAAGAAATTAAATATTAACGCAGTTTTATTAACAAGATTTTGTGTGTTCGGTGTTGTTTTCTGGGTCACCACTGGAATATTATGGTTATTCAACTAGGGGGGGGCGAGGTTAAGTTTAATGGGCAAAATAAATAAATTTGGGTTCTGTTGTTTATTACAGGTCACGCCTGTAATATCATGTTACTTCAATAATAGGAATAACGCAAACTGTAACACTTTGAATTCAGAGTTTCCTCTTCCTAGAACTGGTGCCATACTCAAGATAGAGAGCAACTAAGTCTGCCTAGTATTTAAGCCATAGCTAGAAGGAGAAGAGTTGGATGTATACCTCTCATAGGTATATTGCTATGTCGTGTTGCCGAGTCCATTGGTATATATGACAACTAGCAGTGGCTACCCGGTGTCCGCCTGGGTAGAGGGGGATTTTTGAAGTTAATTTCCACAGATGCTATTATTTAACTGTGTGAATCATGAGTTGATATCCTTGTGGGATGTCCCATTTTAAATCCTAAGTAAGAAAGATAGACCGTGCATGATCTCAGCTACTCTGAAAGATGTTAATGTCTATCTAATCTAAGAATATTAAAATGAAAAAAAAAAAAAATCCATGCTGTATATTCATTTAAATTTTATTTTTTAATTCTTCACGAAATATAAATTCAATTTATTTTTGCTCAAGAACCAGCCCTGGTGATATTGTTAATGGTGTATAATATATTTACTTTGTTCGTTACTTGTTTTGTATTTTTCGAAGTTTCTCCAGCATATTCATATACACACAGACTGCCCTTTATATTTATGTATTAGGATAGATAACCAATGATGACTCTGAGCACCGCTCCATTAAAGATATTTTATATAATAAACATGCGTATGTAGAAATGTCTTTCTTTCTCCTAGACTGGTTACTGTATTCAAGGTAAAAGAGTCTAATCTGCTCTAATATTTACCCATAGCTGGAGAGAGAATAGTCGGAATAATAACTTTCCCATGGGTATTAGTAACTTGTTAAATGCAGACAGCCTTGTCAAGGATTTGAACTCATGTTTGCCGTGTCCATTCCTATGACAATAACCATTATACTTTGAGCAACTGTATTAAAGATAATTATAAATAAAGATGTGTACGTAGAAAAGAATAAGGAAATTATTAACATACTAGCAAATATATGCACCCTCCGGGTGCTAGTATTTAAGTTTAAATGTAATAAAATATTATATTAAATCAGAAAGGCTAATGAAACTAATTAAGAATTCAGATAAAAAAGTATTTGAAACGGAGGGTGTTATAATCGGAAAATAGAACAACTGAAACTTACTCTTTCATCACTTCCGTTTTTTCAATGCTAAATTTTCCTAATTTAACTATTTAGTTAATAGGAAGTAAAGAATAAAATTACAGTTATTCCTCTTGTTAATGATTTCTTTTAGGATTTATTGAAGAGATTTTAATCATATCATTAAGATAAAACCAAACAATTAGAAATCAATATATACCAAGCACATTTTTTATAAAATCAGTTTTTTATATCAATATGCAAATTACCTTTACGTTTACACAGAAACTGGTATTTTGTTGTATATATAAATACAATTGCATGTTATTAGTATTTAGGTAGGCCAAGAGTATTAAATGTCAAACAGTTTTATTATTAATTGAGGTTAAATAGAAATTAGAATCACGGAGAAGTGTGACGTAAATAACTAAGGAAATTGTGACTTGAGTAGTAATAATAGTTTCGCGTTACAGACAGAAAAACACACAATCTCCATTATATAATAAGATATATATATATATATATTATATATATAGTATATATAAAAAATGGACTCTCCAGTCGATGTTATCGACGTATGAGTGTTCACACACACAATGAACTCCCACACAGGGATTTGTTTATAGTGGTGAAGGCTTGTGTTGGACCATTCCACACTTTTGTGCAACAGTCGATAGGAAAGAATTGGTGCATCAAGGTTGCCACAAACCCAATCAACGACCGACCTCAGGAATTTTTTTAATTTAGAGTTATCCCTCTCCTAGACTGGGTTAACCTACCCAAGGCTGAAGAGCCCAGTCTGCCATACTATTTAACCCATAGCTGGAGGGAAGAATATATGGATTCATACCTTTCCAAGGGTATTAGCGCTATGTATAATTGCCAACAGCTTCATCTAGGAATTGAACTCGAATCGACGAGTCCATTTTCCACGACTCTAACCACTAGCCCACGCGCCTATATATATATATATATATATATAGTATATATATTTACCAACCCCTCCGTACGAGCAGGATGTGATACAAGGTCAATTTTTTAAGCGGAGTTTAACAGGTTTGAATTCAGAGTTTTCCTTCTCCAAGACTGTTTACCTAACACAGGTTAAACAGCCCAGTCTGACACTACTATTTACCCATAGCTGGAGGGAGAGTATGTAGAGGATTTGTGTAGCCAGATCAGTATTCAACTGTGTTGCAAGTTGAATCTGCTTCTGAAAATCCAGACTTGGTAGGTGAAACAGGTTGGCATTTTCCCCTATTAATTGTTGGGCTATTCCACTATGTGGCATGGTCAAGTCTATTTCCAGGATTCTGATTGGTTGGATTCATACTTTCCAAGGGTATTAGTGCTATGTGAAATGCAAACAGCTTTTGTCCAGGAATTGAACTCATGTCGACGAGTCCATTTCCTATGACTTTAACTATTACACCACACACCTCCATATCTTTATCTTACATATATGATGTTCCTTCCTTTTACTCGACTGACTTACAAAACATAAATAAATAAATTGAGTGCAAAAATACATTTAAACTAACACCCTTTTTAACCCTGGTCTGCATTTGTTTTTCTTTTTAGCCGAAATTTAAAAAACCAGTTCAACTTATCTGATAATGTGAACAAAAAGGATGTCATTTTTATTGCAGAAAAAAAAGAGAAAAAAAATCGCCAAACTGAAGATTAATTCATAAAGAAATTATCTAAACTAGATTTTAAATATAAATTTGTTTATTTATAACACATAATTTTATATCTTCAATTAAAAAATATAATGTTGATGTGATCTGAAATAGGATCTTGCTTGTGGTTTCCTGCTATATATATATATATATATATATATATATATATATATATATATATATATAGCTAAGTTTTGGGTAGTAACATTTAAAGCTAACAGCACTGGGTGCTTTCTCACTCATATATATATATATATATATATTATATATTATATATATATATATAGCTAAATTTGGGTAATGAAGATTTAAAGTCAACAGCACTGGGCACATTCTCACTCATATAAGTGAATTGCAATATATATATATATATATATATATATAATATATAGCAACAGTGCTAGGAGCTTTCTCATTCATATAAGTGAATTGCATATATGTGTGGATTGGCATTTAACTGAGTACACATTAAATCATTCTTAGTTCAAAAAACATTATATATTATATATATATATATATATATATATATATATATTAGTTATTTACTAACCTTAGTTTAGATGTGGCACAAGGCCAGAAGTATGTGGCTACCAGTGAGAATCAAACATACTAACAATGGTTTGTGAGTCTAGTTTGCTAACCAATACACCACGTATATTATATATGAGATATATATATATATAAGTGTTTTATCAGACAGAAGCAATAATAACTAGTAAAAAGATCAAAAACGTTTATTCCTGTTTGTCTTACCATTTTTTGTTCATATATAATTATATATATATATAATTTAAGTTGTTGTTTGTCAGACAGAAGCAATAAAATAAATAATAAATAAAAAGATGAGGGATGTTAATTGTGAGGCTGAGAAATTGTTAAAAATTGTTATATTACCCTGAAGGAAGATTTGTATAGAAACTCAGATAATTTGACTTTTACTTTGTCTTTTTTGATTTATCCCAACTTTATTTTTCTCCCTTTTTTTTCTGGGGTGAGGTTGGGGGGTAGTGACTGAAGGAGGAAAAGATGACAAGTTGTTAAACAGATTGTGGCACACTTTTCAAATTATCTACAATGTTACATTTAACATTTTACAATGTTTACATAAAGTCTGATAATTGGATCAAAAATTGGAAACATATTTATCCATATGAAACAATGAAACACATAAGTAATCCATGACAAAATTGACCTTGTGTCACATCCTATCCATGCTGAAGGGATTGGGTAAATATATACATGGCTCTTCTTCACTCTACACCCCTATTTTTGGGTGGGTGGGTGGGGGGTCTTAACCCTCTTCTGGGGATTCAGTCATTGTATTCTAAGCTGACAAAACACATATTGCAACTAGATAATGACAAACAGAAGAACCATGTTTTTTTTTTTTTTTTTTTGGGGGGGGGGGGGGGTCGGGCACAAATCTATAGTTCTATATGTCAATATCTAACTTCAACCATCAGATATCCCCTGACCTTACAATATATATAGTATATATAATGTTGATGTGATTCTGAATAAATATATATATACAAGTGTGTTAAAAAAGTATTGAGATTGAAGCTGTATTTTACCAAGATAGGAATGAACAATAAATATAATGTTAATTTTTTTCAGAATACAAGGTGTGTCAAAAAGTTCAGATTTTAAAGCTGCATTTACCAAGATAGAAATAAAGAATGAATGGAACATTAATTTTTTCAGAATACAAGCTGTGTCAAAAAGTACCGAAAATCTCATACTTTTATGACACACCTTGTATATTAGTATTATCTGCGTTATTCGGACTATTGTCCCCATCTTCATTGTTAGAAAAAATAATTAATTAACACAACTCCTACCCCAGCTATGGTTAGCGGAATGAGAACAGGATACCCCCATGGAATAAATAAAGGGTTAGGTTCAAAGTTCCGTGATGGCTCCCAAATACGACAAGAAAGTTCCCGAGTTCGAAAAGAAGGTTCCGAGTCCGAGAAGGTTCCCGAGTCCGATAAGAAATACCTGAAGAAGGCCGAGGGTATATCGGCTGAAACGTTGTACAAATAACAATGAAGATGGGGACAATAGTCCAAATAACACAGATAATACTAATCTTCAAGCCTCATCTCAAACATTCAGAGAAACACCTTGTATATATATCTATTTATTCCCCCTTTTTTTTTTTTAGGCACAAATTTATAGTTCTATATGTCAATGTTTAACTTCAACCTTCAGATATCCTGACCTGACAATATATATATATTATATATATATATATATATATATATATATATATATACTAGACAAAACGTGACCCATTGGGTCACCCATTCAGCTCTGGGTAGATAATTGAGATTAGGGAATAGGGTGTTAGCAAAGTGAATAAAATTTAAAAATAAAAAAAATACGACTGGACGAAACCTTAAAATCATTTTGTTTTCTTCCGAAGAAAGGAAATGTTTGACCTCATTTAAGCTACAGGTTGCTGGTTGTGAAATTTAACATAGAAATACATTTTAAATTCTCCGGCTCTCTCTCTCTCTACACTCCAGAGAAACTAACATTATATAATGAGGAGGTAGTCAAGAGATAATTAGAGGGTAAGAAAGAGATAGACTCAGAGTATAGTAAGAGATTGGTCTGTTTTTGACTTAATTGCAAATTATAACTAATTAGAGACAATTCAAACAGAATTTTTTTCAAACATTATTCAATCTTAAAAGTAAGGAATAATTTAGTATAATTTTTGTGTCATTAAACTAAACAGTAAAAAAGCCTTTAGGAAGCAAAAGTTGATTAACTCAGCTTTAGTATAGTATATATATATATATATATATATATATATATATATATATATTACATACATACATGATATTGTTGTGGAGTCCATGTAATATATATATATATATGGTGATTGCCACTTCTTTTGCAGAATAAGGCCATTTCTACAAGTAGTTCGGATGTGAGACGCAGAGGGTCCCTTGATCCAAATTTGTTTTTATGTTTCCTATCACACATGAACCCCTTTCTTGGCTTCCTCTCGCATGCGACCGTACGTGACCGAGAATCCCAACTCTCGATAGGCAGGTCCTGCCACACAGGTCACATATGTAGTCAGTCTTAGATGTAGGAGATGTGCTGCTTATGCAGAGGCTGCTTTAAGATGGGGTGCTCGAGCTGCCTTACTTCAAATCCTTACAGCTACCATCGGCCTGCTTCTGTCAATTGGTCCTCCTCGCTGAAGCGGACTTCTGCAAGTCTGAAGATGTCTGCCCCATATCGAGAGTTCTTTGCCATGGTACCAGTTCATTGTTCAGGTTTAAAGAGGTGTTCGAACATTTCAGGTGTTTCCGCCCTGCTAATGTGAACAGCTGCCAGCTGCATGTTGCTGGCCAGCTTGATATTTGTCTCGGTCACCTTTTCTATACCTTTCCCAGATGCCTGGGTGGGCAGTACTACCAAAGGGGCTGCTCAGTCACTCACAACCTTGCCACGTGTAGATTCACAGCTATGTGCTTCCAGCCCGTCAGGCCTGCATATGCCACCGTTCCTCCATCACCGTGGGACTTGTAGAAATATCTGCACATTTTGACATGTTGTTCACTTGTGCGACACGCACCGCATGCTCTCTTTCCCCAAATACTAGTATCAGTGACAAGCCAAAGCAAGTATTTGGAGAGCGCAGGTGGATGATCTGATGAGATCTACGGGTCCACCACCGAGAAAAAAAAAAGTCTTCCTGAACAGTGAGATGATCCGGATTTGTTACTAGGGCTTACTCCCTGACCAGCTCGGGATCATGCAAGCCGCTCAGGGTTATGGCTTTGTAAGACTCCTCCCGGTCCAAGATGGGTCGACGACAAGAGCCAGTTTGAGGGTCTATGTGTGTAGCATGTGCAGAGATCCAACCACTGCCAGCATGGCTGGTCACCGTTTGAGCTGTTTTTTTTAATAGATGGTGTTTATACACACTCAGACAACCGATACATACATGATTAGCGTGACCGTTTGGTTTTCTTGTGAGGTAACTAAGTTTTAACTTAGTATAAGTCCACATGTCAACTATCATCTTCAAACATGAGAATGACATGGCTTTTTTTTTGCTTTTGCTTTTGCTTTTGAGTTAGTGGCCAGGGTAAGGGAGGGGTTGTGGATAATGTTAGCTTACCCAAAACGAAAAAACATTAAATAAAATTAATTTTACAAGTCACAGACTGGAATATGTGTATTTTCCACAACCCCTCCCTTACCCTGGCCACTAACTCAAAAGAAAAAATATATATATGTTTGCATTTCACAGTGCTGATACACTTGGGAAAGGTATGCATCCAACTGCTCTCCTTCCAGCTATGTGTATATAATAGGTTGGGCTGGGCTCTTTAGTCTTGGTTAGGCAACCAGTCTAGGAGAAGGAAAACTCTGAATTAAAACCTGTTAAACTTTGGTTAAGAAATTTACCTTGTGTTGAAACAAGGACTCTTTTTCTTTCCAAATTGAATATTATTCAGAAGTTACTACATCAACAATGCTCTGATGATGGTTTGATATATAAAACCGAAACATTCAACATGGGCTAATACTTGTAACTATAATAAAATCATCCTTTTAATACTAAGTTTTTTCATATTTTTTATACTAATCTGGATGGTTGGTTGGTTGAATTTTATGGCATGTCAACCCTTGTGAATACCATCAAGTATGAATAAAACAAAATGTCTTTAGCATAAAACAACTCAACAAGGGTTGACATGTCGTAAAATCCATCCATGTGGAGTACCCCTTCATAATCATTACTTCCAGGCCCACCCTGACCAGGATTGGTAGTACCTGTTAGGGTCCCATCTATGGGTTAAAATAAATTTTAAAAAGATTTGTAAAAAAAATTGTAAATTTGAAGAGAAAATTGAGTACTCATCAAGTATGAATAAAACAAAATGATTTTAGTATAAAACAACCCAACAAGTGTTGACATGCCATAAAATCCAACCAACCAACCAAATAATTAGCAACTCTGTTCACTGTTTCCAGAAATATTTTTCTAAACGTCTATCAAACCTGACCGTGATATTCCTTGTTATCTGTTTCACCCAGAGAGAATTCTTTGCTTATTCTATTTCTAAATTAAGCCATTCTTCAGGATTCTTTTCTACTCACTTATAGAATTCACTTTTAACTCGAAATTTCCAGACTTTTTTTATTCAATCTGAAAAATAAAAATAAAATAAAGAAGCTTGTAACTGGAAAACTCATACTATTCTAGCCATCGTACGTACTGTATATACACTCGTTTTTGAGACCTAAATTTTAACCTAAGGTAAATATGGAATTTGGCAGAATTAGTTGTATTTTTATGGCATGCCAAACGTTTTTGGGTTAATTTATGCTGAAGATGTTTTGTTTTATACATTCTTGATGGGTTTTGAAAATTCTATTTTTGAACTCATTTTTTTTTTTTAAACACACCTTTGTTAACTCATTTTATTTTATTTTACCCATAGATGGGACCTTAGCCAGTACTACCACTCCGGGTCAGGGTGGACCTGGCTGTAATGGTGATAAATGGGTACTACATACTTCACAGAGCTCCAGTATTGGAACCTGGCCACTAGATGGAGTTTAATATTATAGCCAAGACACTAAGACCTTCAGCCACCACCTTCTAGTACATATATGATAAAAAGGGCTGGAGGGGGTTGCTGTAAGGGCAATAGGGGTGGGACAATCATATAGGTGCTAGGGCTTGATATGAGCAGATGATTGATCAGAGTGGGCCTCTTTAACCACCAGTCTAGCCTAAGTAAGAGTGAAAGAGAATTAGTTGGAGAAATAGGATTACCTCAAGAATGAATATAAGAACAATCAAATACAACTAACAACAACATTTTATTGCTGGAACAAACTAATTAGAATATACAGGATGATTGAAAATTAACTTCCAATTTTAAACTATTTATATCTATTTATGTCAATACTTGAAAGAATATTGGAGACTTGATTTTTATGCAAGATGGTGCTCCTCCACATTTTGCTATTGTTGTTCATGAATGGCTGAATCACCATTTTCCAGGGAGATGGATGGGTAGATGTGGTCAACATAAGAGGCTGGCCAGAAGCCCTGATTTAACACCCTATGACTTTTTTCTTTGGGGTTGCTTGAAGGGGAAAGTCTGCTTTACGAAACCAATGATTTTGGAAGAACTTGAAGGATGGATCCAAGAATTTATTTCTGCCATTCCACAAAGTTCCTGGGAAGATCAGTTGATGTGATTCCCGAGTGGCTTGAGAGGCTGGAGGTGAATACTGGTGCCTATATAGAATTTTAAATAAAATTCCATGTTATGTGTGTTCTTCTCATATTCATTTTTTGTAAAAATAATGATTCAGAAATAAATTATAAGATTTTTAAAATAAGGAGTTACTTTACAATCACCCTGTGTAAAAAGTAAATCAAGATATGTATGTAAAAATGTCTTGCGTATATGTAGATAGATTGAATTTACAAGAGATACAAACTGTACATGTATGTTTTCATTGTTTTACAATTATAGCTTTGTTATATCTTTTGAATTTTAATATTATATTAAATATATCTTTGGCCAGGTTGTGGCTCTAATACCACTGGGTACCAGACATGTTTTCCTTAAGTGACCCTATCATGAACTTAAGTACCTGACATCATGGCTCGGACACTATCAAGTTTACACTGCTCTGCCACAATTGTGGAGGAGTTGGACTTTAGAAATAATGCGCTAGATGGCTGTTGAGCAAAAAGCTTCCTCCACCCTTTTACAGGTTTGGTTTTTCATTCTGTAGGGTGTCTAGCCACTCTCCTCACCAGGCAAAATCTGTGGGGTTACTGGTTTAGTCACTGATGATCCTAATATGAAACAGGTTTGTTTCTTTTGTTTTGTTTTACAGCATATCAACCATGATGGGTCATTTAATGCTGGCAAAGTTTTGAAAGATTTGTAGTGATAGTTTGGAATAAAATCTTTTAAACTCAATTTTATTTTGTAAACAAATTTTCTATTTAACCCATAGACCCTAACAGGTACTACCACTCCGGGTCAGAGTGGACCTGGGAGCTTTGGTGATGCAGAGGTGCTTCACATTCCCCAGAGCTCCAGAACTGGAACATTGAGCAACCTGGTGCATAAAATATGTATTTGTTATATTAGGGATACCTAAAATGAAGCTAGACTGCGTTTTTGACAAAATAACTTTAACCCCCCCCCCCTACAGAAAATAATTTACCAAAAATCAGGGAATTATCGGATTTTAATGAAATTTTCAGTGTTTATTTATCAATGAATGATTTTTATAAGCCATTATTTATTTTATTTCAAAACTTTCTCATTTTTTTCAGGTCACTTAATTTTGACCCCCCTTATGTTGGGGGCGTAATATTTTTTCGAGTTGGTCTTATAGTTTTCTAATTACAGTATAAATAAAGAGATAAAAGACCGAAGTTATTAATAGAAACAAAAAAAAAAATTTTACGGTGGCTTTTCTATGAGAAAATAAGTACCGGAAATCAAAAAATAAAATGTAAAAAAAAAAAAAATAGATTTCTTTTTTTACTCATTTCGATAATTATTTAATTGGCTATTATCTTATAAAAGAAAAAATTATACATCAATATTTTTTTCTGCTTAAAAAGGTGGGGGTACATTTTCAATGGTGTTTTTCCTCAAAAAGTATACTTTGATGTAATGAAATAAGGTTTGCATTAAATAGATATTTATTTTTAGAATCTAAAAATATAACATTTTAAACTTAACATCAGGCTTTTCATATTTTAAATGAATTTTATATATTAATTTTTCATAGCAAAAATACTAAATTAAAGTTTTGAAATAAAATAACTGATGCATTATAAAATTCATTAATTGATAAATCAATACTGAAAATTTCATTAAAATCGGATAATTACCTGATTTTTAGTAATTTTTTTGCAATCGCGAATGCTACATTCAAATTGTAAACAAGCGCATAAAACCATTGAAAAAGAGACAGAATGGTGGCGGATCGCGTCAAAATTGACCAAAACAAATAGTTTTAAATCTATTAAAAATAAACTGCATATGCATATTTTTCTTTTTTTAATGATGGTTATTATGTTACTACTTATCGATTTAGACAAAAGTTTGACTTTAAATAATAGATTTAATTAATTTTAATTCGTTTTTTAAAACCTAGCAGCCGATTTTTTTGGGTATAGCTATGTTATATCTTTTCAATTTTAATATGACATAAAATATGAAAAGATATTTGTACATATATAATGACCATGAACTTTGAGTCTGTTTAGCTAGATTTGGTTGACTGTTTCTTCATGGGTCATATGTGTTTAATATAAAAGTATGAAACAATAAGAAATATAATCAACAGTAAACAAAAAATGGATTCCATTACAAGTAACCATTACACTACGTGAGGTGCCCTAATAGTTATTTACTAAGCTTCACTTAGATGTAGTACAAGGTGAAATGTATGGGGTACCCAGTGAGGGTTTTGCCAATCTACCTTGCTAACCATTACACTATGAGAAGTGCCCAACTCCATTTTAGGGGTTTCCCTTAAGTTAATTGAAATTTCACCACTATAAGCATTTACTCGCCTGTTTACAGACTTGAGTTCTCTGGTGATTGTAAAAACATATATCCTATAAGTATGTATCATCAATTAATTGTTCACTCTGGACTGACAGTCGCTGACAGCCACAAGGGTAAGGAACTTGGCAGACAAAAATTCTGTTGGGTTTCGCTCCCGGTAGAGGTAGCTATTAAAATGTCGAGCCACACTGATGACGTAAACGTCAAAACACGTGTCTGTGGATGACTTTTATATATATATATATATATATATATATATATATATATATAAGAAAAAAATATTTTTCTGAATTAAAATCTTTGTCTGAACAGCAATCAACAGGAATCCCATTTCAAGCTTTATAATCATAATAATTATCGCAGTTTACACATACACACATATACAAACTAGAAAAAACTCATGGAACCTTAACACTAAATACAGTTTAACATTTGCAAATAGAAAAAATGCTAAAAAGATTTTTGTTTTTCAAGAAAATCTTCTAGTCTAATTAACTTCTTTTTTTATTAAAAAAATGTCTCTATTTTTCTGAATGAAAATCTTTGTCTGAACTGCAATCAACAGAAACCCAATTTCAAGCTTTATAATTATAATCATTCTTGCAGGTTACACATAGACAGAAGTAGAGAAACTTTAAGAAAGTCATAGCTACACAGTATGAGGATAATAATGAAAGTACATTTGCCTCCTGTGTACAAGTTGCTGGAGATAAGACAGAGACACATTTTTGCTATCACCAGATAACAGCACAGAACTTACAACTAAACTTTTGTTCAGTTTAAGATGTGTAAATAAATCCTTTTGTTAATGTTGTGACATTAAAAACCTTGTTCGTTTTTTTGTTTTTTTGTTTTTAGTGAAATATTATCATTAGTTACTTGAAACCATATAACTGTGTGCACATTATTAGTATTAAGAATAGTTACTTGAAGTTAAAATTGCTTAAAAATGATTATCATTAGTTACTTGAAACCATATAACTGTATGCAAATTATTAGTATAAACAATAGTTACTTGAAGCTATAATTAGGACTGAGCCTATTCTAGTAGTGACCACCCCAAATGGAGTTTAACAGGTTTGATTTCACAGTTTTCCTTCTAGACGGGTTGCCTAACCAAGGTTAAAGAGCCCAGCCTGCCCTACTATTTTATCCATAGCTGGAGGGAGATTAGTTGGATTCATACCTCTCCCAAGGGTATTAGTACTATGTGAACTGTAGCTTCATCAAGGATTTGAACTCCAGTCAATGAGTCCATTACCTACAACTCTAACCATTAGACCACACACCTCCAACAATTACACCACACACCCCCTATAATTACACCCCCCCCCAACTTGTTCATTTTTTCTGTCGCTTCATAAAATTTTATTCAAACAAAAAAAAATTGGTATTATCTGCATTATTTCGACTATTGTCCTCATCTTCATTGTTATCTGTACAATGTTTCAGATGATGTGCCCTCCGGCCTTCTTCAGGTATTTCTTGTTGGACTTGGGAACCTTCTTTTTGGGGTGATTGGGGGTGATTTTGTTTCACTTAAACAAATCAATTAAATTTCTTAAGTTCCTTACACTAGGAATCTTTAACTCAATTGCAAGGCTTATAATCAAATTACACTGAAAGCACTGGCTTTTTAGTAAATCATTGAAGTAGTGATGATTGTGTTCAATACTTATTCTTTTTAGAAATCCATCGCAGACAACAATGTACGGGCTAGAACTCTGTGTCTAGGGGACAGGAAGTAGGGAGATTAACCTCCCTTGTTAGGTGGTAAGAACTAGCTCTTAACTGGTTTTGGCACCGAGGAGTAGGCCTCGTAGAATTGGGCTCTCGCCACTAAGTCAACCGATTGAAGAAAACTCCTCAGTGAGGGTGCATAGCTGACTACACCCCCTGAGCACCCCACAGCGAGGGAGATAAATAACTTTAAGTACTGCCTTCACATTATATTGTTGTGTCTAGTTGTGTTTTACATGTTAATAAACTTGGTTAAGGTTACATGTGCTTTTCCCTTGTTACTTTGATTTGTGTACCTGTATATTATTCTTCATAGTCTGTACACGGATATTCCTACAATGATGACATCACTCCATGTCTTCAAAAGTTATGGACTCTCTGGTTAGTCCGAAATGTTTTGTTTTAATCATGCTTGATGAGTATTCAATTTGTTATTAAACTCATTTTTTATGTTTAACCTATAGATCAGTCCCTAATAGGTACTACCACTCTGAGTAGACTACAGAGTAATGGTAATGAAGGGGTACTCACATTCCCTAGAGCTCCAGTATTGAGAACTTCACCATCAGATAGAGTTTAACCAATCTTCTTTTACATATATGATAAAAACGGTTGGGGCTTCCCATAAGTACAATAGGGTTGGGACAATTATATAGGTGCTAGGGCTAGACATGACCAGCCAGTTGATTGGATGATAACCCTCTGACTATCTGTAAGTAAGGGCCAAAGTTGAGTGTTGTATGTCATGGACTGCTCAGCAACCAGGGTTTTATCCTTAAGCATCACAGATCACCACCCACAGCCAACAGGTGGCTTCATGGTGGGTGGGTGGGGGGTCTTACCCCTCTGCAGAAGTACAGTCGGTGTATTCTAAAGTCTCAGTCATGGTGTGTCTGAACCAGCAGGGTGTTCAGCATAGTAGCACATGCTGGAGATACTCGAATTTGCAGTGCTAATGCAGCCCATCATTGAAGGTATGATCATGTTGGGAAATCTTTTTGGATGCAGCAGAGGCAGAAGTTATGGAGGATCTCGAGACTTTATCTTTGAATTTTTTAGATAAGGCTTGATAATTTGTATTATTTAGATTATTCAGACTATTGTCTTCATCTTTATTGCTATCCGCACAATGTTTTGGTTGATGTGCCCTCCTGCCTTTTTCAGGTATTTCATGTCAGACTCGGGAACCTTCTCGAACTCGGAAACCTCCTACTCAAACTTGGGAACCTTCTTGTCGTAATTGAGCCTTTAAGTCAATGAAATGCATGGACCATGACACATGGCCATAGATCAGAACTGACTGGACTGAGAGATATCTCTGAGTAGGACTAGAGACCTCTTTTTACACATAGCATAGTAGCACACCTTGGAGATGCTTGAATTTGCAGTGCCCATCATTGGAGGTGGAACTTTCTGGATGCAGCAGAGGCAGGAATTGTGGAGGATCTCGAAACTTTAGGTCAATGAGATGCATGGACCAGGACACACAGCCATAGATCAAAACTGGACTGAGAGATATCTCCGAGTAGGACTAGAGACCTCTTTGTAACCGGAAGAAAGTTAAGAGGGCTTTGTTTAGCTGGATGACTTTATCCTTGCCTTGACCTTTGAGTATGAAGGTTGCACTAAGATACTTGAACTATGGGACTTCCTCCAATGAATTTGGACTATTAGTACATTGTATTGAATAAGGTTTAAAAATTTGTCAACAATGCAAAGAGTATTTCATTATTATGTCTTATGACAAGTGTTCTAAATAAAACGTGTTTTAAATGTAAACATATGAATAATGATAAAGAAAAATCACCATAGAGAAAAATATAAAAAGCTTTTTTTTTTATTTGTTATCATATTCATAATTTGGAGTATGTTTTTCTGATGTCTCCGAATAGCATTGTTCCTTACTGTTGCCGAGTAATGATTGCATATATCACTGTTAATTAAATGTTCTAAGTGTAGATATATAAATGTTAATAAACTATGTATTTTTTTTAATCTTTCAAAAAAGATAGAGAAAAAGAATGAAAAAAGAAAATAAAGAAAGAAAGAAAAAAAAGAAAGAAAAAAAGAAAAAGATAAAAAAGAAAAAAGAAAAGAATATCTGTGAATATTAAATCTTCTAAATATATAAATACATAATTGTTAATAATCCAGCAGATTATGTACTTTAAAAAAGAAAAAGAAAGACAAAAGAAAAAAGAAAAAAGACAAAAGAATAAAGAAAGAAAAGGAATAAAGAAAGAAAAGAATAAAGAAAGAAAAGGAATAATAAAGAAAGAAAAAGAATAAAGAAAGAAAAGAAAGAAAAGAAAAAGAAGAAAAAAGAAAGAAGAAAAAAGAAAGAAGAAAAAAGAAAGAAGAAAAAAGAAAGAAGAAAAAAGAAAAAGAAAGAAAAAATATTAAAAAATAAGGACAAAAGAAAAATTAAGACAAAAGGAAAAAGAAAAAAAAGAAAAAAAGACAAAAGGAAAAAAGAAAAAAGAAAAAAAGAAAAAAGGAAAAAAGGAAAAAGGAAAAAAGAAAAGAAGAAAAAAGAAAAGAAAGAACTTTTATCAATATTAAACAAAAGATAACCAACTTGTGAGATGAAGTATTAGAAACGCAAAGATATAAAAAATAAAAATATAAATCTCTAAAAGTGCTGCTAAACCTAATTTTTCATTCAATATAAAAATAAATAAGAAAATGGATCAAACTTCTTGCTAGCAAATGTTATTTAAAACCCAAGTAAAAAAAAACAAAAAACAGATGGTATTAGTTTTTAAATTCCTTGAGAACTGTGTACATTTCCATAAAGATTGCTCACTATTAAATTTTTAAATCCAAATTTCACAAGACCCAAAAATTTATGTCGTTATGTTAGAAATCAGATGGCCAATTATTAAGAAATAATTTTAAAAATATATATATAGACTAATAAAATAAAAATTTTAAATTAAAAAAAAATGAAATAAAAATAATGATGAAAATAAAAAATAAAATGATAAAAAATATTTTAAAAATAAAAATAATATATATAACATAACAAAATAAAATGTTTAAAGAATAAAAATATAAAATAAAAATAATGATAAAATTAAGAAAAATAATTTTAAAATAATGTTTATAAAATGAATAATAATAATAAGGATAATAATGAAATAAAATATATAGAAAATGA
The DNA here is from genome assembly GCA_023376005.1 of Doryteuthis pealeii. Classification (NCBI taxonomy): domain Eukaryota; kingdom Metazoa; phylum Mollusca; class Cephalopoda; order Myopsida; family Loliginidae; genus Doryteuthis; species Doryteuthis pealeii. The sequence goes on from CM042172.1 coordinate 40,611,502, forward strand.
TAAAATAATATAAAAGGAAATAAAAGGAAATAGAATATATTCATAAAATAAAAAAGAAAAAAAAAAAAAAAATAATTTTTAATAATAATAAATTTTTATAGAATTAAAAAGATAAAATAAAACGAAATGAAATAAAACATGTTCATAAAAAATAATAGTAATATAAAAATAATAATATAAAAATATTTAAAAAAAGGATAATGACATGTTTATAAAATAAAAACAATAAAAATAGTATATAAAAATAATTTGAAAAAAAAATCTCTTCTTTCTCTCGTGTATAATGCATATACTTGTTTGTTGATATTATTGAGATTTTATTGAAGCTAAAAAAGGTCGAGAAGAAAGCAGTGGCAACAAAACATGGCTTCATTGTTTTGTGCATATTTATACATATATTAAGGGCAGTTGTGCCTATGTGTTGCGCCATATACATACACACACAACTGCCCTTTATATATGTATAGATAGATATGCACAACACTATAAAACCAAGAGGTCCAGAAGAAAGCAGTGGCAACAAAGCGCCAGCACATCAACATCTTCAGGGACAGCCTTCACATGCGATATCTTTGGTCGAGAATGTTTTTCTAACATTGGACTTCACAGTCACAGGAGGCGCTGTAACTTCAGGGGCACAAGAATTATATTATAGTCTTCCGACACTGAAATGCTAATAATAATAATAATAATAATAATTATTGAGATTATCTTTAATATTCTAAGATCAATCTTCTTTGTATCCTCTAATTTAAATGTTTTTTTAGAACATTAGAATTCTGTTCAACACAAAAATTAACAAAAAAAAAAAAAAAAAAAAAAACTTAATTCTTACTAAATTCTCTGTATTTCATATTTATGAAATACAGAGGTGCAGACTTCAACTTTTTGCTGGTGTTTTGACATCATAAACATGAATTCCTCTTTTCTCCTTTTTTCACATGGACAAGAAATGCTTTGTAACCTGTGTATGGTACCAAACTGCATCTGGTGGTGAGGCTCCATTTCTGGAACCCTGGGAGTGTCTAGTCACCCTCTCCTTCCCATTACTCTTAGGTCAACACTGACCTAATGTGGCAGTAGCTGTTATAGTTTCATCTATGGGTTAAATATAACTGAGATAATGATTAAGATGAATGTCGACTACATTAATCCATTGGATTGTAAAACATTGATATTGCAACTGAATATGAATTGTTTACCTGTTTAAAATATTTGTGAATATATGTATTTTTAATGATATAACAGGAAATAAATATTGTTAAACTGACTTCAGCATAAAATAACCCAACATGTTTTGACATGCTGTAAAATTAATGAACAATTGGGATTTTTTTGTTAATTTTGTGTTGAACTGAATTCTAATGTTGTATTTTTAGCCAACATCAAAATATTTCTGAACAGAGGTTGCATCCAAATGATCCTGACATTCATGTGATATTTGATATGTGATATGAAATAACTCAACAAGAGCTAACATACTGTAAAATCCAACCAACCAGAGAGTTTACCATTGGTCGAAGCATCTCTGAAACTTCACTTATTAATATGTTGTGAATCTGTGTCCTATTTCTTTTAATCTACTCCAACATTCTCAAATCTTACTCTTGAGATTAAATTTTCTATTTAGAAAATAAGGTTTGGTTTGGTTGGATTTTATGGCATGTCAACCCTTGTTGGGTTATTTTATGCCAAAGACATTTTGTTTGATTCATGCTTGATGGTTATTCAAAAATTTTTTTTCAAACTATATATATATATATATATATATATATATATATATATGTAAAAATGGAAAAGGAATTGAATCCGACAATATGAGGAAAAATGAGTAAAGAAAAGAAATGTAAATGGATAAAATGAATTTAATCGATATCACATTAATTGATATCACTTACACATGTGTTTCGGTCAGTTTATGTGTAAGTAATATCGATTAAATTCATTTTATCCATTTACATTTCTTTTTTTTACTCATTTTTCCTCATATATATATATATATATATATATATATATATATATATATATAGAATAATAAAATAAAATGTTTAAATAAAAAAAATGATGAAAATAATAAAAAAATCAAATGATAGAATAAAATAAAATAAAATAAAATAAAATGTTTATAGAATAGAAGTTTTATAGAAGTCAGAGTAGACCTGGGAGTAATGGTGATGAAGGGGTACATCAAACTCCCTAGAGCTCTAAAATTGGGACTTCACAATTAGATACAGTTTAACATAGGAAATGAGAAAAAGCTAAAAAAGTTAATAAAGTTAAAAGATGGTTAATATTTAATTTAATCCTTAAACTTAACGTGACTCAGAGTGGTAGTACCTGTTAGGGTCCCATCTATAGGTTAAATAGATAAAAAATGAGTATTAAAAACTATTAAAAACCTTTTTTTAAATTGAGTTTGAAAAAAATTGAACACTCAACAAGAATGAATAAAACAATATCTTTGTTTTAAAATAACCCAACAAGAGTTGACATGCCATAAAATCCAAGCAATCAACCAGAGAGTTTACCATTGGTCGAAGCATCTTTGAAGGAAATAAGTGTTGCATAGGGCCAAATTCAAGTTGTAGTAATAGTCGTTCAGAAACAACATACACAGTCATATAGTCACAAGGGGTCTGTTTATTTCTTTCTAGGCTTGTGGGTTCTTTTTCAGAGAGAAGAAAAGAGAGAAGGAAAGAGAGAGAGGGTAGGGTCAAATTATTCTATCGTAAATCATTTTTGGTACTACTATGCGAAACGCATACGGGGGAACCAGGAAAGCCCCGTCTGCCTCCCACAAAGCCTGCCCAAGAAAAAGGCCAATTTTTCTCTTCTTCGTTTCTCATCCCGGGGTGGGGGTGGGGGGGTCATTTAGGTTTCCGGTCAAAACCCGGAACTTCTGTTTTTATTTTAAAATCTATTTCTGGAGCCATTCGTCAATCAATTGCTGGCACCAAACCTTTGTTTTTATTTCTTTTTCTTCTCTTTCTCCAGAAATCCGATTACCGTTTTGTTTTCAATCCCCAAATTCCCCATAGACCACAATAATTATGCTACATAAGAAAAAAGTTTAAAAATTTAAAAAGGTTAAGTAAGCAACCCAATTTACAAAACATTTAATATTTAACTCTTTGCCTACCAAATTCCTTCCTTGGCATTCAACACTTTTATTCCAGAGAGTTTACAATTGGTTGAAGCATCTCTGAAACTTTCTTATTGATAAGCTGCGAATCTGTGCTGTTTTTTTTTTAATGTACTCCATATTCTCAAATATTCTTGAAATTAAATTTTCTGTTTAGGAAATTAGAAAAAGTTAATAAGGTTAAAGAGAACTTATTGAGTATCTTGACCAAACATTTCAAGACAAGTTTAGGGGGTTTAAATGCTTCATTACACATTGATGCATCATTTTAAAAACAACAATCCTTTACAGTCAACATCAATTTTTTGATTGTTTATCCACTATATTTTTTTTTACAAAAATGTATCTAGTCTAATTAAAAATATGAAGAAATATCTGATGTAATCTTTAAACCTGACCAACAGTCAAGTCCTAGCACTGATATGATTGTCCTTATGTTAAACCCCCAACCCTTTTTATCATATAAGTGCTAGAAGGTGGTGGATGAGGTTTTTAGTGTTCTGGGTATGACATTAAACTGCATCTATGGGGAAGTTCCTTACACTACGTGTTTTAGCCTCATTTCTAAGCTTATGGTTGGTTGGTTGATTTTACAGCATCTCAACCCATTGGGTCATTTTATGCCGAAAGACGTTTTTTGTTTTATCCATTCTTGATGGTTACTTTGTTTTAAAAACATTTATTTCTATTTAACCCATAGATAGGACCCTAACGTATTACCACTCTAGGTCAGAGTGGACCTGGGAGTAATGGTGATGAAGGAGTACTCCACATTCTCCAGATTTCCAAAATTTTAACTTCACTATGAGATGCAGTTAGGAAATAATTTTTTTTTAAATTAATAAGGTTAAAAGTTGGTTAATTTCTAATTTAATCCTTAATCTTAGTGTAGTGATTGTCTTCCCTTGGGAAATGAGGTTGATGATGGAAAAGGGTTATCTTCCCTTGCCGCCAGGACTTACCTCTAGATGGCATTACTACCTGGCTATTTAAACTCAGCTTGGGAAGCTATCTCTTTCTCATCTGACAATTTAATTCTTATATTAGTATTAAAAAATGTGTTAACAAAAATTGAGTTTGAAAAAAAAAAAACCCCCAAAAAACTGTAAAATCTAACCAACCAGAGAGTTTACCATTGGTTGAAGCATCTCTGAAGGAAATAAGAAAAAAGTTTAAAAAGGTTAAAAGTTGGTTAATTTCTAATTTAATCTTTAATCCGAACCTTCTTTGATAAAAAGAAATGGAAAGACCATCATCCTTATTGAAACAGAATGGAGTAGTTTTATTTATATAGAGTTTTCGGCTTCTTTTTATTTTCAGGTTCCTCCTTTGTTTATATAGTAAACATTATACCCATTATTACATCCCAGGCTCTCTCCCTCTCTCTCTCTTCCTCTCTCTACTGGCTTCTTTTTTCCTTTTACCTTCTTTATCTACTCACTTAAATCTCCTTCCTTATTCCCCCCCTCTCTCTCTCCACTTTTTTCCTTTTACCCTCTTCATCTCAGATAACTCTCTTTCCCTATTTACTCTCTCTCTCTCTCTCTCTCCTCCCTCTCTCTACTCGCTTCTTTTTCCCCTTTTACCTTCTTTATCTCCTCACTTAAATCTCCTTCCTTATTTCCCCATCTCTCTCCACTTTTTTCCTTTTACCCTCTTCATCTCAGATAACTCTCTTTCCCTATTTACCCCCCCTCTCTTTCTCTCTCACCCTCTCTTTGCTTTCTTTATTTTCAGTAAGCAACCCCACAGATGCAATCACTGTCTTAAAGATAGAAAAATAAAAAAAGGGGGTAAGTTAAATGACAGTGATATTTTTACATGTGGCAAATATAAAAGGAGGTCTTCTCCCCCACCCCCCACCCCCGAACTTGAAACAAGTGTTTTTCTTAAATCCAAGTGACATATGAGGATCTGGATTATCAAAATAATGATAAACAAGATACACCTGGATTATCAGGAGGAGGGTGTTATGGTGTAATGGTTATTATCATTAGGAAATGGACACAGCGAACAGAGTTCAAATCCTGCTTGTGTATTTCTGTCATATCTTATTATAAAGAAGATTATGTAATTGTCTGTCTGTCACAATTTCCTTAGTTAATTAAGTTAAATTAGTCACAAAACAGCCCATGTTATTAGAGCATTAAAAACTCCTACAATGTGTCTTCTATATCACTAAGAAATAAAGGTTTACATAATATATGGTGTGGTTAATTTGCATACTGATCTTAACAAAACTGGTTTAATAAATAATTACTTGGTTGGTTAGATTTTATGGCATGTTAACCTATTGGGTCATTTTATGCCGAAAACATTTTGTTTTATTCATTCATTCTTAATATAAACTCAATTTTTTCTTTTTAAACTCAATTATTTTTAAACACATTTTTAGACTCATTTTTTTTCTTTTTAACCCATAGATGGTGTAGAATAATCAAACTAAGTTCCAATTACCATCGAATTGGTAAGACAATGCAACAAATAGTTGTAACTGAATACAAATCTATCTTGCTGCAATACTACTCCAAAATGCCAGGGTATTTATGAAGCCCCACATCATAGAAACCAAGCAGACAATCAGGACGTAAGGAATGGAATCACCCAAATACATGAATGGACTATTCTTGATTTCCATAAATACCAACTGTCTTGGGCACAGCTTCAGTTGTGCTTAGTCAGTTGCTGTTGTTCAAACCAACAGTATACTGACTGACTTCAATAGATGGGACCTTAACAGATACTACCACTCCGGGTCAGAGTGGACCTGGGAGCAATGGTTATGAAGGGGTGCTCCACATTTCCCAGACTTCCAAAATTGGAACCTCACCATCAGATAGAATACATGTGTCCTAGGTATGACATTAAACTGCATTTAGTGGTGAAGTTCCAATTTGGAGATTTGGGGAGTGTGGAGTACCTCTTCATTGCCATTGCTCCCAGGTCCACCCTGGCCTAGAGTGGTAGTACCTGTTAGGATCTCATCTATAGGTTAAATAGATAAAAAAATGAGAACTAAAAAAATTGAGTTTGAAAAAAAATTGAATACCCAATAAGAATAAATAAAACAAAATGTCTTAGGCATAAAATAACCCAACAGGGGTTGCAACCTAAACTGGCTGTGTGAAATGCAAGATTTGAACTCAGTTTGCTGATTTGGTTTGGTTTATTTTATGGCATATCAACCTCAGTGGGTCATTTAATGCCAACTAAGTTTTGAAATAAATTCATTCTTAATGGATACACAATTTTATTTTATAAATATATTTTTCTATTCAACCCATAGATAGGACCCTGACAGGTACTACCACTCCGGGTCAGAGTGGACCAGGGAGCAATGGTAGTGAAGGGGTGCTCCACATTCCCCAAACCTCCAAAATTGGAACCACACCATCAGATAGAGTTTAACGTCATTCCCAGAACATGTAGACCCTCAGCCAAGGGCAATAGGGTTGGCGCAATCATATAGGTGCTAGGGCATGATGTGACCTGCCGATTGATCAGAGGGGGCCTCTCTGATTGCCCGTCTAGCCTAAGTAAGGGTCTAAGTGGAGTGTTGCAGGTCATGCGCTGCTCATCCACCAAGTCTCCGTCCTTAAGCATCAAGGGTCGCCACCTATGGTCAACAGGTGGCCCCATTTGGGGGAGTCTTACCCCTCTGCAGAGGTGCAGTCAGTGCATTCTAACGCCTCACCGATAGGGCAGGCCCTTGGCATAAAATAACCTAACAAGGTTTGACATGCTGTAAAATCTAACCAACAACCACAGCCTACTTATTATCATACGGACTCACATGTAACATTTGAGAGGCAGAATCTTATCAGCCAACAGGTGGCCCCATTTGGGGGAGTCTTAGCCCTCTGCAGAGGTACAGTCGGTGCATTCTAAAGCCCCAGCCAACAGGGTGGTCAGTTTGCCTCCATTTCTAAGGAAAGTACAATTAAAAACATTATTTTTGAATTGCAATAGAAATAGCAAGATTTTATTTTTCTCATAAATCTTTGGTTGATATTTAGTCATTCATTCAAGTGCATCTCGTTTTATTCATTGCCAAATTATTGAATATAATCTATTCAGTAGAATATGAAGAACTTTATCTGTAGAAATAAACTTCCAATCAGTCTGAATTCAAATTAAATAAAATAACTTCCATTAATTTTGCTATTCTTTGACATTATTTTCACAAAAAACAGAAGATAGCACTTTTAGATAGAAAGTGAAAAAAAAAAAAAAGAATTACTTAAACCTACTTAAAGTGGTGTGTAATAAATTTTTTTTCTCAAAGATTCTTTTGGCTTTTAAAATTGAAGCAAAAAGAAATCAATAAAGTCAAACATTAAATTTCTCTTTCAATGTCAATTGAAAAAAAATAAATAGACAAAAAATTGAATTTAAAAAAAATTATGTGCTTGTTATATATGAATGAAATTGATTCAGTAAATATAGAATATAGAGGCGCCTGGCATAATGGTCACAGTCCTAGGAAATGGACATGGTGAGATGAGTTCAAATCCTAGACAAGCCTAGAGAAAGGTATGAATACAACAATTCTTCCTCCAGCTATGGGTAAATAGCAGAGCAGACTGGGCTCTTTAACCTTGGTATGGCAACTATTCTAGGAGAAAGAAAATTCTGAATTCAAACCTGTTAAACTCTGCTTAAAAATTGACCTTGTGTCGCATCCTGCTCATGGGGAAGTGGTTGGGTAAATGCACACATCCTTAATTCAATTAAAACTAATATAAAGATTATCTGCAATCAAAACACACACATTCACACATTACATGACCAATATATTATTATCAGCAAGTCATGCTGGGAAAATAGTAGGGCAAACTGGGCTCTTTAACCTCACTATGTCAACTGGTGTAGAGATTGACCTTGCGTCGCACCCTCCTAGTGTGGAGGGGTTAGCAAATATGTACAGAATATAAAGAAAGGCTCAACACAGACTAAAAAGTACAATTAGATTGATTGATTTTAACGACATATCAACATGTCTAGGGTTATTTTATGTCTAGAGTTTAGGTTAGGTTCAAAATAGATGAATAAAAAATAAATCATGTACTTGTTATATATGAAGGAAATTGCTTCAGTGAATATAAAACATAAAGAAAGGTTCAACAAGACTAAAATGTAATGTACAATTAGATTGATTGATTTTAATGACATGTCAACATGTCTAGGGTTATTTTATGTGTTTTACCCAACTCCTCTGCATGAGAAGGATGTGACAAAAGAGCAATTTTTAAGTATGTTACATAATTTATGTGGTAGCATAAGTTGTTGACAAACCCTGTAGCTGAAAAGGGGCCATTGACTTTCAGATCAGCCAGTGGAAAAATACCAGGATTGTTGGTAACCCCATCTGACTCCTAGAGAACATGTCACGAGAAACACGTGACTAGATTTAGTTAGTTTAGATTTAGTTTCAACCTGACGTTGAGCAGAGAGGATGCCTGTCTCTCTGCTGAGGTTGTTAACACCCCAGGCAGAATAACATGGACAAGAGAAATAAATCTTGATCAAGAAAATAAAAGTCTTGTGATTTGATTAATTGTATGACTAAAAACTAGCCCTTAGAATAGACTAGACAAGCAAGAAGAAATGAAGCTCTAATCACCTGAGTCTCCTCTCTCAATTATATAACCGATGTTCGACGTACAATATACAACAAGTAGATTTTTACAGGTTTGAATTTTGTGCCTTGAGGTTAGGGAATTGCATTCATTGTACATTTACAGGGAACTCACAAATGACTTGTGGAGGACAGGAGCCCCTCAAAAGCAATTCAAAGACCATATTAAGACAACGCTGAAGAAATATAACATCACACCTTCAAGCGTGGAAGATCTGGCCTCCAACAGACAGGGTTGGCAAGACACCTGCCGCACAGGCGCTAAGCAGCTCAATAATGAAATAAACAGGACTGCAGAGCGGCAACTTCTTCATTGTCATGAACAACCAAATGTAGATGGGAATTTCCCCTGCAATGTGTATGAACGCATCTGCAAGTCCAGAACTGGACTAATGAGCCACCAGAGGGTCCACAAATGAAGACCTGGAGTGATGTCATCATCGTCTGCGATGGACTTCAAAAAGAAAGAAAAGAACATTTACATATCAATATGTCAAGGGAAATTTTATGCCTAGATGTTAGGTTAGGTAAAAAAATAAATGAAAAAAAAAATTATATATATGAATGAAATTCATTCAGTAAATATAGAGGCACGTTCTGTAATGGTTACTACCACAGGAAATGGACAAAGGGAGTAGAGTTCAATTACTGTATGAGGCTGTTTGCATTTCACAATGCTAATAACCTTGGGAAAGGTATGAATCCAACCAATCTTCCTCCAGCTATGGGTAAATAGTCAGGCTCTTTAACCTTGGTATGGCAACTAGTTTAGGAGAAAGAAAAATCTGAATTCAAACCTGTTACACTCTGCTTAAAAATTGACCTTGTGTCACACCCTACTCATGTGCAGGTGTTGGTAAATATATATAGAATATAAAGAAAGGCCCAACATAGACTAAAATGTAATGTCTAATTGATTAATTTTAATGGCATATCAACACATCTAGGGTTATTTTATGTCTAGTAATTAGGTTAAGTTAAAAAAAAAATTAAAATAATAAATTTGCTGCTTCCCTTGAAATAATATTCTATTATTTAATGTCAAAACCATCCTTGCAGAAATACAGTAGTGGTACTATTTAACCCATTGTTGAGGGATGGAAAGGGATGAGGTGGGTTCATCTCAAGAGTATTAGTCCGAAAATGAAGATAATGGCATGACTGAGTTTAAACTCACCTACTACAATGTCACAGTCCAGCATGTTAGCCACTATACCACACTAACCCTACCCACCCCCTGTTGAATTATTTCATGGTATAAGGTGTGCGAAAGGCCACAACTTATATTTATAAACTGTTCCAAAACAGCAGGAGCTGAATTAACCAATGGAAAATGCCCAAACAGCGGTGTTAAGTTGTCCTAAAATTACTTGCTTAAAGGAATGACCAACTCTGATACAACTTTCTACTTTGAAGACAGATCGACAGACAAGGATTACCATATTTGACGGCATATAAGATGCATGGGCATATAAGACGCACCCCTATTTCAGCAGGTCAGATTCAGGAAAAAAAAGTTTTTAGTGTATATAAGCATATATTGTTGAAAACAGTCTAGCTGTGCATTACACAAGCAGAAACATAGCTGTATAAAAGCAATTTGGCAGTACAGGCAAGCAATAAGCATACACAAGACATCTCAATAGCAGGAAATAATAATAATAGTAATAATAAAATTAATAATAATAATGATAATAATAGTAGTATTAGTAATAATACAATAATACCAGCAATAAAATAAGGATGCATGGAGTTTAGGGTAGGTAAAAATACTGAGCATAAGCTGGGTTAGTGAGCATCATAGAGAAGATTAGCCTTGGCCCAAGGGAATATCTCAAACTTTACCTACGAGACGCAGGGCAATTTTTTGAGCAAAAGTTTTGGGAAAAAAGTGCGTCCTATATGCCGTCAAATATGGTATATCTAATACAACTTTCTACTTTGAGTACAGATCAACAGACAAAGATTAAAACTGATACTACATCTTTCTACTTCAATGAAGGATTAAGAGACAAGGATTAAAACTGATACTACATTTTTCTACTTCAAGAAAGGATCAAACTTTATACCACAAAGAATCTCCACTGTAAAACTATCAACTACAGCCCTGACATGGCCACGTAACCCCCCACACACACACACACACACTTTTACAAAAAGAAATAAGAAATGCAGGCAAGGGTATTAGTCCAAAACTGAAGATAATAGCACGACCGAGCTTAAACTTGCTGACTACAATGTCACAGTCCAGCATGTTAGCCAATAATGCCATGCTGACCCCTACCCCCACCCCTCATTTAAAAAAATGAAATAGAAATAAGAAATTGAGGAATATTGGTATCAGTTTGCACCAAAGTTTTGAAGACCTGAAGAAACCTGTTGAAAATAAGCATACAGGAATGTATTTTTAAAAAAAATCTTTTTTTTTTTAAATCAAGTCTTTTTTTTCTAACTTGTCTAAGGGAAAAAGATTGTTTAGTCATTGATCTTGTTTTTGTTTTTTTTTGTTTAAACCAAAAACAAAATCTGCTTTTATCTGATATTTTATCTCAAAAGATTTATTTTTTATTTAAAAAAAAATTATTTTTATTTTTTATCTATTTCTTATTTTTCTTATTTTTCTTTATCATTTATCATTATTTTCATTTATTATTTTTATTAATTTAGCTCAGTTGGTAGAGTGTTCGGCTAGAAACCACAAAGTTCCTAGTTTGATACCATCCCTCACCAACTCAGCGTATGAATAGCACAGGGATCTGTGCGGTAGAATAAGGAGCTGATGATAGGTGTGGCGCTCCACCTCAGACACAAAAGCAATCTCCTTAGTCTAGTGCTAGTGAAAAGGGGATAGACTCCCTTGCTGATTGGCTGATACTGACTTTAGGCCACCTCAGCAACTTTACTTTTTTTTTTACTAACTTTACTTTTTTTTTTACTAACTTTTATTTATTTATTAATTTATTATTTTTATTTATTTATTTATTTTTAACCAAAAAGAACAATCTGCTTTTATCTGATATTCTGATCATCTGCAGCCCCCCCCCACACACACACACTTCTTAAAAGACTCTTAACTGTCTCATGAGAATCAAGCAGATCACTATAACTGATCTTGGAGATAATGGTGTTAAATGGGAACATTTAAGAATTTGTGGAATCAGACTACTTTAGCATTGGTCTAATTTTACCCTTCACCCTCCCCTGACTCCCTACCAACACCAATACCACTACCAGGGAAATTGTGGCATAGTTGCTGGGTTTTTTTTCTAAGTAACATCTTAACCAAGTTTTGATAATTTTCATATCCAAGGTCTTGTTGTATTACATATATGACGGTTATTCAATAAATAAGGTGAATTTTGCTTAAGTGGTTGTCAATTGGAAGCAGTGTTTACAATTGTACCTTTTTCAAGGAAATCAATAGTGATGGGTCCTTTCAGGTCCCAGAAGAGGGTCATCCAATATATAAGGTGAATTCTGTTTAAGGAGTTCACAATTGGAAGCACTGTTTATAATTGCATCTTTTTCAACGAAATCAAGGGTGATGGGTCCTTTCATATCCCAGAAAAGGGTCATTCAATAAATAAGGTGAATTTTGTTTAAGTGGTTGTCAATTGGAAGAACTATTTACAGTTGTACCTTTTTCAAGGAAATCAAGAGTGATGGGTCCTTTCATGTACCAGTAGTGGGTTATTCAATAAATAAGTTTAATATTACTTAAGGAGTATTTTCATAATTATTCACTAATCTTTTTCAAAGAGAATCTAAGAAACTTAATATATACATTTGATATTCCAGTTGTTTCTATTATTTGTTTATCTATAGATATAAATCATTTAGTGAACTTAAAATACATTTAAACTATAACATATTAAATTATAAATATTCACTAAGATAACTCTTACATCATTTTAAATCCTGTTTTGATCTTTGTACAAAATGAGTCAACAGACCAAAAAAATATAAATGATGTTAGGTTGGTTGGTGGGATTTTATGGCATGTCAACTTGTTGAGTTATTTTATGCCAAAGACGTTTTATTTTATTCATTCTTGATGGTATTCAATTTTTTTAAACTCATTTTTTTTTAAACTCATTTTTTTCTATTAAACCCATAGATGGGACACTAACAGGTACTACCACACCGGCTCTAGGTAGATCTACATATTCTCCAGATCTTCACCACTAGATGCAGTTTAATATCATACCCAGGACACTAAGACCCTCAGATCTGTTTAACCCATAGATGGGACCCACACCGGATCAGAGTGGACATGGGAGTAAAGGTGATAAAGGGGTACTCCCAAACCCCTGAGCTCCAGAATTGGAACTTCACCACTCAATGCAGTTTATCATCATACTGAGGACACTAAGATCCTCAGCCACCACCTTCTAGCACATATCTGATAAAAAGTTTTATGATTTGATATCATTTATTATTTTATTTTTGATATTTGATATTATTTGTTTAAATTTCTACAGACCAGTTGTTTTAAAGTAAAAAATTCTGCAATATTTTGGTTGTTGGTTAGTTGGATTTTATGGCATGTCAACCTTTATTGGTTTATTTTATGCCGAAGACATTTTGTTTTATTCATTCATGTTTGGTATTCAAATTTTTTTAAACTTTAAATTCTTTTTTATGATTTAAAAAAAACTCCTTTTTGATCTATTTAACCCATGTTAGAGTGGACCAGGGAGTAATACAATATAGGGGTACTCAACACTCCGCAGAGCTCCAAAATTGGAAATTCACAATTAGATGCAGTTTAAGGTCATATTCAAGACATGTAGGGGTGGACCTGGAAGCAATGGCAATGAAGGGGTACTCCACACTCCCCAAAGTTCCAAATTGGAACTTCTCCATTTAGATGCATTTTAACACTATACCCAGGACATGCAGAGGGCGGACCTGGGAGCAATGGCAATGAAGGGGTACCCAACACTCCCCAAAGTTCTAAATTGGAACTTCACCATTAGATGTAGTTTAACATCATACCCAGGACATGCGGTGGGGGGGGGGCTGGAAGCAATAGCAATGAAGGGGTAATCCACACTCCCCAAAGTTCCAAATTGGAACTTCTCCATTAGATGCAGTTTAACGTTATACCCAAGACATGCGGGGGGTGAACCTGGGAGCAATGGCAATGAAGGGGTAATCCACACTCCCCAAAGTTCCAAATTGAAACTTCTCCATTAGATGGAGTTTAACATCATACCCAGTACATACACAATATTTTGGTATTTGCTAGTTTGTGCTGCGTATGTCACATTACCGTTACAGTTCAAGCTGAGGAAGATGTAACACTACAAGCTCCATGTCAGCCTGGAGAGATGTGTTAAACATTCACTCACTTTACCCTCTCCTATTCGGAATGGCTGAGATGATGACGTGTTAACTCCTTGTTACATCTTGCAATCATTTTTTGAATGGACAGATTCATGTGTCCACGTTGCTCAGTACAGCTCTTCCTTCTAATGGAGTAAACAATGTGTGGATAAAGAAATATTCAATATACTTATCTCTGTACCAGTACTACATCAGAGAAGGCTGGAATCCTGATTGTTAGGCTGCTGTTCAGTTAAGTGGCAATTCTATGATGTTTGGAGTTTGGACACCAATTTGAAGTTGAGGGTTATCTTAACTGGTGTCGTGAGTGAGTTTTTAGTGAGTCAAACAGACATAAAGATGTCCGGTTAGATAAGCGCCATCCAAAGTTTCATTGCCAAACAGTTGTGGATATCAACAGTCATTGCATATGATAAACACCCTTCACACTATGGGGGAAAAAGTGAATTGTCTTTGGACAGAAAATATCTGATGACATCCTAGTTTTGGCAAGGAAAACAGTAATCATCATTGCTTCAAGTTCAAGGATAAAGAAAACTTAAAATTTTCTTATAAATTCTTATTTTGTGTCTGATAATGATAAAAATTTGATCTATTTTAATATGCATGTCTAACTCTGGTTTCGGCCCTGGACCGTACAAGTTAACATTGTTGATCCCAGGGGGCCATCCCCCCAGGTAACACCTGCCCCCAGGCAATACTTGCAGGGTTGGGTTTATTGCCCAGTGCCTGAAAGTGCCAGAGCTTCAGAATTGGAACTTCTCCATTAGATGCAGTTTAACGTCATACCCAGGACATGCGGGTGATGGACCTGGGAGCAATGGCAATGAAGGGGTACTCCACACTCCCCAAAGTTCCAAATTGGAACTTCTCCATTAGATTATTAAACATACACACACACACACAAATACATACACTACTTAAACGCTGAAGAATGATTCAAGTCCAATTACTGTCGAACTGGGAAGACAAGGCAGCAAACGGTTATAACTCAATACAATCCCGAAAGCTACAAAGTCCACTGCAAAATGACAAAGTATATATAAGACTCCACAATGTCATTCAAATCAAGCAGTGAAGCAGCCAATCAGAACTCAAGGAATGGAATCACCCAAATCACCCAGATTCATGGATGGATCATTCTTGAGTCCTATTTATACCAGCTGTCTTGGACACTGCTTGAGTTGTTCTTAGCTGCTGTTATTCAAACCAACAGTAGGCTAACTGACTTCAATAAACGCATCAAATGATCTGTCCACCATTGCTTCAATTCTGTTAAGTTGCGAGTTGTTCTCAAATCCAATACACTCTTTCATGCCAATCTTAAAGACAGTGTGACCACTCACCAAAAGTTTTTAGTAATAACACAAGGCCACTTCTTTTCACTCATGAGTATTTTACTTCCCCCAGATTACAACTGCCAAATCCATGTCTTACTCCGTTAACTGGTTAGTAGTATCATGGTAATATGAGTGCTGACATATTGTGCATTTCTTGACTCAATCTGATTTGAAAGGCATACAGATGAATGTGTAACATAGTCTAATTTGGGGAACTTATGCTTTATGAGTTCAAACTGGGTCATAATGCTGCGGAAGCAACCAAAAACATTTGTTGTACAAATGGTGAAGTCCCAGCTGACCACAGTACAGTAACTAGTAACAGTAATATATATGGTGCAATGATAGGAGGCACCTGTGGTGTAATGGTTAGAGTCATAGGAAATGGACTTGTCCACCTGAGTTCAATTCCTGGACTGAAGCTGTTTGCATTTCACATGACACTAATACCCTTGGGAAAGGTATGAATCCAGTTCTCCCTCCAGCTATGGGTAAATAGCAGGGCAGATTGGGCTCTTTAACCATGGCTAGGTGATCAGCCTAGGAGAAGGAAAACTCTGAATTCAAACCTGTTAAACTCGACTTAAGAAATTGACCTTGTGTAGCATCCTATTTGTGCAGAGGGGTTGGTAAATATATATATATATATGGTGTAATGGTTAGCAAGCTAGATTTGTAGACCATTGTTAGCGAGTTTGATTCTCATTTGGTACTCCATACTTCTGGCCTTGAGCCACATCTAAGCTAAGCTTAGTAAATAGCTATATATATATTATACATACTAGCAAATGTATGCACCCTCCGGGTGCAAGTATTCAAGTTTTAATGTAATAAAATATTGTATTAAATTAGAAAGGCTAGAGGAAACTAAATAAGAATACAGATAAAAAGATTTGAAACAGAGGGAGTATAATAAAAGATTTGAAACAGAGGGAGTATAATAAAAAATGGAACAACTGAAATTTACTCTTCCATCACTCTTGTCTTTCATTGTTATTTTTTCTAATTTAAGTATTTAGTTAAAAGAGGAAGTAAAGAATAAAATGACAGTTATTTTATCTTGTTAATGGATTTCATTTAAGATTCATTGAAAAGATTTTTGCTTATATTCATTAAAATAAAACCAAACAGTTAGAAATCAATAATACTAAGCACATATTTATTAAATTCGATTTTTTAATATTAATATGCAAATTAGCCTTCCCGTTCATACTGTAAACCGCTATTTTGTTGTATATATAAATATAATTGCATGTTGTCAGTATGTAGACATAGTTAACAGTATTAATAATGTAAGACAATTTTATTAATAATTGAGGTTTAGATAAAAATAAAATCATGGAGAATGTGATGTCAATAACTAAGAGAATTGTGACTTGAGTAGGAATATAGTTTCGGTTACAGACAGAAAAACACACAATCTCCATTATAATAAGATACCATATTAAGACAATGCTGAAGCAATGTAACATCACACCCTCAAGTGTGGAAGATCTGGCTTCCAACAGACAGGGTTACCGCACAGGAGCTAAGGAGCTCAATAATGAAATAAACAGGACTGCAGAGCGGTGACGTCTTTGTCATCATGAACAACCAAATGTAAATGGGAATTTCCCCTGCAATGTGTGTGACCGCATCTGCAAGTCCAGAATTGGACTAATGAGCCACCATAGTGTCAACAAATGAAGACATGGAGTGACGTCATCGTCGTCTGTGACGGACTTCCAAAAGAAAGAAAGATTATACATGTAAATAATTATATAAATGTATAAAACTGGGAAAAGCTGGCATTGGAGAGAACTGACTGGAGAATTCATGTGGATGATATCTGTACCAGTTTTGAGAGTGAAAGAATCGTGCATGAAAACCTCAAGTGTCAACTTCGAAAGGGTTACACCTGTCATATTGGAGAGAACATGGAGCATTGGAAATGTCAGACATGTGGTCGAATTGTACTTTCTAAGGCTGGATATGTCAATCATAGGAAATCTCATCAGGTTCAATACATGCAAATTCCAGGAACAAACAATGTGCCTTGTGCAATCTGTAACAAAGTCTGTAAGTCAGCTTCTGGTTTTAAGAGATATGGTGGTGTATAAGCATCAAATTTTATAATCTGATTCAACAGGAAGGATGTCCTTTCTATGTCATATTTGCATCAAACATTGTGGATCTGCAGCGGGTTTGATGAGTCATTTGAGGGTTCATGCAAGGCGGGGTTCTGGTAGTGGAGTTATGGGATTGTGAAGGATGGCAATGATATGTAAAGATTATGCTATTGCTATAAAATGTATAGTGGTAGTTGGTGCACTGACACATTGTGAATTACTTCACTCAGAGCCACACAGATGAATGTGTAACAGTCTAATTTTGGAACTTATTCTTTATAAGTTCAAACTGGGTCATAATACCGCAGAGCAACCAAAAACATTTGTTGTACAAATGGTGAAGTCCCAGCTGATCAAAGTACAGTAACCAGATGTGTTGCATAATTTATGTGGTAGCATAAATTATTGACAAATACCTGTAGAATAAGAGGCCATTGGCCTTCAAATCAGAGCATAGGCGGGTAGGTTTCCATTGGAAAAATACCAGTTGGCAGGAATCTTGCATGTCACATGATTTGACTAGTTAGAAAGTCAGTTTCAACCTAAATGGGACGCAGGGCAGATGTGCGACTGCGAGGTTGCTAACTCCCGCACGTTGAAAATGGGCAAAGCAGAAATAAATCTTTGATCAAGGAAAAATGTCTTGTAATTGATTATCTGCATGACTTTAAAAGAACTAGCCCTGAAAGAAGCCCTTAGAAAATGAAGCGGCTAGAATCTAGAAGACAAAATAACAACTGGCCAAAAGAAAGAAGGAAAGGAAAATGGTGACTAGATGTGGAAAGGAAGAACTGACAGACAAGTCACAACACACACAACTCTGTCTGTCTCTCTCTAATGCCTCTCTATCACATGAGAACTCTCTTGTTTATATACCCGAAATGAGTATATAACAGACAGTTGAAGAAATTTTGCTTGGATTGTAAGAAACTTGGCGATCAGTCAAGGTCAGATAGGCCAATAACCATGGATTCTGAGGACGTGCTCCAAGGCATATATTTAATCTATGACATGCTAAATTATGAATAATCATTTTTTATATTGTATTTATATTGGTATTTATTACATTCTCCTGTGTATATATTTATCATTGTCTTATATTGGTATTTATATTGGTATTAGTATTATTTGGATTATTCGGACTATTGTCCTCATCTTTATTGTTATCTGTACAACGTTTCAGCCGATGTGCCCTCCGGCCTTCTTCAGATATTTCTTGGCTTGGGAACCTTCTCTTCGAACATTCCTGTCGTAATCGGGATCCATTCACGGGACTTTGGCTCCCGATTATGACAAGAAGGTTCCCGAGTTTGACAAGAAATACATCGGCCAAAACATTGTACAGATAACAATAAAGATGAGGACAATAGTCCGAATAATCCAAATAATACTAATTATAAACCCTCATCTCAAAAATTCAGAAAAATATTATATTGGTATTTATTAAATTCTATTATGTATAGATTTATCAGTCTTATATTGGTATTTATTAAATTCTTTTGTGTATTTATTTATCATTGTGTTATATTGGTATTTATTAAATTCTTTTGTGTATTTATTTATCATTGTCTTATATTGGTATTTATTAAATTCTTTTGTGTATTTATTTATCATTGTCTTATATTGGTATTTATTAAATTCTTTTGTCTATTTATTTATCATTGTCTTATATTGGTATTTATTAAATTCTTTTGTGTATTTATTTATCATTGTCTTATATTGGTATTTATTAAATTCTTTTGTGTATTTATTTATCATTGTCTTATATTGGTATTTATTCACTTTTGTATTTACACAATTTTGAGTATTTTTGTTTTCTTCTGTTAAATCATTGATGATCACAAAATGTTTGTAAATCAAAATGAGAAATAGAATGAAATGATTTATTTTAATTGTCTCAGGATTTTACACATTCAATTAAAGGGGAACTCAGTCGGTAGATTCCTAGTTCGATACTGGCCCTCACTAAGTTAATGTATGAGTAGCACAGGGATCTGTGTGGTAAAGTGAAGCACTGATGGTAGGTGTGACACTCCACCTCAGATGCCAAAACAATCTCCTTGGTCTAGTGCTAGTGAAAAGGGTATAGTCTCCCTCACTGTCTGGCTGATACTGACTTTAGGCCACTCCAACAACTTTTTTTTTTTTACAATGAATGAGCGGAAAGAACAAAACCTTTGTTGGAACCTTTTTTACTAAGAGTCATATTTCTAAAAAGCCTTGCTGACCTAAAATCTAAGAGAGAGAAAGAGTGAGAGAGAGAAAGAGTGAGAGAGAGAGAGAGAGAGAGAGAGAGAGAGAGAGAGAGAGAGAGAGAGAGAGAGAGAGAGAGAGAGAGAGAGAGAGAGAGAAGAGAGAGAAAGAGAGAGAGAGAGAGAGAGAAGAGAGAGAAGAGAGGAGAGAGAGAGAGAGAGAGAGAGAGAGAGAGAGAGAGAGAGAGAGAGAGAGAGAGAGAGAGAGAGAGAGAGAGAGAGAAGAGAGAGAGAGAGAGAGAGAGAGAGAGAAAGAAGAGAAAGAGAGAGTGACCACCACCAGGTGACATTTTAGGATTTTTTTGGGCAACAAACACCAAAGAGTATGGAACCTTAACAAGATCCATAGATTTTGTTTCACATTGTGTTGGGGGGGGGGAGAAGAAATAATATTTTGCTCAATAGGTTAGACAAATGGAATTTGATAAATTCTTCTATCAACATTGTGGAACAGAAGAGGAGACAGTTGTTCATCATTTTATTAAGTGGAATGTAGTGTATATATATATATAAGTTAGGTTATCATGGACATGAAGTCAATGACGGTTGGTTACTGATAGTTTCTTGCCAATGGGATTCTTTAACCAAATATATATATATATGTATAGAGAGAGAGAGAGGGGGGGGAGGAATTCTGACAATTTCCACCAGCACCAGGTGACATTTTAGGATTTTTTTTTAAACAAACACCAGAGAGTAGGGGAGGCCTTAACAAGATCCATAGATTTTGTTTCACATCGTGGGGGAGGGGAGGAGGGGCGTAGAAATAATATTTTGGTCAATAGGTTGTACAGATGGAATTTGATAAATTCATCTCACTACCAACATTGTGATGTAGAAGAGAAGAGATTTTCATCATTTTACTAAGTGGAATCTAGTGTGTTATATATATATATATATATATATATATATATATATATATATATATATATATATATATATATAGAGAGAGAGAGAGAGAGAGAGAGGGGGGAGGGGAGGGGGAATTCTGCCAGTGTCCATCACCACCAGGTGACATTTTAGGATTTTTTGCAACACACGCCAAAGAGTATGGAACCTTAACAAATAATATTTTGGTCACCAAGTTGTACAGATGGAATTTGATAAATTCTTCTATCAACATTGTGGGGTACAAGAAGAGACAGTTGTTTATCACACACACACACACACAACACACACACACACACACAGGGATGAATTTAGCCTAAGAGTGGGTCAGGCAAAAATTCCCTTGGTGGACCCTCTTAAAAATGGTGGCATTACAACAATATTTAATTCTGAAGCTTTTTTGTTTATTTTCAGTATTTAAAAACAAATATTTTATATCATTAAATCTATCACAAGATTCTGTATCAATGATTCTGGTACCCATGGCAATTTTTTAAAGAATTTGCAAAATTCATGTTTTTTTTTTTGTAAAAACTAATGAAGAAGAAGAAAACAATGGTTTATTTTTACACATTACACAATAATGTAATGTTGGTTGTTGTATTAATATGTGGAGGATGATCATTAATTAAGACTGAGCCTATTCTAGTAGTGACCACCTCAGTTGTGTTGTTTTTTTTTTAAATTTTTACATAGTTTGAAAGTTGATTATTGTGATAGCATATTATAAGTTTACTTATACGCATTAAAAATTTCTATTTTGATAAATAATTTGAGTTGGTGAGCAGACATTTTGGTGAAATCCATGTCTGGAAATTTTTTTGTTAGTGTATTGTAATCATTGATACAGAATCTTGTGATAGATTTAATGATATAAAATATTTGTTTTTAAATACTGAAAATAAACAAAAAAGCTTCAGAATTAAATATTTTTTCAAGTAACTAAAAAGTAAGTAAAGTCGACAGGGCGGCCTAAAGTCGGTATCAGCCAGTCAGTGAGAGAGTCTATCCCCTTTTCAATAGCGCTAGACCAAGGAGATTGTTTTTTTAGCATCTGAGGTGGAGCGCCACACCTGCCATCAGCTCCTTACTTTACCGCACAGATCCCTGTGCTACTCATACGCTGAGTTGGCGGGGACCGGTATCGAACTAGGAACCTTGTGGTTTCTAGCCGAACGCTCTACCGACTGAGCTAATCCGGCCCCTATTTATAAATAAATATGTTGAGTTTTTTTTGTTGTTGTTGTTGTTGTTTTCATTCTAGCTCGGAACTTTGTATTAGACAGTGATTTTTTATTTTTTATTTTTAAAATTTTTATTTCAGATGCAATGAAAATTCAATATATTTAAAGATGTGTGTTAAAGAAAAACCAACCAGCCAGCCAACCAACCAATCAGCTGAATCTTTTGTTTATCAAAAATGACTTGATTTGGCATTAAATGACCCAAAAAGGGTTGATATGCCATAAAACTAACCAACCAATCCACTTAGTCCTTTGTTTATCCAAAATGACTTGAAAAAGGGTTGATATACCATAAAACAGAAAAACCTACCAAGTCGCTTCTCCATCAACCATACTTTACGGTAGAAATCTTTTTTTTTTTCAATTTTAATCTGATTTGTTTGAGTAATTTGTACTTCATGACTATTCAAACATTTGTTTATCAAAATGACTTGATTTAGTATTAAATGACCCAAAAAAGGTTGATATGTCATAAAAAAAATAACAATAAAAAAAAAGAATAACCAACCAAGTCCTTGAAATGACCTGAAAAACCAACCAACCAACCAATCAGCTGAGTCCTGTTTATCAAAAATGACTTGATTTGGCATTAAATGACCTAGCCAACCCACCAACCAATCTTTGTTCATCAAAAATGACCCTAAAAAGGTTGATATGCCATAAAACAACTAGCGAACCAACCAAGTCCTTTGTTTATCGAAATGACTTGATTCAGCCTTAAATGACCCAAAAAACTAAACAACCAGCCAACCAACCAATCAACAAGGCCTTTATTTAAAAAAATGACTTGATTTGGCATTAAATGACCCAAAAAGGGTTGATATGCCCTAAAACAAAACAACCAACCTATCCACTTAGTCCTTTGTTTATCCAAAATGACTTGAAAAAGGGTTGATATACCATAAAACAGAAAAACCTACCAAGTCGCTTCTCCATCAACCATACTTTACGGTAGAAATCTTTTTTTTTTCAATTTTAATCTGATTTGTTTGAGTAATTTGTACTAATTTTTTCTAATCATGACTATTCACCCATTTTGATGTTGCTGTTAGTCGGTCCAATTGTAAAAATTAACAGTAGTTGACACATATAAGATAAAAAGCACATCCTGTTTATGCTATTTCACTTTGCCACATCTCAAGTGTACATCTGATATTTGAAGCACTATAAATACCTCCAGAAATTAAAAGTAGTTTGCCACTGCAACAAGGTCAACTAACTCTGCAGCTCAATCTGCTTAGGATTTGCCTTTTTAATTCATTCACAGCTATCAAAGTGCCCTCGCCATCTCATTATACGCTTTTAGACATCTTTGCATATGAACTATTTAAATGTGAATGAAATATAGATGTGTGTCACACTGGCATTTTCTAGCAGACAAAATGATTATAATGAAATCTGATCAAGAAAAAGATTTCGGTGTCCTGAGAACTGAATGTCTTTATTAACATTAACATTTATATTTGGAAGGGATTTTTAAAATTCTATTTATTCTTACTGTGGTAATGATTACAAACCTTATGACAAATTTCTCTCTCTCTCTCTCCATACATACATATGGGTGAGAAAAATGGAAATTAATCTCACAGTATATTGTATTCAAATCCTGTACAAGGCTGTTTGCATTTTCGTATCCTGAGAACTGAATGTCTATATTAACATTTATATTTGGAAGGGATTTTTAAAATCAAATTTTAAGGTTCTATTCATTTTTATTGTAGTAATGATTACTAAACTTATGGCAAATTTCTCCATCTTTTTCTCTCTCTCTCTCTCATATATATATATATATATATATATACACACACACACACAGATGCTGATAGGTACACGTCATGTTTCGTTATGAGGTAGTATTCGATGAATACTACCTCATAATGAACCATTTATCGTGAAAAGCACAAACGTGTAATTGACTGCAATTAATCAATATCTTGATTAATCCAGTGGATTTAACCCTGAAGATCCTTATGGTGAAACTCGAGTAGGTTATCACTTGTACCTGTATTACACTAAATTTGCTCTACTAATGTATTGAGCACTTTTTATTTGTTATATTGCTGCCTTACCTTTCTGAATTTTGCATCAACTAACCATTGTGACCATATTCACTGGTAAGTCACCTTTTCCATAATACACATATATATATATATATATATATATATATATATATATATATATATATATATATATATTAATTTTAGATAACCCTGAAGAATCAATCGATGAAACTCGAGTAGGTTACTCCTTTCCATTCTTAAAATAAATTTATGCTCTACATTGTATTGAGCACATTGTATTTGTTTTTTCTCAACCTTAACCTCTGGATATTGTGCGCTTCCAACGATCGTTCTTATACCCACCGGTAAGTTAATACTTATACATATACATATATAGATAGATAGATCGATCATATTTATACATATGGTGCAACACATACACACAACTGTCCTTAATATATGTATAGATAGATGTGCACTTGGTCGTTCTACAAATATACAGAGAGACAGACATACACAATCTTTCTTTTATATATATATATGTATATATATATATCATCATACCGAAGACACTTTAGGTTTAGAGTATTTTCAATATGAACAAAGTAGGATTATCCTCTTTGGAAAAACTATTGTTCTGTTAAAAAAATAAAACAAAAAAAAACATTAATCTGTAACTGTATTAAAAGAACTAGCAAATATGTGCACCCTCCGGGTGCAAGTACTTTAGTTAAATTTTATAATAAAATATCATATTAAATTAGAAAGGCTAATGAAACTGAATAAGAATGTAGATAAAAAGATTTTGAACAGAGGGGGTATGATTGAAAAATAGAACAACTTTGAAACTAACTCTTCCATCATTTTCCGTTACTCCCGTCTTTCATTGGTAAATTTTCCTAATTAAACTGTTTAGTTAAAATAGGAAGTAAAGAATAATATTAGTTATTTCTTCTTGTTAATGGATTTCTTTTAAGATTTATTGAAGAGATTTTTGTTCATATTCATTAAAATAAAACCAAACAATTTGAAATCAATAATACTAAGTACATATTTATTAAAATCAAATTTTTAATATCAATATGCAAATTAGCCTTCCCCTTCACACTGGAAACCACTATATTTTGTATATATAAATACAAATGCATGTTAATAATAGGTAGATATGGTCAACAGTATTAATAATGTAAAACAATTTTATTAATAATTGAAGTTTAGATAAAAATAAAATCATGGAGAATGTGATGTCAATAACTAAGAGAATTGTGACTTGAGTAGGAATATAGTTTTGGTTACAAACAGAAAAACACACAATCTCCATTATAATAAGATACTTAGAGAAACACTTGGTCTATGTTATTCATTTCATTTGTCCTTAAGTTGACCTCTCACTTAAACTCACATTTTAAATCCTTTTAAGCCAAACTGATATTTAAACCTCATAATATTATACTACTAAGTCAGTAAAGCACTTGCATAGGAATCGCAAGGTTCCTGGTTTGATATCGGCCCTTGCAAACTCAGTGTATGAGTAGGACAGGAATCTGTGTGGTAAAATGAAGAGCTGATGGTAGGTGTTGCGCTCCGTCTCAGAAGCAAAAACAATCTCCTTGGTCTAGTGCTAATGAAAAGGGGATAGACTCCCTCACTGATATCAACATCAGGCTACCCTGTCAACTTTTTTTTTATATCAATAACACTGACCTTCATTAAAAAAATTTTTCCAAAGGTCAAAGGTTTATCAAGTGATATATGATCGCCATTTTATGCTGAATTAAAAAATACCATTCATTGTAATTAGTCAGGTCTGGTTTTTAAGATATGCTTGAATACTTCACAATATAATAGAACTTATTCAAAGCCAGTGAACTATACTTACCACAGCTATAATACTATTCTATACATTTCAAGTAAGAACTTGTATCTTAAAAATCTGATCTGATTATAAAAAAATGAGTATGATTTTTGGATTCATTGTAAAAAAACTGCTTTAAAATCAGCTATTATATATTCAACTTTGAAAACATTGCAGATCAGTGTAATAGGGCTTATTTGAATAGAATGAATTCTGAAGTGAATAGATTGTGAACTTTGAAATATCCCATCATACGTGTAAAATACCAAGAAAATTTGGTAGATCCATGAGGGAAATTTTGTAGGCAAACAGTTAAATTTATACATCTGACTTCTTGTATAAAAATGTAATCTTTGTAATATTTTAAAATGTTTTCTGTGTGAAATATATTATTGAATTGACTGATACAATTCCTTTCTACTTCAAGGTAGGATCAACTCTGAGAAACTGTCAGTAACAATGTCCCATTGACTCTAAGTTCACACTAGCTTAACTTAGATATGCATGCTCTATCAATGATGTTGAGCGCTGTTTACTTATAAATATAGCACCCATATTGTTGGATTATTTTGAGGTATAAGTTGTGATAAAGACCACAACTTATATTTACAAACTGTTCCAATACAACAGTGGCTGAATTGGCAAATCAAAAATGTCCAAACATGTATTTAATTTACTATCTAAAGGTGTTGATAAATTGTTCTAAAATTACTCCCTAGAAGAACAGGTCAACAGACAAGGATTATACAACTTTCTACTTAAAGACAGGATCAACTCTGAGATCAACAGCTTTGAGACAGATAAACAGACAAGGATTAAAACTGATACTACATCTTTCTACTTCAAGACAGGATAAAACTTTTTGACACAAAGTATCTCCACTGTAAAACTGCTTTCAGCTCTAAAATGACCATATGAATTGTAAGTAGCCCAATAACATCGGTCATTTTTCTATTCAACAAACACTGAATGAATTGGGTTTTGAATGTTGTGGAGACAAAAAAGTTTTCATTGGATCCTAGTGACAAAAAGAACAGGCAAACACATTGTTACAAAAACCCACAACGTTTTATTTCGGATGTTACATCTTCAAACCGGTCAAAACAATATTAAAATATGTGAAGTGGTTTTCCTCATCGATGGAGGAAATAACTGTTGGCTTTGACGAACCAAAATAAAACAACTAAACTCATTGCCATCTCAGTACCAACTATCACTTTTAAAATTTCCCAAGTTTTGAGCGCTTACCTCAGTCGATAGAGTGTTTGGCTAGGAACCACACCGGGTTCGATACCGGCCCTCGCCAACTCAGTGTATGAGTAACACAGGGATATGAGCAATAAAGTGAGGAGCTGATGGTAGGTGTGGCACTCCACCTCAGACACTAAAATAATCTCCTTGGTCTAGTGCTAGTGAAAAGGAGATAGACTCCCTCGATGTCTGGCTGATACCGACATTAGGCCGCCCCGACAACTACTACGATGACCTGAAAGCTGGCCTTAAGGCTGGTTTATCTCAGTTGGTAGAGCATTTGCATCGGAATCACAACTTAGCGTATGAGTAGCATTAGGAGGTGTGCGGTAAAGTAAGAAGCTGATGGTAGTTGTGGTGCTCCACCTTAGATGCAAAAACAATCTCCTTGGTCTAGTGCTAGTGAAAAGGGATAGACTCCCACGCTGTCTGGCTGATACTGACTTTAGGCCACCCCAATGATTTTACTTACTTACCTGAAAGCCCCTGAATGAGAGTTTGTGTGATTAACCTTTTGACCTGTTGGTCATGTTCGAAATAGCCATTACTGGGGGGGTAGTAGTGGGAGAGCCACTACATTGAATGAATCCCTTAATGCCAACTTAAGTGCATTCCAGGCCTGTCAGCAGGGCTTAGAATACTGCATAGGGGGTAAAACACCCCCACCCCCCAAAAAAGGGAGTTCTGGGTGTGACACTCAACTACATCTAATGTTGAATTATCCCATCATACAGGAAAAAAAATTACCAAGAAAATTTGGTACAGCTGTGGGGAAAATTTGGTAGGCAAAGAGTTAAGAGACATCTGCACAAAATAGGAATGTACAATGAAAGGGAATCCCGAACCTGTAGGCATAAAATAACCCTAGACTGGTTGACATGCCATTAAAACAATAAAGATAGCTCTCTTAATCAACTACACAAAAATATAGATATGAATGTACAATGAATGTGATTCCCTAACCTCTAGGCATAAAATAACCCTAGGTTGGTTGACATGCCATTAATACAATAAACGACAGCTCTCTTAAACAACTACACAAAAATATAGATATGAATGTACAATGAATGTGATTCCCTAACCTCTAGGCATAAAATAACCCTAGACTGGTTGACATGCCATTAAAGTCAATCATTCAATCAGTGCTACTTTGGTATATGATCTAAAAAAAAGTCAAATTTTATTTTATCATGTGATCTAAATATATTATTTGTTTATCAAAACTTGAATAAAACATATTTTTATACATTAATTTTTAAAAATTCAAATTATACAAATTTGAAAATAATCTACTAAATTTATAAGTAAAAAGTAAAGTCGTCGGAGTGACCTAAAGTTGGTATCAGCCAGAGAACGAGGGAGTCTATCCCCTTTTCACTAGCGCTAGACCAAGGCGATTTTTAGCATTTGAGGTGGAGCGCCACATCTACCATTAGCTCCTTCCTTTACTACACAGTTCCATGTGCTACGCATACACTGAGTTAGCAAGGGGTGGCATCGAACTGGCTGGTTGGTTGGATTTTATGGCATGTCAATCCTTGTTGGGTTATTTTGTGCTGAAGATGTTTTGTTTTATTCATACTTGATGAGTACTCAATTTTTTCTTCAAATTAACAATTTTTTTACAAATCTTTTTAAAACTCATTTTAACCCATAAATGGGATCCTAACAGGTACTACCAATCCTGGTCAGGGTGGGCTTAGGAGTAATGATTATGAAGGGGTACTCCACATTTCTCATAGCTCCAAAATTGGAACTTCATCATTAGATAGAGTTTATCGTCATACCCAGGACATTAAGACCCTCAGTCACTGCCTTCTAGTACATATATGATATTTCCCAAGTTGGGTCATTGCTATGCTTGGATAGATAGGGAACACCTGAAGAAGGCAGGAGGATACAACAGCTGAAATGTTGTATTTTTAAATACCACAATAAAGATGAGGACAACAGTGAGAAAAATCAAAATAAAACATATCAAGCCTTATCATAAAAATTCTTATACAATTCTATTCATCAATTTTTTTTTAAGACATTTCATTTTTTGAAAATCTTTTTTTTTCTTTTTTTTAACATAAATGTTGAATTTCGTAAGCAAAAGGCATAATTTTTTAGCAGATAATTTAGCAGGAGGATACAGTGGCCAAAATGTATTTTTAAATATCACAATAAAGATAAGGATAACAGTCCAAATAATATGAAATATGTATTACTTGGATTATTCAGACTATTGTCCTCATCTTTATTGTTATCTGTACAACAATTCATCTGATGTGCCCCCTGGCCTTTTTCAGGTATTTCTTGCCAGAGAGCACATCGGCCGAAATGTTGTACAGATAACAATAAAGATGAGAACAATAGTCCGAATAATCCAAGTAATACAAATTACCAAGCCTCATCTCAAAAATTCAGAGAAGTAGTAATACAAAATACTTGTTCAATTTTATTTATTGAAGTTCTTTTTTGTTGTTTTTTAAGACATTTTTTGAAAATCTTTTTTTTTTAATATAAATGTTAAATTTGATATCTTAAGCAAAAGGCATAATTTTTTTAGCAGGAGGATACAGCAGCCGAAATGTATTTTTACATATCACAATAAAAGATGAGGACAAAAGCCCCAAAAATCAAAATAAACATCAAGCCCCATCACAAAAATTCAAACAAATAATATAAAATACTTGTTAAATTTTATTAAACGAAATTTTTTTTGGTTTTCTTTTTAAAACATTTTATTTTTTGAGCTTCATCTAAAAAATTCAGAGAAATAGTAATATGAAATACTTGTTCAATTTTATTTATTGAGTTTTTTTTGTTTGTTTTTCTAAGACTTTTAAAAAAATTCTTTTTACATGAATGTTAAATTTGATATCCTAAGCAAAAGGCAAATTTTTTAGCAGATAATTTTAGCAGGAGGATACAGCGGTTAAAATGTTGTATTTTTACATACCATAATAAAGATGAGAACAACAGTCCAAATAATATGAAATATGTATTACTTGGATTATTCGAACTATTGTCCTCATCTTTATTGTTATCTGTACAACATTTCAATTTGCCCTTCAGCTGAAACGTTGTACAGATAACAATAAAGATGAGAACAATAGTCCGAATAATCCAACTAATACAAATTATCAAGCCTCATCTCAAAAATTCAGAGTAGTAATATGAAATACTTGTCCAATTTTATTTATCAAGCTTTTTTTGTTTGTTTTTTAAGACATTTTTTGAAAATCTGTTTTTACATAAATGCTAAATTTGATATCCTAAGCAAAAAGAAGAAGAAAAAAAAAAGGCCTAAGATATGTTGGAGTGTAACCACAATTATTATTATTGGCAGGTCAAACTATCAAAGGATATATATATATATATATATATGAGCAAGAATCAATAAAGAAAAGAAAGAATAGAATGGATAATAAAAGATGAATTTAATCAATATCACTTACACATGTGTTTTGGTCAGTTCATCTGTGTGAAAATATTTCGCACACAGAGAAGATTCGACCTTCAGAGTGAAATTTTATTTTGAAAAATAAATAAATAAAATTCAAAATAAAATTTCACTCTGATGAAGGTCGAATCTTCTCTGTGTGCAAAATATTTTCACACAGATGAACTGACCGAAACACATGTGTAAGTGATATTGATTAAATTCATCTTTTATTATCCATTCTATTCTTTCTTTTCTTTATTCATTCTTGCTCATATTGTCGGATTCATTTCCAATTTCTATTTTTTTATATATATATATATATATATATATATATATATTCAAATGTTTGTCTCTTTAGTTTATTAAAAAAATTCAGGCAACTTTTGAATCAGCTTAATATATAGATATCTATACATAAACTTGCTCATATATATCATTCAATCAAAGATTACAGTAGAATTTTTTTTACATAAATGTTAAATTTGATATCCTAAGCAAAAGGCATAATTCTTTAGCAGATAATTTAGCAGGAGGATACAGCAGCCGAAATGTTGTATTTTTACATACCACAATAAAGATGAGGACAACAGTCCAAATTATATGAAATACTTATTCAATTTTATTTATTGAGTTTTTCTGTTTGATTTTAAGACATATTTTGAAAATATTTTCTTTTCTTTTTAAACATAAATGCTGAATTTGATATCCTAGGCAAAAGACATAATTCTTTAGCAGAAAAAATAAATAAATAAATAAAGGTCTGATATGTGTTGGAGTGTGACCAAACTTATTATATACTACTACTATACTGTTTCATAATAGTTGTTACATTTAGTGTATGAAATCGATATGCAAATCAAACAACTATTATGGGACAAACTACAGATAGTATTAATGATAGTTTCTTTATAATATTTTAATCCAGAAACAGATGCCCGGTTGAATATGATTAAAATAAGGTTTTTATGTCATTATAAACATTAGGTGCTTTCATGATCTCAAATTACCATTTTATAGCTTTATAGTGTCAAAAACATTTGGTTGTGTTTATAGTGAGAAATATGACAGATGAAAGAGCTCAAGAGTTTAGTTGGCCGAGCATGAGGTTTCTAAGAATTTAAGTGGCCAGCATCTAGGATACAAAGTCTCTTATTTGATACCTAGGGGAATTCATATAATCTACATTCAGTTGTATAAATACTCAACATCGGTTGGACAAATCTAATCTCTAAGTGAATGTCTGTCTGTCTGTATGTCTGTCTGTTTATAACACTGTAAACCTAGAAAAAAACAAAAACTTTTTCATTTATATTTATTGGTAAAAGTGGATGGGTAGTAGAATATAAGTTTACATTCTGGTATTCAGATTTTTATCTCTTTAGTTTGTTAAAAAAAAATGCTGGCGACTTTTGAATCAGCCTAATATATAAATATTTACATATATCTATATATTCATAAATATTTAGACTTGCTTATGTACATCATTTGATCAAACATTACCGTAGACTGTACAGAAACATATACAGACAAGAGTTGATTGATTGAATTTAATGGCAGGTCAACCTGTCTAGGATCTTATATATATATATATACATATATATATATAATATATATATATATATATATATATATAAATCTCGGTCAATAGAGCATTCAACTAGGAATCACAAGGTTCTGAGTTCAATATTGGCCCTCGGCAACTCAGTGTATGAGTAGCACAGAGATCTGTGTGGTAAAGAGAGGAGCTGGTGTTAGGTGTGGCACTCCATCTCAGGCACCAAAAACAATCTCCTTGGTCTAGCGCTACTGAAAAGGGGATGGACTCCCCCATTGTTTGGCTGATACCGACTTTAGGCCACCCAAACTAATAAATAAAGCCACTTATTTGATACCAAGGGGAATTCATATAATCTACATTCAGTTGTATAAATACTCAACATCGGTTGGACAAATCTAATCTCTAAGTGAATGTCTGTCTGTCTGTATGTCTGTCTGTTTATAACACTGTAAACCTAGAAAAAAACAAAAACTTTTTCATTTATATTTATTGGTAAAAGTGGATGGGTAGTAGAATATAAGTATACATTCTGGTATTCAGATTTTTATCTCTTTAGTTTGTTAAAAAAAATGCTGGCGACTTTTGAATCAGCCTAATATATAAATATTTATACATAGACTAGATCATATACATCATTCGATCAAACATTACAGTAGACTGTAGAGAAACATATATAGATGAGTTGATTGATTGAATTTAATGGCAGGTAAAATTGTCTAGGATATATACATATACACACACACACACACACACATATATATATATATATTATATATATATATATATATATATTATATGTGTGTGTGTGTGTGTGTGTGTGTGTGTGTGTCTTTCTCACATTTTCAAAAATCTATAATATCCAACAAGACTCAGAAAAAAAGTGAATAAAACTTAACAATTTTTGCTGTATTATGAAGAGGAATGATTTTTAAAAATCATATGCAAAAATATTTTTATTTTATAGTCTTGAAATTGGAGAATTCTGTCAAAAATGGTGCATTTTTGCCGATTTTTTCTCTCCCTTGAAGATGTGCTTTTTTAATTTTTTTTTTAAAAACATGATTTCTTTGATTTTTCAGACTGTTAACGTTTTGGCCGATGTGTTCTCTGGCCTTATTCAAGTGTTTTCTGTCAAAATTTTTTGAGATAAGGCTTGATAATTTCTATTATTTGGATTTGGACTAATAGTGCAATGGATATATATTGAATTAATACAGTTCTAAGTGACAATCATCTGTAGGTTGCAAATTCAATCCTGACAATAAGAGATAATAACATAGACTACTTAACATAGCTTAACACTTTTACTCGATCATGGTTAATGGAATAAGAACAGTCTACCCCCATGAATTGAATAAAAGGTTTGGTTCAAAGTTCTGTGAAGGCTCCCAATTATGATATGAAGGATCCCAAGTTTGATATTTCATTACATTTATGGGGTAAGAAGATGTTATGGGGTGTTTTATGATTTGAAGGTAGCTGGATATTATTCGTGTTCTTAGGGTTTTTTGTTTTGTACCCCATCTCATTGGTGGTTGCGCTGAAAAGAAGGAATTTAAGGAACAAAAAAGAAAAGAGGTAGTTTTATGACTTAGGCTTTATTGACCAGGTCATAGTCGCCTATAGCAAGGGAATACTCCCCTGGCTAGTAGGAGCGACTAGACCCAGTTTACGGCCTAAGTTCAAATGGCCGAGATATTCTTTTTGGGGGTCGGGGGACAGTCCTTTTTGTCGAACATGTGTGGAAGGTTCTTCCGATGAAGGCCCTATGAGAGTCTGTTGTTTTTTTAAATTAAAAACACACATTAAAATTTAAATATCTATGCCTGGAGAGCGCATATTCTTGCTAGTATACCTAATTATGGAAAATAAAATTTCCATCTATGTTTTAATTACACTCATAAATAAAACTAATCTCAAAAGCTTACATCTCCTATGATGATATCAAAAATCTAAAGAATATTTTTATTAAATAGATACTTTTTATGAATTACACCAGGCAACAAAAAAAGCCACAATCTGATCATAGACATTGAATTTTTTGCTAGTTGTATAAGCTCAGAAATAGGTAACCTTGGCAACAAAAACACTCACACCTGAATCAATGATCAAAGTACAAATAAATAATAATAATAATAATAATAATAATAATAATGATAATAAAATTTAAAAAAGTAAAAGAAAGAAAAAGTAAAAGAAAGAAAAGTAAAAGAAAGAAAAGTAAAAGAAAGAAAAGAAAAAGAAAAAAAGAAAAGAAAAAGAAAAAAGAAAAAAGAAAAAAAGAAAAAAAGAAAAAAGAAAAAGAAAAAAAAAGGATGGAAAAGAAGAAAAGAAAAGGAAAAAAAAAAAATTTTGCAAAGAGAAAAAAAAAAAAAAAAAAAAAAATTTTAAAAAGAAAAATTTTTTTTTTAAAGAACAAAGAAAAAAAAAACTTAAAAAGAAATTCAAAAAAATTTAAAAACCAAAAGAGATGGGTGGGGATGGGGTGGGGTGGTTATGGGTGCAGTCAAGGTCAAATATAAAAACTTTCATTGATTCACATAAGCATAATTTTTTTTTTGTTTCTGATCACAATCAATAAAAACCAGTGACTCATTGAAAATGTGGAAGAAGAAATTTGTATCAAGATATTGGTTGATATCATCAACCAACTTTTATAAAGAAAGATAAGATTTCTCTATTAGAAACTTCATCCAAGTGTCTGGCTCTAAAAATGTGTTCAACTAAAAAGAACAGTTCTGAATTGTTCAAAAGAAAGAATAATTAGTGACTCTAAAAGTAAAAAAAAAAAAATTTTCCAAGTTACTAGGGAAAAAAAATTGTCTTTTGTAAAGATAGATACATCAAAAGATTTCTGTGATTGCTGAAGGCAATTTAACTGTTTCAATTAAGAGTTATAAGAGGGACCATATGATTAGAATGAAAATAATTTTATTTAATTGCCTTTAAAAATTACAGACTTTAGCAATTCTTTTTGGAATTACCCATTCTACTATTTAAAGTTCAGATATTACTCTCCCTTAAGAACATAAGATTGATTTTAATGGCAGGTCAATCAGCCTAGGGTTATTTTATGCCTAGGGTTTAGGGAATAACATTCATTGTAGATTCCTATTTACATTTTTTAAACAGATCTATTTGTCCCACAGATGGGTCTCAACTCGTACTACCACTCAAAGTGGACCTGGGAGTAATGGTAATGAAGGGGTAATTCCACACTTTCAAGATCCAGAGAACTGGAACCTCACCATCAGATGCAGTTCCTTCATTACATTTTGATTGATTGATTTTAACAGCATGTCAACCATCCTAGGGTTATTTTATGGCTAGAGGTTAGGGAATCCCATTCATATTTAATTTTCTTTTGTAAAGATAGATACATCAAAAGATTTCTTTGATTGTTGAAGGCAATTTAACAGTTTCAATTAAGAATTATAAGAGTATGATTAGAATGAAAGTAATTTTATTTAATTGCCTTTAAAAATTACAGACTTTAGCACTTCTTTTAGGAATTACCCATTCTACTATTTAAAGTTAAGATATTACTGTCCCAGAGATGTTGTTAGGTATGCATCCTGTGTCCCTGATGCACAAAAATCTAAAAAGATGCAGTAAAATCATATCCATGCATCCCAGTATTTTTAGTTTTTCTTCCCTTATCATTTCAAGATAACTGTAAATACATTTCAATAGTTTCTTAGAAATTAATTACACAGGATAGGTTACAAGGTAGGAGTTAGATGGCTTTAATTGTGACCCATAAATTTTCCTGGGGATTCATTCAAAGCAAATATGTGCATCTCAGGATGCACTAAATCAAAAAGCTATAATCACTGCTCTCCCTTAAGAACATAAGTTTGTGGGTTGTTTAATGCCAAAGCATTCCTTGTAGAACAGGTAAGACAAGGCAACAAAGAGTCGTAACTTAATACAGATCTAACCTTGTTGCAATCCTACTGCAGAATGCCAGAGTATTTATGAAGCCTCATAACATCATAGAAACCAAGCAGCCAATCAGGACCCAAGGAATGGAATCACCCAAATACATGAATTTAAAAACTATATTTGTCAGTATTTCTGAGATGAGGTTGATGTGAATAATTTTCATTTTTCTGAATGTTGTCCTCATCTTTATTGTATTATGGATAAACACAACAATTCGGCCGCTGTATCCTCTGGCCTTTCTCAGGCGTTCCCTGTGTATTAAAGCATAATAATGACCCAACCAGGAAAATCATTCTAAATAGTCATTATTTGAATGAGTTCCATAAGTACCAGCTGTTTTGGACACTAGTTCAGTTGTGCTTAGCCAGTTGCTGTTGTCCAAATCAACAGTATAGTGACTAACTGACTTCAACAACACCGACTGCATCTTTCTCTTTATTCTTCTTCCTTTCCTTCTTACTACCCTGTCAGCTAGGCTGTAGAATTCACCTGTAGAATAATCATACTAAGTTGCAATTACCATCGAATTGGTAAGACAAGGAAACAAGGTGGCATAACTCAATACAGATCTAACCTTATTGCAATCCTACTGCAGAATGCCAGAGTATTTATGAAGTCTCATAACATCGTAGAAACCAAGCAGCCAATCAGGACTCAAGGAATGGAATCACCCAAATACATGAATGGACTATTCTTGAGTTCCATAAGTACCAGTTGTTTTTGGCACCAGTCAGTAGTGCTTAGTTGCTGTTGTTCAAACCAATAGCATACTCAGCTCACAACATAGTGGGATGCTAATCAACCAACAATTTTTTACAGATGTGAGGTCGATCCAGGCAGGCAAGATTCAACTGGATTTTCTTACACTGCTGTACTGGTACAGCAATATTATTCCCACTACAAAACACTTCTGTTTTATACTGCTACAAGAATCCTGTTCACAAACATTTTGTTCTTTTCATTCTTGATGGATATTGAAAATACTTTTTTAAACTCATTTTTTAATGTTAAAAATACCTTTACATTGTATTTACTGTTGTGGGTTTTGTTTTTATCATTTTTTTTATTTCATTGTTTTATATTCTTTCACCAATGTTTGGTTAAATTACTGCCTAATTCCTTTGCACAAGAATGCTTAATGACAAGAGAAGAATTGGTGCACATGTCAGTTTTTATGCTTCAGTATTAGTCATATGGGCAATATTCATAATTTCATAGTAGGTGTGGCGCTCCACCTCAGATGCCAAAACAATCCCCTTTTCACTAGTGCTAGACCAAAGAGATTGCACTCCACCTCAGATGCCAAAACAATCTCCTTGGTCTAGTGCTAGTGAAAGGGGGATAGACTTCTTCATTGTCTTGCTGATACTGACTTTAGGCCACCACGTCGATTTTTTTTTTCTTTATCTCATACAAATTTGCCTTTTATTTAATTTAATCTTTATACACACACACACACACACAGACATATATATATATATATATATATATATATATATATATATGCACGCACAAAGGTTTCAGTATTAGTCATATGGGCAATATATTCATAATTCTGCCTTGAACATCAAAGGCGGAAATGCTAGTCTCGTTCACTTATAGAATGTAAAATAAAGATCACTGGTCAATATTTCTATATTTCATTTTCAAATTTTCATTTCACCTTTTTTAAATGTCACTCTAAATACTTTTGCAACATATCAACATGAATGAATTGAATCATTCAGAATATTTGGTATTTTAATGTCTAGACTGAGAGGAAAGGTTTTAAAAAAAGATTAAAAAACCTAAATTGTAAAATGCAGTTAACTTGCTGAATATTTTAACATTTAAAAACTATATTTGTCTGTATTTCTGAGATGAGGTTGATGTGAATAATTTTCATTTTTCTGAATGTTGTCCTCATCTTTATTGTATTATGGATAAACACAACAGTTCCGCTGCTGTATCCTCTGGCCTTTCTCAGGCGTTCCCTGTGTATTCAAGCATAATAATGACCCAACCAGGAAAATCATTCTAAATAGTCATTATTTGAACTAGCAAATATATGCACCCTCCGGGTGCAAGTATTTAAGTTTTAATATAAAAAAAACATTTTAAATCAGAAAGGCTAATGAAACTAAATAAGAATGCAGATAAAAAGATTTGGAACAGAAGGGGTATGATTGAAAAATAGAACAACTTTGAAACTAACTCTTCCATCATTTTCCCTTACTCCATTGGTAAATTTTCCTAATTGAACTATTTAGTTAAAATAGGAAGTAAAGAATAAAATGACAGTTATTTCTTCTTGTTAATGGATTTCTTTTAAGATTTATCTCCGAGATGTTTGCTTATATTTAATAAGATAAAACCAGACAATTAGAAACCAATGATACTAAGCATATATTTATTAAAATCAAATTTCTGAGATCAATATGCAAATTAGCCTTCCATTCACACTGTAAACTGCTATTTTGTTGTATATATAAATACAATTGCATGTTATTTGTATGTTGATATGGTCAACAGTCTTAATAATGTAAAACAATTTTATTAATAATTGAGGTTTAAATAAAAATAAAATCATGGATAATGTGAGATAAATAACAAAGGGATTTGACACTCTTATAGTAATATAGTTTCGGTTACAGACAAACACACAATCTCCATTATAATAAGATGAGATCTTCAAAAGTTCTTTGATGCCTGTTTGATCAACTGTCAAATTATTAAAATTGATTTCCCAGTTTGGATCATTACCATGGTCGAATATACAGGTAACTCCTGAGGAAGGTCGGAAGATACAGCATCCGAATCGTATTTTATGGGCCGGGTTAGCTCAGTCGGTAGAGTGTTTGGCTAGAAACCACAAGGTTCCTAGTTCGATACCGGTCCTCGCTAACTCAGCGTTATAAGTAGCACAGGGATCAGTGCGGTAAAGTAAGGAGCTGATGGTAAGTGTGGCGCTCCACCTCAGATGCTAAAACAATCTCCTTGGTCTAGCGCTATTGAAAAGCGGATAGACTCCCTCGCTGTCTGGCTGATACCGACTTTAGGCCGCCCCGTCGACTTTACTTTTACATTTGTTAAAAGTTTTTAATTAAAGTAAAAAGGAAAATATTCTATAATATATTTATCTTATTTTCTTCTGCCCTGTAGGCAGGGCTGAGAATGAACTAACTGTATCTCTCTGCATGGGGGTAAAACCCTACTTCAAAAGGGGCAAGACCCTCCCTCAAAAAGGGTGTCCTGGGTAGGACACTAAAATGCATCTGTTAGTGGGGTTTAGAATGAACTGACTATATCCCTCTGCAGAGGGAGTAAAGCCCTCCCCCAAAAAGAAGTAAGACTCTTCCCCAAAAAGAGGTGTCCTGGCTAAGATACTAAAATGCATTTGGTGATGAGGTTAAAGTTTTGGATATCTGGGAGAATGTGGAGTACTCCTTCATTGGCATTACTCCAAAATTCACCCTGTTCCATAGTGGTGGTACCTGTTAGGGTCCCATTTATGGGTAAAATAGACTGCTTAAAATAGGACAGAGAGCAAAAAAAAAAAAACTCTTTAGAAAAGAATTGCACAAAAAATGTATATATAAACGTACAATGAACATGATTCCCTAACCTATAATCATAAAATAACCTTAGACTGATTGACATACTGTAAAAATCAATAAACACCAAAAAAACGGGATCATTTATTGATTTACAAATCAAAATTGATTTATAATAGTCAACTGACGGTTTGTTGACTTTTTCTTTCTTATTGAATATATATATATATACATACATACAAGGTGTCCCAAAATAATGTATACACTCTTTGAATATCAACTTGTATCAATCTTATTTATAAGTCAAAATACATAAATTGAATAAGTTATAACAATTCAAAGAGTGTATACATTATTTTGGGACACACTATATATATATATATATATATATATATATATATATATGTTTTTTTTCAAAGCATAGGAAAATAAACATGAAAAAAAATAGAAGAGACTTTGTGTGTGTGTGCGTATGTGTGTGTGTTTGGCAAAGTTTGTAATAAAATCCTGAGGTATGACAACAAAATAAAAAAAAAGTCAGCCGTATTTAGACTGGAATAAATCTAAAAAGATGAAGAAAATGTGTTGGACTGAAAAGATTCATGATAATGAGTAATTTCATCAAATAATTACAAAGAATAAGTGTGGCCTAAAAATAAAACATCTGATAAATCCATTAAATGAAAAGTTGAAAACATTCTGAGATTCAAACAACTAAAAGACAGAAAATCTACCAAAAATGTCCTCTCAGTATGGCTTGCTATCTTGTGTAGAGGGAAAACCCCAAAAAGGATGTCCTGGATAGGACACAAAACTACACATGGTGAGGCTTCCAAAAAGAGGTGTCCTGATTATGACACTGTGAGGCCTCCACCTCAAAAAAAAAAAAAAAAAGGA
This sequence comes from Doryteuthis pealeii, assembly GCA_023376005.1. Lineage (NCBI taxonomy): Eukaryota > Metazoa > Mollusca > Cephalopoda > Myopsida > Loliginidae > Doryteuthis > Doryteuthis pealeii. The sequence continues at coordinate 40,651,935 of CM042172.1, forward strand.
TTTACCGGTATGATACTAAACTACATATGAAGTTGAGGCTCTAGTTCTGGAGATTTGGGAGTGTGAAGTATCCTTTCATTGCCATTACTCCTAGGTCCACTTTGCACTGAGTTAATCTAATAGTTCAGATTGTTAGCACCTCCCCAGGCAAATGACTTTTCAACTACTGACCAAATTTTTGTGTGTCATAAGTAGCGTCTGCTACAATCCCAAGCTTGCTTCTGATTGGTTGAAACAGTCTGAGTTAAATTAAACCAACCTACAATTTGTTATGAGAAGATCTCAGGTTCAATTCCGGGCAAGTCACAAGTTAACATAGTCCATGATAGAGTCCCAGCTATCGGTCAAATATATCTCTTTAAAAAATATTCATATTCAATAGGACTGTGTGCAAAAAAGTCTGAAAATCTATCAAAATGCCCTGTTAGTGTGGCTTAGTATCCTGTGCTGAAGGATACCCCCCCCCCAAAAAAAAGGGCTGTCCTGTGTATGACACTAAACTACATATGATGATGAGGCCCTCAAATGGTGAGGCTTCCAAAAGGGGGTGTCCTGGTTATGACACTAAACTAATATGATGGTGAGACTCCCAAAAATGGGTGTCCCGTGTACGCCACTAACTTATATATGATGGTGAGTTTCCATTTCTGGAGATCTGGAAGGTGGAGAGTACTCCTTCATTGTCATTACTCACAGGTCCAGGTCATAGTGGACCTAAGAGTAATGACAATGAAGGGTTACTCTGTACTCCTTAGATCTCCAGATCTGAATCCTCACCACCAGATGCAGTTTGTTATATCCCAGACACCCCTTTTTGTGTGTAGGGGGGGAGGTTTTGTTGGTTGTTTTAACTCTTTGACTACTTTATGCTGCTCACAATGTCTCTCCCACCACTGCAATCCTACCATAAACCACTGACAGCAGCTCTCATACATGTCACCTGTTTACACTGAAAAATCAATATGTGAACACCCTTGCCATCTTTTGTTTTGTCTGAGGTGAATAGATAGTAAACCTGGAAATATCCCATCATACAGGTGAGAAATACCAAGAACATTTGGTACAACCATTGGAGAAATTTGGTAGGCAAAGATTGAAGGCATGTCAACGTTTTCAGGACATTTAATGCTGATTACATTAATTTTTTTGATAAACAAAGAACTCCAGTTGTTTATCGTATTTGCTGTTGCTTAAATGGTCACCCAATTAAGTATTGAACAGGCTCATTGATACTTAACTTTGATGATCTAGCAAGAACCATTGCTTTTAGTATGACTTGGCTAATGTGTGAGATTGGAAAAAAAACAATTCTTCCTGGCGGTAGTTGTATCAGTGCTGCTGTATGGCTGCACTACCTGGACCCTAACAAAATGCCAAGAGAATAAGCCAGGTGGTAGCTGCACAAGAATGCTGTGTGCAATCTTAAACAACATCCTACAATTTAGCAGCTGTAGGACCACTTGCCAAACATGGATACACAGTGTGGCCATCCAGCAAAGACTGACATTAACCAACTCTGTGCAGATACTGGATGCTGTGTAGAGGACTTGCCAGGGGCAATGAATGATAGAGACAGTTGGCAAGAGATTGTCATGGATACCCGTGCTGCTAGTATGACATGATAATGACTAATGTGTGTGAGTGTGTGTGTGTGTGTGTGTGTGTGTGTCATATCCCATCTACCATTGATTGGTTGACTGGTTGTTATTTTTTATGACATATCAACCCTTTTCAAGTCATTTAATGCCAAATCAAGTCATTTTTCTAAATAAAGGACTCAGGTTGCTTATAGTACCTGCTGTTGTTTAAGTGGTCACCCAATTAAGTACTGAACAGGATCATCGCTGCTTAACTTTAGTGATCTAGCAGGTTGTTTGGTTTTTTATGTCATCAACCTTGTTGGTTTATTTTATGTCAAAGACATTTTGTTTTATTCATATTTAACCCATAGATGGAACCCTAACAAGTACTACCCCTCTGGGTCAGGGTGGACCTGGGAGTAATGGCAATAAAAGGGTACTCCACATCCCCAGTTCCAAAATTGTAACTTCACCACTAGATGCAGTTTAATGTCATACCCAGGATATGAAGACCCTCAGCCACTGCCTTCAAGCCCATATATGATAAAAAGGGTTGGGGGGTTGCTATAAGGGTGATAGAGTTGGGACAATCATATACGTGCTAGGGCTTGACATGATCAGCCAATCTAGCAGGAACTGATGCTTTCATGATGACTTGACTGTAATCGTGGGAGGTATTACCTCTCGGCAGGGGATACAGTCAACATACAATGTGTGTCATAATAGAATCGAGATTGAAGCTGTATTTCCCCAGATAGAAATGAACAATGTATGGAACGTTAATTTTTTACAGAATACAAGGTGTGTCATAAAAGTGCCAAGTTTGAAGCTGTATTTACCAGGATAAAAATGAACAATGAATGGAACGTTAATTTTTTCAGAATACAAGGTGTGTTATAAAAGTGCCGAGTTTGAAGCTGTATTTACCAAGATAGAAATTAACAATGAATAGAATGTTAATTTTTTCAGAATACAAGGTGTGTCAAAAAGTACAAAAAATCTCGATACTTTTTTGATACACCTTGTATTCTAAGACCCACCGACAGATGAAATAAGCTCGTACAATTTTTTGTGATATAATTATTATTATTATAATTAAAATTATTTCCTCAGGGGAAAAAAAGAAAGAGAATACAGAGAAGTGAAGGCAAAAGTAAAGGGTCGGTAAGGAGGAATAAAAAATAGTAGGAGTGTTACAATACCGAATCAGGTTACCTATTCAAGTTATTGGATCTCTCACATACACATCAGATTTACAAATATGAATGAAATGGTAATTGTTTATTCTAAAATAAATAAATGAATAAAATGAATAAAAATTTTGAAAAATAAATTAATGAATAAAATATCCAAATAGTTCAAGATATTTTCTCTAAAGAGAGAGGGGTGAGGGGTGAGGGGTAGAGAGGAAGAGAGAGCACTTTCTGAGAGTAAAGTTATATCAGTAATTATGATTTGAAAGAGAGAGGGAGGGAGAAAGAGAGGGGAGTGGGGAGGGAGAAAGAGAGGGGAGTGGGGAGGGAGAGAGAGAGAGCGAGAGAAAGAGAGAGAGAGTGAGAGAAAAGAGAGAGAGAGAGCGAGAGAAAGAGAGAGAGCGAGAGAGAGAGATAGCACTTTTTGTGAGTAAAGTGACATCAATTATTACAATTTAAGAGAGAGAAAGAGAGAAAGAGAAAACGAGAGAGAAAGAGAAAACGAGAGAGAAAGAGAAAATGAGAAAGAGAAAACGAGAGAGAAAGGGAGAAAGAGAAAACAAGAGAGCAAGAAAGAAGAGAAAACAGGAAAAAAAGAGTGAGCGAGAGAAAGAGAAAGAAAGAGAAAGGAAATGAGAGAGAGAGAGAGAGAGAGAGAGAGAGAGAGAGAGAGAGAGAGAGAGACAAAGAGAGAGAGAGAGACAAAGAGAGAGAAAGAGAGAGAGAGAGAGAGAGAGAGAGAGAGAGAGAGAGAGAGAGAGAGAGAAAGAGTTAGCACTTTTTGAGAGTAAAATGATATCAGTTATTACAATTTATCCAAATTAATTCCAGTAGTGAGTTCATTTCCTTATTAAAATAATCTCACTAACAGCTGCTAACCACTTTTGCTCAAAGTCAAAAAAAATCCTCTGAGTTAGACAAACCATTCATAACTCAGATTTCCCTCTTTACTACACCTTCACATTTTTATTGCTTTCTATCAATAAATACAAACAGAAACAAGGAACCTGTAGCTTTTTTCATCGGAAATAAAACACTAGTTTCACTTCCTTTTAATAGTTAATTTAGATTGGTTAATTGTTTATGGGTTATGGGTTATGTAATGCCAAAATTTGATTCATTTTTAAATGTTTGATTGTAATCCTAACCATTTGTATTTGATTTGGTTTATTTAATTGCACATCAACTCCTTATGGGTTATATAATGCCAAAATTTGATTCATTTTTAAATGATTGGTTGTAATCATAAATCATGAATATTTATAGGTTTGATTTATTTAACGGCACATCAACTTATGGGTTATTTAGTGCCAAAATTTTATTTATTTCTCTAAATGTTTTATTGTAATCATAACTATAGGTTTGGTTTGGTTTATTTGTTTAACGGCTTATCAACTTCTTGTGGGTTATTTAATGCTGAAATTTGATTCCTTTCAAAATGTTTGATTTGAATTATAACTATATTTTCAATGTTCTACGTAATCATTTTTTAAAAGTCTGCACAGTTATGATATCAAAGTATACCTAGCTCAATCGTTAGAGCATCAGCCTAGGAATCACAAGGTTCACGCCAACTCAGCGTATGAGCAGCACAGGGATTTGTGCAGTAAAGTAAGGTGCTGAGGAGTAAAGTAAGAAGCACTCCACCTCAGATGCTGAAATAATCTCCATGGTCTAGCGCTAGTGAAAAGGGGATAGACTCCCTCACTGCCTGGCTGATACTGACTTTAGGCCACCCCATCAACTTTTTTTATATGGTTTATAGTAACAATTCCTATTTCATATTCTTCTCTGATTTTCTCTGACGCTATTTTGTTTTCATTATTTCCCTCTGAGTAGTTGATGTAAATCATCAACAAAAGATCTGTACATCAATGTCAGCAGGAAAATAGAAAATTCTTCTAAATAGATAATAATAGGTGACAGATGACGCTGGTTATTAGTGTACATAAAATATATTTCCTATATTAATCAGCTGTCTGTTCTCGAAACCTCTGTAATGTTTCTATATACATTATCTTTCGATGGTCGTCATTCTCTTTAATATTTTTTGAGTGACGATTTTCGGATTCTCTTCTATAGAAACCAAACTAAACCAAACCCTAGAATGTGTACAAATAATTGTTACTTTGTATTTATCTATGACCCTCCCGATACGGACAGAATATGACACAAGGTCAATTTGTTAAGAGTGCTAATGTAGTTTTGAATTCAGTTTTTCTTTTATACTAGCAAAATGTTAAAGAACCCAGACTGCCCTACTATTTTAACCATAGCTGGTGGGGGAGAACAGGTGGATTTATCATGTGGGAGGTGCATAACGTAATGGCTACCGTCATATTGGCAGGCTTAAAATATGGTGACTGTATGCTTTGTAGAGGGGTACAAACCTCTGTACCCTCCAACAAAAAAAGGATGTCCTGGATATGACACTAAACTGCATCTGATGGTGAGGCTCCAGAGATCTGTGGAGTGTAGAGTTGCCATTACTCCCAGGTCCACTGACTGTGATAAATGGGATCCTAACTCCAGGTTAGGAGTGAAGCCTCACCATCAGATGCAGTTTAGTGTCTTACCCAGAAGCCACCTTTTTGGGAGTGCTCTTACTCCTCTGTAACTTTTTGCCATTTATCAAAAACATTAAAAATCTACATGTAATCATTATCAGGACACACTAACAGCACATATCTCTATGCCTCTTTCTTGCCACCCATCCCTATCAGCAATGGCTCCCAGAAGGTGCCCTGCACAGCATACAGAATCCATGCAGAGCTGATTGATGTAGGTTTTTGCTGGCAAACTTGAACTGGTATGTCCATGTGTAGTTGTCCATAGGAGAACGTCATTTATGAACTTGTCCTTGCTTCTCCAGCAGTGTCTAGCATGTCTTTTTTGTCTTACCAGGATGGTTTGTGTGATAAGTGGCAGGTGGTTGTACAGCTGCTCTTTTGTGGGGTGCTGCTTCCAGGATTTGTTCAAGACTGTATGATTATTCTACAAATCCTCCATGCTAAGTCCAATTACCGTCGAATTGGCAAGACAAGGCAGCAAGCAGTCGTAACCCAATACGATTCTGGTATGCTGTAAAGACTACTGCAAAGTGGCAGGATTTATGGAGCCTCAGAGGATCATACAAACCAAGCAGCCAATCAGGACTCAGGGAATGGAATCACCCAAATGCATGAGTGGACTGTTCTAAATTCCCATAAGTACCAGTTGTCTTGACACTGGTTCAGTGGTGCTTGGCCAGTCACATTGTTCAAACCGATTGTTGGCTGGCTGCTGGCTCGCTGGCTGGCTGACTGACTGACTTTTTCTCCAAGCATTTCGTTAAAGTCCAGGTGGTGCAACCATACAGCAGTACTTACATAGCTACAGCTTGGAAGAATTCTCACTTTATCTTATCAGTTGGTTTTTTTTTTGTGTGGCATGTCAACCCTTTTACCAAATCAAGTCATGATGATATTCAGTTTACTTACAGTACCTTTATCTTATTAGAGAGATCAGGTTTCTATATGATCGATAATCTGTCTTTAGCAATCCATGCCTTTCCTATACATCTATTGACATCACTTTCTGTAGGCGAGATATTACTACCTAGGTATGTGAACTGGCCTACTAATTTGAGAGCTCAGTCTGCTCTACTATTTAATATAGTAGTGAAATCAATAGCTCTAGTGTGTTATTATAGCATTTAGTTCTATGGCAACAAATAAATGAATTAAAACTTAGTTTAATTCTAACAATTTATTAAAGACAAATAAAACAATGAGTAACAATATAAAGTCCTTCCTGTGTATAAAGTTGAGTTTGAGGGACTTACTGGCATGCTGGAGAAGATATTTGGTATCTTAAGGTGATTTCTTGGAGAGGATTTAAAGTCGCTGCCTCGTCGGATCTGGTGAATTTTAGTATTTTGCGCCAAAACATCTGGGCTCATCATGTGATTGGTATATCCTATCACAGAAAACCTCTCCCTCACTCAACTCCACACACAGGAATTACCATTTTACTGGCCCAACAGCTCTGACTAGAATATAAACATAGCTGTGATTAGAGTCCAAGTGGTTCAATTATACAATAGCACTGACACAACTACAGCTGAAGAATTGTTACTTTATCTTATTAGAGAGATCAGATTTCCATATGATCGATAATCTCTCTATAGCAATCCATGCCTTTCCTATGCATCTATTGACATTGCTTTCTGTAGACGAGATATTACAACCTAGGTATGTGAACTGGTCTACTAATTTGAGAGCTCAGTCTGCTCTACTATTTAATATAGCTCTGACTAGAATATAAACACAGCTGTGATCAGAGTCCAAGGGATGCAGCCATACAATAGCACTGACACAACTACAGCTTGGAAGAATTGTTGCTTTATCTTAGAGAGATCAGATTTCCATATGATTGTTAATCTGTCTATAGCAGTCCATGCCTTTCCTATGCATATATTGACATTGCTTTCTGTAGATGAGATATTACTACCTAGGTATGTGAACTAGTCTACTAATTTGAGAGCTCAGTCTGCTCTACTATTTAATATAGCTCTGACTAGAATATAAACACAGCTGTGATCAGATTCCAAGGGATGCAGCCATACAATAGCACTGACACAACTACAGCTTGGAAGAATTGTTGCTTTATCTTAGAGAGATCAGATTTCCATATGATTGTTAATCTGTCTATAGCAGTCCATGCCTTTCCTATGCATATATTGACATTGCTTTCTGTAGATGAGATATTACTACCTAGGTATGTGAACTGGTCTACTAATCATAGAGGCTTACCTTCCAGTATGGAAATGTCTATTTCGTTTAATCTACATATAAGAAAACAAATATATTTTTCATCTGACTAATAATACATCTCCCAAGCTGAAGAAGTGTCATTACTACTGTATGGCTGCACCACTTTGATTAACAAAGTGTTTAGAGAAAAAGCTATATCAGAATTGTACAAGCTGTCTTGAACAAATCCTGAAAGCAGCACCCCACATGAAAGCAGCTGTATGGCCACTTGCCTACCTATCACACAAACCATCTGAGTGAAACAAACATGCTGGACATTACTGGAGAAGCAAAGACAAACTCATAAGTGATGTTCTCCTGTGGAAACCAGCATATGGGCAATGCATGTGGGGGCTGTCCAACAAAGACCTACATTGACCAGCTCTGTGCTGACACTGGATGCTGCGCAGAGGATTACCCAGCATGACAATGTATATACTTGTATTTCATGTGACTTTCTGACATCTAAATTTTAGCCTAAAACACAAGATGCAAACTAGCCCTGTCGGCTGGGGCTTTAGAATACAGAATCCCTGTGGATGAGCAGTCCATGACATGCAACACCTCACGTTGGACCTTACTTAGGCTAGACAGGCAGTCGGAGAGCCCCTTCCCAATCAATCAACTGGTCATGTCAAGCCCTAGCAACTATATGATTGTCCCGACCCTATTGTCCTCATGGCATGCCCCCAACCCTTTTTATCATATGGGTGCTAGAAGGCAGTGCCTGAGGGTCTTCATGTCCTGGATATGACATTAAACTCTAACTGATGGTGAGGTTCCAGTTCTGGAGGTCTGGGGAATGTGGAACACCCCTTCATCATCATTGCTCCCAGATCCATTCTAGTGGTAGTATCTGTTATGGTCCTATCTATGGGTTAAATAGAAAATTTGTTTACATAAAAAAAAAAATAAAAATTTTTTTTTTTTAAATTGAGTTTAAGAAATTTTCTTCCAAACTATCGCTATGAATCTTTCAAAACTTTTCCGACATTTAATAACCCACCATGGTTGATATACCGTAAAACAAAACAAACAAGATACAAACTGTGTGGTGTGCATATAGTCAACCAAGCCTAGGCCTAGGCTGGGTTACACCAACAATTTCCAGACAAAAAAAGTTTCAGTTTATATCTCGGAAAGATACATGATACACAAGTACATACAGTATCTGGTATATCAAAGGTGGAAAACTAGCTGAAACTTCTATATATTAATACACATGTTCCTTAATTATATGGCTGTTATCATCTTGCAGTACCCTCTGGTTAAAAATGAGACAGTCCAAATCCTCTAAGAGAAAATGAAAAATGTAAATCCTGATTATCTGGTGCCACTTCACCAAATTCTTATGAGTGCCATCACCTCAGGTAAATAATGGACCATTCTGTTTTTATTATAAAGAAAGGGAAGAAAAAGGACATGCTAAACAAGAAAAATATAAGAAAGAAAGAAAGAAAAAAGAGTAGGGAAAAGATAGAGAGAGGGGGTGAGTGCACAGAAGCGATAACGCTAATCTGTTTCAAATTGAACATAATGAAAAGAAGGAAAGAAAGAAACAAGAGAGAGAGAGAGTTAAATCAAGATTATCATACTTTTTACATATTGAACTATTTCGCAATAGTTCTTAAGTAAACATATCAAACGTTGTAATGATTAAATCATCATAGTATGGTATATCCACAGGTCCTGCTAGTCAAGATTATTATACTTTTTACCTATTGAACTATTTGGCAATCGCTATTAAGTAAACCTATCAAACATCATAATAATTGAATTATCATACTGTGGTTTATCTACAGGTCCTGCTAGTTTAAAAATTTCTTAGAAGCAGCTTTAGTGCCAGGTAGTTGGGTTCATATTTTCATCTTCAGTTGTTAGATCAAAAGCCATATATATATATATATATATATATATATATATATATGTGCCGAAACACGTGTCTGTGGATGACTTATTAATATATGCTCCCATAAATTTGGTAATGAGCTCTCTAATTGGTAATTTAAATTAACTCTCACTACTAAGCAAATAAGCAATGATCATTTCTCCGGAAATTTGATCTCTTAGTGACTGAAAGATACATACATTCCTATGTATTTAATAGTTTAAAAACACCAGTCCTCGCATCAGCTGTCAGTGGGCGAGGGGATAAGATATCAGACTACCATGCGGTCAGTCCGAGTTCGAACCCTACCCAAGGATAGTCGTGTCTAGCCACACTGAAGAGGCATGATATGCCGAAACACGTGTCTGTGGATGACTTATTAATTATTTATATATATATATATAAGTACTACTATTTTAATAAGAGAAAAACAAAAAGGCATTCAAACTGTTTATATACCTAAAATGACTTGAAAAATTCCCTAAGAAAGGTTAAGGGTTACTCCTCATCTAAAAGGTTGAAGGTTTGATCCTTGTCAAGAGTGTCCCTGTGGACCAAAGACAGACTCCAGTGACTACAATTAACATTAACAGGCTATCATGTTTATCAATTACATTGTTAGGGTCAGCCTTTTTTCTTTTTCCATTTGTCTGAAATTCGTCTCAAATTCTTTCTGACATATATTCTCAATGCTATCCAAGATCCACCCCCACTCCAAAAAAATACCAATTCAAAATAGTACCACCTAAATACCATCTCTACGCCCAATATTTTCACAATGGTAACTCAATAACTATCTGACTGTGGTTCAATATTTTCAGTTAGAAAAATAAATTTGTTAACCATAACATAAATAGTAGAGCAGACTGGACTCTTTAACCTTGGTATGGGCAACCGGTCAAGGAGAAGGAAAGCATGGTTGGTTGATTTGATTTTATAGCATATCAACCCTTGTTGGCTTATTTAATGTCAGTCAGTCTTTCCTCAAACTGAACATTATGAAATAGAAATTTGGGTTTTATGGCATGTCAACTCTTCTTGGTTTATTTAATGCCAGTCTTTTTTCAAACCAAACATTATAAAATAGACATTATTTTGGTTTTACGGCATGTCAACCCTTGTTGAGTTATTTAATGCCAAAATCAATCTTTGCCATTCCTTGAGAGTCTTCTGAAACAGTGCTTCCTATTGCCAACTCCTTATGCAAAATTCACCTTATTTATTGAATGACCCTCTTCTGAGACATGAAAGGACTCATCACTATTGATTTCCCTGAAAAAAGGTGCAACTGTAAACAGTGCTTCCTATTGCCAACTCCTTAGGCAAAATTCACCTTATTTATTGAATGACCCTCTTCTGAGACATGAAAGGACTCATCACTATTGATTTCCCTGAAAAAAAGGTGCAACTGTAAACAGTGCTTCCTATTGCCAACTCCATAGGCAAAATTCACCTTATTTATTGATGGGCGACCATTTAAGCAACAACAGGTACTGTAAGTAACCTAATATCAAAATGATTCAGCATTAAATAACCCTTAATGGGTTGATAATCTGTAAACTAACTAACCAACCAAACTTATTTATTGAATTATCCTCAAATTTAAAAATAGCAAAATATTGATTGTTTTTTTGTTTTTTATCAAATAAATTTGTTGATATGAACTTTTCTAAAGTTTGGATAAAAAGATAGAAACTATAATGTGATATGAATTTGTCTACAGCCATTTAGTGCAAAAGTTAAAGTGCATGGTATTTGTCTGAGAAAAGAAACTATCATCAAAGTGAAACAAAGTTGTTTGATTTGCGGTTAATTGCTAACTGTTTAAGGTTAACCAGTTACATACTTTATCTAGTTTCACCAAGTTTAACCAGCCACACAGAGTATATTAGATGTGGACAAATTTTTCCCAGGGAAAAAAAAAACAGTTTTCAATTTTGTATGTATTTACCCAACCCTTCTAGCATGAGCAGGACATGACACTAGGTCAATAAACGTCTGTACCAGAACATATATACTCCTTTCTGGGGATGATCTAAATGATGCACATGTACAAATAAACAAATTAGAAAATGAACCAACAATGTTATGGAAGATAAATCAAAAGAAATCAGATATATATATTTCCCCAGGGAAAAAAAACAGTTTTCAATTGTGTATATATTTACCCAACCATGAGCAGGATGTGACACAGAGTCAATCTTTTTTAAAGGAGAGTAAAACTTGTTTAAATTCACAGTTTTCCTTCTAGACTGATTGCCATACAAAGGTTAAAGAGCCCAGTCTGCCTTACTATTTACCTATAGCTTGGGGGCTGAATTGTTGGCAGAGTATATTATGTGTGAACAAATGTTTTTAGGGAAAAAAACAGTTTTCAATTGTGTATGTATTCATCCAACCCTTCTACCGTCAACAGGATGTGACACAGAGTCAGTTTGTTTTTAAAGGAGAGCAAAACTGGTTTAAATTCACAGTTTTCCTTCTACAAGTAGGATGTGGCACATGGTTAATTTCTTAAGCAGAATTTAACAGGCTTGAACTCAGATTTTTCCTTCTCCTTGACTGGTTGCCATACCAAAGTTAAAGAGTCCAATCTTCCAAAGTATTTACCACCGTATTGGCTGGGGCTGTAAAATACACTGACTGCACCTCTGCAGAGGGGTAAAATCCCCCAAGGGGCCACCTGTTGGATGTGGGTAGTGACCTGTGATGCTTAACAACAGAATCCTGGTAGCTGGTCACATTAAGCACCTATATGATTATCCCAACCCTATTGCCCTTATGGCAACCCTCCAACTCTTTTTATCATATATGTGGTGAGGATCTTAGTGTCCTAGGTATGATCTTAAAATGCACCTAGTGCTGAAATTCCAATTTTGGTGCTCTGGGGAGTGTGGAGTACTCCTTCATTGCCATAACACCCAGGTTAACTCTGACCTGGAGTGGTAGTACCTGATAGTGTCCCATCTATGGGCTGAATAGAAAAAATTAGTTCTAAAAAACATGTTTTAAAAAAAAATTGTGTTTAAAAACTTTTGAATACCCATAAAGAATGAATAAAACAAAACATCTTTGAAATAAAATAACCGAACAAGGATTGACATGCCATAAAATCCAGCTATTCAATTGTTTGTGGAAAAAAAAAAAAAAAGGAAAGAAAAATTAATTTGAAAAAAAAATTTGAATACCCATCAAGAATGAATAAAACGTCTTCAGCATAAAATAACCCAACAAGAGTTGATATGCCATAAAATCTAACCAGTCAACCTACCCCATGGTATTAGTGCAATGGGGAAGCCAAATGTCCAAAATTTTAACTCTGGTCATCAAGTCCATTTCCTACAATGATATCCGATACCACAAGAGAGACTCAATTTTCAATAGTGTATTCAGTTTCCAGTTTACCAAAAGTGTTTTTTAACACCTAATAAATACACTGATATATTTATAGTTTTTAATTCTTGTTATTTTTTTTAATTTCTTATTTATTTAGAGAAATTGATGTAAAATTGATTGAAACAGCATGAAATCTATCGAAGATTATTTTATGTCCAGGAGTTAGGGAAGTGGCTTTAAAAGGTGTGCCACACTTCATAGGTGCAGCGGAAGAGGATAGCAGTTGAGGTGGATGTCTAGAGGTTAGAGCAGTGGCTCTGAAATGGTGTGGCACATCTCATAGGTGCAGCAGAAAGGTGAGACGGAAATGATTGAAAGACAATTAAAGATTTAGAAACAGTTTCAAAAATTTATATGCCAAAAATAAATATGATTTCAAAATTCCAGATATTATCATGGATTGCTTGTATTTGCATGAGTCCATTGAAAATAATTATTGACTGATTTTATCACTGGGATAGTTTTGCAAAGAAATAAAACTGACTTTAAAGGCAAAAAGGCTCTTATCCTCCAACCAGATTTCATATATTTACCAACCCCTCCGCATGAGCAGGATGTGACACAAGGTCAATTTCTTAGGCATAGTTTAACAGGTTTGAATTCAGAGTTTTCCTTCTCTAGACTGATTATCTAGTCATAGTTAGAGAGCTCTGTCTGCCCTACTATTTACCCATTAGTGTTATGTTACCCCATGTGCCTCCAACTTCATATAAGGCATATATGAATAAAAGTGTCACTGCAGACACTCGAGTTTGAACACCAGAAAATGAAAATGGCCAACCTCAAACTGACATAAATAGAGGTACCATGTTGTTAGATTGAAGGACATACAATCATAGTATCAATTTGTATTGTTTTGAATTTGGTGATATTTTTTTGTTTGTATTTTGCATTGTCATTAATAGAAAATATTACAGCTGAAATATTCCTTATTTACTTGTTCCATCATAAATAAAACTCAACAGCTTTAAATAGAAATTTAAAAACTTAACCCATATTCCAAAGTAGAGGAGAAAAATACAAACCCATTTTGGGGTTTTAGAATATTGTCAAACATGTTTCTACCATTATACAACTTTAGGTTACGGATAGTACTAAAAATAAAAAAGTTATTTGAATTGTAGATTGTAAAATTTGATTCAAGATATAGTTTTGTCAAGATATTTTTTATATATATAAATTCTATAGAAAATCAGTGTTTATTGCATTATTAATTTGATTATCTTGAACTAAAATTCAAATTAATATTCTTTGTCTTAAACACAAATGATCTCACAAGTGAAGTGCAAAGGCAGATTGGTCTGGCTTCAGCATCTTTTGGTAGGCTATCTCGCAGAGTGTTTATGAACAGAGATCTCACGATCAATACCAAGATTTCTGTATATAAAACTGTATGCCTATCCATACTCTTATATGGAAGTGAGTCATGGGTGTTGTATCATAGACAACTGAAAAAAAATACTGGAGGCATTCCACATCAACTGCCTCCAACGTATACTGGGTGTAAAATGGTGGCTCAAAATACCCCACTTAGAAATTAGAAGCAGAACCTACACTGACCCAATTGAGACCATCCTATTGCAACACCAACTACAATGGTTGGGTCACACCATCTGCATCCCTGCAGACAGACTTCCCTGTAAGATACTTTACTGTGAACTCACAGATGGCACGTGGAGGACAGGAAGCCCCCAAAAGCCGTTCAAAGAGCATATCAAGACAATGCTGAAGAAATGCACCATTACATCTTCAAGCGTGAAAGATCTGACCTCCAACAGACAGGGTTGGCGAGACGCTTGCCGCACAGGAGTTGAGCAGCTCAATATCAAGATTAACAGGGCTGCAGAGCGGTGATGTCTTTGTCGTCATGAATCACCAAATGCAGATGGGAATTTCCCTTGCAATGTGTGTGACCGCATCCGCAAGTCCAGAATTGGACTAACTAGCCACCAGATGGTCCACAACTGTTGAAGACATGGAGTGACATCATCGTCGTCTGCAACGGACTTCGGAAAAGGAAAGGAAAGGCTGTGTGTTTCTTAGAAGAATGTGTATTATGAATAGGTAATAATCTTTTGTTTATCTTTATTTCTGTTTGTTAATGGATCTAATTTTATAATTTGCTTGAAGCATTGTGTTTATATTGGTTTGTTGGTTGGTTTTGAAGGCTATCACAATGCAAGTGTAAAGAAAAATAAGGTAACTATGGTGTTGTTTGTTAACCTGTGATTTATTCTTAATATTTCGAGATAAAAATCTCTTCTACAGAAGATCTCCAGAACTGAAGTTGTTGCTAGTGACTGTCCATTTGGTTCTGTCTCATGCCTTCCAAACTCTAAAAAAAAAAAAAAAAAGAATCAGGTGGTCCTGTTAGTAAACAAAAAAAATTATGCTTAGAAGGCGAGCCAGATCTGGAATGATAATCAAAAACTGAACAGGCTCACACGCATAAGCACGCACACCCACCCACACACACACAGACAGAAAGTTTGGAAGGCATGAGACGGAACCAAATTGGACAGTCACTAGCAACAACTTCAGTTCTGGAGATCTTCTGTAGAAGAGATTTTATCTCGAAATATTAAGAATAAATCACAGGTTAACAAACAACACCATAGTTACCTTATTTTTCTTTACACTTGCATTGTGATAGCCTTCAAAACCAACCAACAAACCAGTATCTAATTTTGTTTTGTAATTAAATACAAACGATATAGTTAAGTTGTTCTTCTATTATTTACATTATATGTACAATGATGTTACATGAATATAAATGAACTTTAAAACTGATGGTTCTTTAATATTGAAAAAGACATTCAAAATAGAAAACTTTGGGAATAAGAATTAATTGAAAATGTAGGAAAGTCTATTGTCCATGTTACTATTAATAGCTTTACTTATAATATAAGATAATAATTACCTAAGCAAACAAAAAAATAATCAATACTTTTTTTTTTAATAAAATGTTTCCAAATTAATGTCATTATTTGAGACAAGTTTTGAAAATGGTTGGTTGCATTTTACAGCATGTCAACTCTTGTTGGGTTATTTTAATCCGAAAACATTTTGTTTCATTCATTCTCGTTGGGTATTTAAATTTTTCTTTTCAAACTCAATTTTTTTTAAAAATACATTTTTTTTTTAATATTCATTATTTTATCTATTTAACCCATGACGGGAGCCTAACAGGTACTACCACTCCATACCTGTTAGGGTCTCCCATCTATGGGTTAAATAGAAAAAAATGAGTATAAAGAAAATATGTTTTAAAAAATTGAGTACCCACCAAGAATAATCAAAACAAAACCTCTTCGGCATAAAATGACTCATGGGTTGACATGCCATAAAACCCAACCAACCAACCAACCACCACTCCAGGTCAGAGTGGACTTGGGAGTAATGGCAATAATGGAGTACTCCACATTCCTCAGAGCTCCAAAATTGGAACTTCAACACTAAATGCAGTTTAATGTCATACCCAGTACATTTCTGAAAATGGTGCTAAGAAGATTGTATATTTACCCACCTCTCCCCTCCACACAAGCAGGATGTGGCACAAGGTTATTTTTTAAGTAGAGTCTAACATATTTGAATTCAGAGGTTTCCATCAAGACCAGTTTCCATACCGAAGTTAAAGGCCCAGTCTACCTTACTATTTACCCATAGCTGGAGGGAGAATAGTTGGATATATACCTTTCCCAAGGGTATTAGTTTTGAAAATGGTGCTAAGAGTAATGTATATTTACCAACCCCTCTGCACAAGCAGGATGTGGCACAAGGTCAATTTTTAAGCAGAATCTAACAAGTTTAAATTCAATGTTTTCCTTCTTCTAAACCATCTTCTATACCAATGTTAAAGTCTGACCTACTATTTACCCATAGCTGGAGGGAGAATAATTGGATATATACCTTTCCCAAGGGTATTAGTTTTGAAAATAGTGCTGAGGAATGTATATTTACCAACCCCTCCCCTCTGCACGAACAGGATGTGGTACAAAGTGTGATTTTTTAAGTAGAGTCTAACATATTTGAATTCAGAATTTTTGTTCTAGACCAGTTAAAGAGTACAGGCTACCCTACTATTTACCCATAGCTGGAGGGAAAATAGTTGGATGTATACCTTTCCCAAGGGTATTAGTTTTGAAAGTGGTGATAAGAGGAATGCATATTTACCAAACACTCTACACAAGCAGAATGTGGCACAAGGTCAATTTTTAAGGGGAATTCAACAAGTTTAAATTCAAAGTTTTCCTTCTTCTAGACCATCTTCCATACCAAAGTTAAAAAGCCCAGTCTGACCTACTATTTACCCATAGCTGGAGGAAGAATAGTTCGATGAATACCGTTCCCAATGGTATCAGTGCTATGTTAAATGCAATCAGTCTTGTCCATGATTTGAACTTCTGTCACCGTGTCCCTTACACAATGGGCACAATGCTTAGAGGGGTGCAGTGACATAAGTACTGCTGTCTATAGAATTATATGCATATATGTGTGCGCGAGTCCATATATATATATATATATATGCATATATATGTGCAATGCACACATATTTATATACACATATCTATATACATGCACATTTATATACACATTATGCATGTATATGAATATGTGTGTTTGTGTGAGTGTGTGTCTACCTCTGTGTAAATATTTGTGTATATATGTTTGGATATATATGCATATGTATGTGTGTGTGTATATATATATATATATATATATATATATATATATATATATATATATATATATATATAATGTAGGTTAATGTAAAAAAACAAAAAGCACACCTTGGTTTTTGGGTGGTGGATTTTACGGCATGTCAACCCTTGTAGGATTATTTTATGCCAAAGACGTTTTTCTTTAATTCATTCCTGTTGGGTATCGATTCTAATTTTTTTTAGACTCATTTTTTTTATCTATTTAACCCATAGATGGGACCCTAACAGATATTACCACTCTGGGGCAGTGTGTACCTGGGAGTAATGCCAATGAAAGTGTCCTACACACTAACCAAAGCTCCAGAATTGGAACTTCACCATAAGATGCAGTTTAGCGTCATACCCAGGAAACTAAGACCCCCAGCCACCACTTCTAGCACATATAGGATAAAAAAGGGTTGGGGATTTGCCATAAGGGCAATAGGGTTGGGACAATCATATAGGTGCTAGGGCTTGACCTAGTGATTGATCTGATATGCCTCTCCAACTGCCCATCTAGCCCAAGTAAGGCTCAAAGTGGCATGTTACATGTCATAGACTGCTCAGACACCGGATTCCATCCTTAAGCATCACGGGTCACCACATACGGCCAACAGGTGGTCCCATTAGAGGGGTCTTACCCCTCTGCAGAGGTGCAGTTGGTGTATTCTAAAGCCCCATCAACAGGGCTTCACCACGTGTAGGATGTGACACAAGGTCGCAAGCATGGGGATCCAGCGAGGATGGAACTCGCTATTCAGT
Source organism: Doryteuthis pealeii (assembly GCA_023376005.1). NCBI lineage: Eukaryota > Metazoa > Mollusca > Cephalopoda > Myopsida > Loliginidae > Doryteuthis > Doryteuthis pealeii. The sequence goes on from CM042172.1 coordinate 40,670,247, forward strand.
AGTAATGGACGAGCTTGCTAACTATTACACCACGGTGGGACACCTTCGTCTTTTATTAACGTTTCATATGGTTGCAAGTGTTAAAACTTGAGTGACAAATAAATAAATGAAAAAAATCCTTTGAAAGACGCCAGAGTAGTCTTCTTTAAGAAAGTGTATGGAAAAATTAAACGACTACAGACAAAGAGACAGAGAGAGACAGAAAGAAAGACAAAGAGAGGGGGAAAGAGGAAAAAGAATTTAAAGTGTGAGGAGTAGCTAAATAAAAACGTTTTTAAAAATTTGAAAAAACAGACAGAGCGAGAAGGGAAAGAGAGAGGGGATTAAAAGTGTGTGTGTGGGGGGGGTAGCTAAATAAAAACGTTTTTAAAAATTGAGAAAAACAGACAGAGTGAGAAGGGAGAAAGACAAAGAGAGAGAGACAAAGACAGAGGGAGAGAGACGGAGGGGAGAGAGGAGAGAGACGGAGACGGAGGGGAGAGACGGAGGGGAGAGACGGAGACGGAGGGGAGAGAGAGGGGGAGGGGAGAGAAATTAGTGAATGCAACATCCAGTCCGAGCTTGTTTATCATTATTAACATTGTATGCGCACCTCACGTGGTGTTAAATGGTTAGCATGCTAAATTTAACAACCATTATTAGTGAGTTCGATTCTCACTGAGCGCCTAATACATCTTGGCATTGTGTCATAGCTAAACTTAGTACATAACTATATTAACATTGTGCGAGAGAGTTTGTTTTTGTCATAATCTATTTAGTAAACTTAGTTACAAAAACAAGAATCCAATTGTAGATAATTGTTTAAAATTTATCAAAAATGAATTACATATGTGTTTTTTTTTGTTTTTTTTTATTTTACTGATGCTCATTATGCTACTACTTTTCGACTTTGACAAAAAATTGACCTTAAATAATCGATTTAATTAATTTTAATTCGTTTTTAAAATGAAAATGAGAAGATTTTGGCAGTGCCTATTAAATTTAGTAATTAATGATGCGTCTTATACAAAACAAAAAGCTAACAGAAAGGCAGAATAATATTATGGTTTCATTTTCCTTAAAAATTTAAGGAAAAAGAATTAATGCACCAAGTATTTAAGGCTTAAATACTGGGCATATGAATGTTTTCTTTTTTAAAAATTAAAAAAAAAACAAAAAAAAATCTAAAACAAAAAAACCAAAAAAACTAAAACAAAGAAAATTAAAAAAAAAAAAACCAAAAGAACCTACAACAACAAAAACAAAACAAAACGTTTAAAAAAAGCAAAAACTAAAAAAATACTTAATATAGAAGAGGGAAATTACAAAATATTTACAACACTATAACCACCACGAGTAGTAAGCTCACTCTTGAATGAATTATATAGTGATTTTTAATTCATTCAATGCAGTTTTCTTTCCGAAAAATAGATCTACTAATTAGCATCATTTTCACCATTTAAAAAAAAAATTCTCTGAGACGGGGCGACTAATTGAAAGTGTCCTAGATCAAGATAGAGTCCGTTGTGAATTTAATATAGCCATTTACTAAGCTTAGTTTAGATGTAGCACAAGGCCAGGAATATAGAGCGCCCTGTGACAATCGAACCCACTAACAATGGTCTTCTAATCTTGTTAATATAGTAACTAAAGATTAGTAGTAAATCAGATTTATGAATGAATGAATGAAATCAACACTGAAAATTTCATCAAAATCGGATAATTCCCTGATTGTTGGTCCCCTTTTTTCTTTTCTTTTTTTCAATCAGGGGGGTTGATTTGATTTTGTAAATTACGTTTATGACGTCATCTTTGCTGATACCTATAATATACAGATCTTAAACATTGACCGTTTCAATTAAACAAGGAACGACACAAAAAAAGTATGGGTCATTTGTTTAAACATTTTATTATTATTATTTACAGCGAGTCCGTGAGAAGATGAGGTTTTTTTTTTAAGTTTTAGAATAGTAAGAGGACTTTAATTTCTAAAAGATTCGTAGACAATGTGAATGTAATTTTTTTTTTAAATATTAGTGCGTAAAAAAATATAAGTTAAGCGAAAACGCAGTATGATTCTTTTTCCAGATATAAAAGAAAAATTATAATAGAAACCTTTAAACTCTCAAAACAGAAAACTACAAGAGATTGATTTTAACGGCATGTCAACCCGTCCATGCCTAGGAGTTAGGGAATCGCATTCGTTGTACGTTCATATTTACATTTTTTGGGTAGTTGTTTCTTCAGGGTGTTTTTGTTTTTGTTTTTTTAAACACAGTTATAATTTCAAATATATTATTACTAATACAAATAATTTACACACAGTTGTAGGGTTTTAAGTATTCCTATCAATACTAATAATCATATGGTTCAAGTACTTCTTATTTCCATTTGATAATAATAGTCATTTATTTCATACAGTTATATGGTTTCAGGTACTTAATAATAACCCTTAGTAAACAAATCTAGCTTCAAGTAACTATTTTTAATATAAATAATTTATGGCATCAACTATCAAAAACGAATAATTTTAAAATAGACCTAGATGGAACCTAAACAGGTACTACCACTCTGGGTTATAGTGGACCTGGCAGCAATGGCAATAAAGGGGTACTCCGCATGCAGTTTAGTGTCAAACTCAGGAGATCCCCTTTGGAGGGGGTCTTACGTCTCTGCATGGGATCCAGTCAGCCAGCGTATTCTAAGCCCCGCCCGACAGCGTTGTGATTAAAAACGACTAATTTTGTATGGGGAAAAAATCTAAAACGTATTCATTCAAAAAGTAACAAAAAGCTTATAAAATCAACTTATTACAAGATACGTATGTATTCTGGCATGGCGTAATGGTTAGCAAGCTATATCGAGCTAGACCATTAGTAGCGAGTTCGATCCTCACTGGGCGCCCCCGTACTTCTGGCCTTGTGCTAACCTTACTAAATGACTATCATGGCATCTCCAAGACTTACAACGTTCTGATATTTAAATGCTCCGTTGTTTTGAAAAAAGGAAAAAAAAATTTTTTCTAATTTACCGCCTGAATTTGTTATTAATAGTCAGGAAAGAAAACTTACTAAAGAAATGTATCTTTAAGAAGTTAATACTGGCGGTAACGTAGAATAAATAAATCCTAAATAAACTCTATATAATAGAGTTTATTAGTAAAAAAAAAAAAACTTTTATGTAGCAATATAGTATATTCAATATCGGTAAATAAAAGGTTTTTGTTTTTTGTTTTTTTTCTCGAAAAGTTGTTTGTTTTACGATATCGGTTAAAATTCTAAGTGTGATAAATTAAATATTAGTCGAAAATCTTATCTAACTCCGATATCCGATTTTTTACACAGACACAAAAAAATAAATAAATAAATAAAAACGCGATATTGTAATGTAAAATAAAAAGGCAAAAAAATAGAATGACGAAAAATTTTTTGTATTTTATGGCCATAAACAAAAGGAGAGTGGAATCGAAAAGAAATTTAAAGAGAGAGAGAGAGTGTGTGTGTGTGTAAAAATGGTAAAAAGAAAGAGCCACCTGCTTTTCGGGTAAACTGAGTGAGTGGTGGCAAATCTTTCCCTCCCCTCACGCCTCCCGCAGGCTGCAGTCGTTACACCAATCAGAAATGAGTACTGCTCTTTTGGAAGAACCCTGAAGCCCATCCTCTTCCTACTTTCTCACTGATTACGGAGTGCAATATACGGTAACACAACAACTACTACTACCAAAAACTCAAGGAAGTAAGATATACTAATGTAACTGCACTTGGAGGGGAAAAAAAGAAGAAAGAAAGAAAGAGAAAAATTAACTATTAAAAGTGAAGAGGAGGAGTTAAAAAAACAAAAACAACAAAAAATAAAAAACAAAACAAAAAAATAACGAACTCAGGATGACAACAACGAAAACAGTGGTGTATTGGGTATAATCCCGACTGTCGGTTTTATAGTATAAGTGTTTTTTACCCAGAATCTCACGTCTCCTCCCGGATTTTTTACACACTTAAACTAACTGCGAGAGACTGGATACGGTGGTTGTAATAGACGGGCTTTTTTTTTGGCATATACCAAGAGGAACAAAACAAAACAAAAAAAAACACGATGGATTTATGATGATTACAGAACAACAGACAAAAGATAAAGGACAGATACCTATATAAACAATAAGAACAGCAACGACACAGAAGATAAAGAACAAAAAACACGCACGCATTTTCAAATGGACAGAATCTACTAAAACTTTCTCAATGGCATTAAAGAAAAACATATGGCCAGGTCCACCAACTTAGCCGGTATTCCGAATTATAAGAAATCAAAAAGACTTAAATTACTTCAAGCAACAGTGGATTGCTAGCAGTAGTTTTTTCGTACGTACACAAACGTACAGCACTTTTTTCCTTTTCTTTCTCTCTCTCTCTCTTTTTCTTTCTTTCTATCTATCTATCTTCTCCCACCCCCTTCGTTCCTATCTACTTCACTTTCACCCACTCATTCATTCATTCACTCACACCCACACTCCCTGTCCTCCTTTCGTTATACTTGGACTAGGACCACTTTCAGTAGGGAGTGAAGACCACAGCTTAAGAAACACCATGTCATTCATTTATGGCTACAAAAGTGCTGTAGAGACATAAGTAGTATTTTAGCGGGAACGGACATCACTTGAATAAGAGTTTGCAAGAAAATAACATTTAAGAGAAGAAAAGAATTTTTAAAATTCTCTTTCATTTAAAAAAGAAAAAAGGGACAACACCAAATTATAAACATGGAGTTTTTAAATTTTAGCACTTTAGAAAAAACTTTCATAATTCTCATCTTTACCATTTGGTGTTTGGTAAAGGCCCAAATACCTATTGCGGACAACCCAAATGATAACTGTGTCATCCGCCTGGTAATACCAAAAGACAAGATCAAAAGCAGTTGCTCAAACACGGATAACATCGCGAAACGTGTTAACAGAATGCACGACGAGTTGATACGGTACAGCAAAGACTTGAAAAATTTGGGAGTAAAGTCCACACGCGATCATGAAGGAAATTACAATGACCGAGAAGCTCTACGATCCCGGATCGAAAAACTGGAGCAAATCATTAACCATCTTATTGGTCACAGAGTGTCCAGACCCACGGAAGATATACCTCGAGGAAGACCGGCACCAGATATTCCTTCGTATTCTCATTATTACGGAAAAGGCCATCAGTCAACTCCACATCAACGAACTCCGAGAATCAGGGTGGAATTACCAGCAGATGTGCCGCAGCTCCAGGTTTTGGTTGCCGAGCATATGGGAAATGCTTTAAAGAATGTAAACACTACCATTTCCAAAGAAGTAACAAAACAACTGAAGGAATATGCATCCAATTTTAATGAAGCGCTACGAAGAAATCTGCAGCCGGACGATAGCAGGGTCCATGTAATTGATGAAGGAGTACGGGCGGAACAGCCTGTATCCGCACGGAAATGGAGCAACACGATTGATTATGGTTCTGAAGAAATAACATTCCAGTTGAAGGCAATGAAAAAGGACATTAAGAACTTGAACAGGGCATACGAGGAATTGAGCATGATACATACGGATCCGAACTTTGATGTCAAAATTAAAAGGGTTGAAGAACAGATAGCGGCGTCGGAGGCAATGAAACTCAAACTCCAAGAAAAGGTCCATTCCTTGACAATGATTGTTAACCAGACAAATTCTAAGGTCGCTTATATGATTAACCAAATCAAGAAATTGGACGAATGGAAACATGAGTTAAATAATTTCGTACACCAGGCCAACCTGAGCGCAATAAAAGTCACCACCCAGATTAACTCTAGCCTGTACGAATATATCGACAGAGTTTTATTGCCCCTTGATGTCAAAGTTCAGGAAATTGCCGAAGAATCCGACATGCTCGAAGAACTCATCACGACCCTGAAACAAGTTCTTAACACAACACACGAGAAACACACCGATTCCATAGACATGGTCGAGAAGAAAATCCAAAGTATCGACGATGGCATGAAGAAACAGTTTTCGAACATCTCCAGCATTCTGTTCACCGCCATCCAATTCCTGAAAGGCACAGACAACAAGACGGCGGAGAAGCTGCAAAAATACAATGAAAGCATCAACGTCATGAAAGGAAACCTCCTCGGAAAGATCCGGCACGTGAACTTCACGATGCAGCTCCTCAAAACACACACGATGAACCAAAGCGAAGAGATGAAAAAACAGGCCATTATAATTAACCATCTCAACAAAATTCTCAACACGACCTCTCTTAAAATGAACTCTATGAAGAAGGAATTGCTGCAGTTCCGAACCGAGGTCCTATTAAATTCCGGATCCTGGGCACCTTACAACTTCACGAGAGGCAGTAACATTTCAACCATGTGTCACGGCAGACGTTACATAAAGAAGACCAAATACAAAGTCGGCAGATATGTGGGTGTTATACTTTGCCATTCAAGAAGATATAAAATTCTTCTAAGTAACGACATGTACACTAATTATATGGATATAGCAGATAATACAGGCTTGGGAGACGATCATTGCGAGTTTGTGGGAGGTCGTGAACACGGCAATTACAATTTAGGCAGCAGGTCAACATACCGTGTCAAAGGTTTGTATAATTCTTAATTCTCTTTTTTTTAATCTATTTGTCTTGATTTTTGAGATGAGGTTTGATGTTTATTTATTTTGATTTTTGGGACTGTTGTCCTCATCTTTTATTGTGGTATGTAAAAATACTTCTTTTTTTATCTATTTGTCTTGATTTTTGAGATGAGGTTTGGTGTTTGTTTATTTTGATTTTTTGGACTGTTGTCCTCGTCTTTTATTGTGGTATGTAAGAATACACCATTACGGCTGCTGTATCCTCCTGCTAAATTATCTGCTAAAAAAATTATGCCTTTTGCTTAGGATATCAAATTTAACATTTATTTAAAAAAAATATTTTTAAAACATAAAATGTCTTAGAAAAAACAAACAAGAAAAAAACTTCAATAAATAAAATTGAACAAGTATTTCATATTATTTGACTGAATTTTTATGATAAGGCTTGATGTGAATTAGTTTGATTCTTTGGACTGTTGTCCTCATCTTTATTGTGGCATTTAAAAATACAACATTTCAGCTGTTGTATCCTCCTGCCTTCTTCAGGTGTTCCCTATCTATCCAAGCATAGCAATGACCCAACTTGGGAAATATCATATATGTACTAGAAGGCAGTGACTGAGGGTCTTAATGTCCTGGATATGACGTTAAACTCTATCTAATGAAGTTCCAATTTTGGAGCTATGAATAATGTGGAGTACCCCTTCATCATCATTACTCCCAGGTCCACTCTGACCAGGAGTGGTAGTACCTGTTAGTGTACCATCTGTGGGTAAAATAGAAAAAAATGTTTTAAAAAGATGTGTAAAAAAAAAATTGTGAGTTTGAAGAAAAAGTTGAGTACTCATCAAAAATGAAGAAAAAATATTTTCAGCATAGAATAACCCAACAAGGGTTGACATGCCATAAAATCTAACCAACCAGCCAGCCAGCTTGGGAAATCATTTTGAATAGTTTGACAGTTGATCAAAGTATTTTATATCTTTAAATATATTGAATTTTCATTGCATCTGAGATAGATAAAAAAATCAACAAAAAAATCACTAATACGAAGTTCAGGGTAGAATGAATTTACTTGATTGATTTTAACAACATGTCAACCCATCTTGGGCTATTTTATGCCAATAAGTTAGGGAATTGTATTCATTGTATGTTCATAATTAAATTTTTTGTTTAGTTGTTTCTTAAGAGTTTTTTCTTTATTGTGGTACTAAAAGCGGCTACCCAGCATCGACTGGGTAGAGGGAAAAAAAAACAAAAAAATATTTTTTTTAAACCCCTGGTGTATTGATTTGTTTACTTTTGAGATTTACAAATTCTGGACATTTTTAAATAGAATTTCAATGCTATTTCTATGTATATTTTAATTTTTAAATATCTTCGAATATAAATCAAATCTTCATAAATTTTGCACAAAAAGCAAGAACTGGAGATATTTAATGTGTATATATATTTACTTTGTCATTAATTGTTTTATTTTCATAGTTTCATCTGGACATACATATATACATACATACATACACACAAACTGCTCTTTATATATCCTCTGTTGGGTGATTGTTATGCTTGGATTTATAATATTAGTGTGAAATGAAATCTATGATTGGAACTTTTGTCCCCAATTTCATTTCCTACAATAATATGCATTACACTAAGAGCGCCTCCTAGAATCAACTGGAGTTGTTTGGTTGAATTTTAACAGAAAATCAACACTTGCTGGGTTATTTTATGCCAAAAGACCTTTCTATTTTATTCATTCTTGTTGGGTATTCAATTTGTTTTTAACTAATTTTTTTTCTAACACTTTTTTTGACACTATTTGTCTGAATTTTTCAGATGAGGTTTGATAATTTGTATTATTTGGATTTTTTAGACTGTTGTCCTCATTTTTATTGTTATATACACAATGTTTTGGCTGATGTGCCCTCTGGCCTTCTTCAGGTGTTTCGTGTAATTCGGAGCCTTCATGGAACTTCAAACCAAACCATTTTAAGGTTTAGGGTTGTGACAATCATATAAACTATATTATTAATAACCATTTCAGTCTTAGAAGACTATAATATAGTTTTTGTGCCCCCTGAAGTTACAGCACCTCCTGTGACTGTGAAGTCCAATGTTCGAAAAACATTCTCGACCACAGATGTCACATGTGAAGGCTTTCCCTGAAGATGTTGATGTGCCGGTGCTTTGTTGCCACTGCTTTCTTCTGGATTTCTTGGATTAAATCCACTGGGGTAAACTGTTCAGTAAAGATGAGGGCACCAGTTTGAAAAATCCAAATAATACATTTTTTTAACTATTTAACCTACAGATGGGGCCCTAACAGATACTACCACTCTGGTCAAGTGGTGTAACATGTTTGTTTTTTTTTTACCTTTTGGAAAACAATTTAACATGTAAACAAAAAGGCAATACCATTTTTTTTCCAGTATAATTTTTTCACGTATAATGAGCAGAATAGATGAAATAGATAGATTTAGCAGATATATTTAAGCCACCCTGATCTGTAAGCCTTGTCCATTTTGAAATCAGATTTGAAAAAGCCAAAAGGCTGAAATAAATCTTATATCTGATAAATTTAAGATTATATATATATATATATATATATATATATATATATATATATATATATATTCAAGTTGGAGGAATGAAAATATAGTGCTTGATTACAGTTGTAAGAGCTATATTTATTATAATGTATACACACACACACACATTATATATATATATATATATATATATATATATATATATATATATATATAGTTGAGAATTAATTGCAAAATGAATGAATGAATGAGATAAAAATGGATGAGATGAGTGGAATAAATGAAAAAATCCCTTCCAAGGGACCTCTCTCAAAAGTTTTAAAAAATAACAAAAAATAAAAAATTTTTTTAAGAGAAGATATATATATATAAATACAAATAACTAAATAAAAGGCGTTGTTATGGGTCCAATGGGAGAAAATGAAATATTTTATAAAAAAAGAAGGTCCGCAAAATGGATTGTTTTTTGTTTTTTTTAAATTTTTATTATTATTTTACATTGGCGATACGTTTTTTTTTTAGAAAAGATGCACATCTATTTCCTGGGTTTGTTGGTTTTATGGCATGTCAAACCTTGTTGAGTTATCTAATACCAAAGTCAGTTTTTTTTTTTCAAGTATTTATATGGTTTCAAGTTAATATTCCTATCTAATAAAAGGGGTCAGTAGAGAACTCGCCAAGGAATCACAAGGTTCCAGGTTTGATACTGGTTCCTACCAATTCAGCGCATGAGTAGCACAGATTGGAAAATCCAATGTGTGGTAAAGTGAGGAACTGACGGTAGATGTGGCGCTCCACCCCAGCAAAAAAATCTCCCTGGTCTAGTGCTAGCAAAAAGGGGATACACGCCTCACTGATCAGCTGATACCAACAATAGGCCACTCAGCCAACTTTATTTTTATATGGTTTCTAGTATTCCCAGCTAACATTAATAATTTTCAAACAGATCTATTTGATACAGATGGGTTGGTTGGTTGGAATGTCAACCCTTATTGGGTTATTTAATGCCAAAATCAACCATCATCAAATATAACAGTTAATACGTGAACTGAAATTTGATAAAATTACGGTCAAATTTATCTTAATATGCTAACAGAACTCACAATAACTATGTGTTAGCACAAAATGAATAACCACTTAAGCAACTGCAGGTACTGTAAGCAAGCTGAGTCCTTTCTTTATCAAAAATGACTTGATATGGCATTAAATAACCCAAAAAGTGTTGATATGCCATAAAACAAAAACAAATGAATAACCACTTAAGCAACTTCTTTGAAAATATATATATATATATATATAATATTGTGGAAAAATCATGGATCCATTATGGTTTTGATTGAAACAGTCTCTTCAGGACCAGTGATGCTGATAGCTTTTTAATTTAGTGCATCCTGGGATGCATATATTTGATTTGAATGAGTCCCCGGGAAATTTGATGGGTTCCAACTAAAGTTTCTTAATAAATTGTAAAGTTTTTATCTATGAACTACTAAAGCCATCTAACCCCTACCTTTGTATCCCATACAGTATAATTCATTTCAAAGAAAATATTAAAATGTATTTACAGTTAGCTGGAAATGGTGGGGGAAGAAAAAAAACAAAAGACTGGGACACAGGGATATGATTTTTCTGAGTTTTTTTAGGTTTTTATGCGTCAGTGACGCAGGACGCATACCTATCACCATCTCTGTACTCCACCTCAGCAAGACCAATCCCCCTAGTCTAGCACTAGTGAAAATGGGATAGACTCCCTCACTGTTCAGTTGATACCAACAATAGGCCACTCGGCTAACTTTAAACTAATTAATTTATATACCCACCATTAGGCTTCTATGTTCAGCTAATCTCTCAGGATGTTAACAGTACTTTGTACAAAATTCTAACTTCTTCCCCCACCCACAAGTCATTTGCAAGAAATTATTTCAGTTATCAAATATTGGTAGTGTAGAATCAACATATAATACTCACCTTCACAAGAAGGTTTCAACTAGCGTCCAGATGACAGACAAATGCTGATAGGCTGTAACCAAATACAGACCCTGTACTAACAAGAAGGTTTCAACTAGCGTCCAGATGACAACAAATGCTGATAGACTGTAACCAAATACAGACCCTGTACTAACAAGAAGGTTTCAACTAGCGTCCAGATTACAGACAAATGCTGATAGGCTGTAACCAAATACAGACCCTGTACTAACTCCTATGATGTAGTCATGTGTTGGGTTTTCTTAGAACAGACTCAACTTGTGATACAGCTGAGTACTAATCTGTGTGTCCAACTAAATCCTACATGTATCAAGCCCAATGGCCAATCAATTTGAATTTGTACCTACCTAGGGGTTCATAGGAAATGAATCCAGCGACCAGAGTTCAAATATCCTTAGGAACAGTTTGCATCCAGCTATACTCCCCTAGCTATTGGTAAATAGTAGGGCAGATTGCACTCTTTAACCTTGGTTAGGCAACCAGTCTAGGAGAAAAAAAACTCTGAATTCAACCCTGTTAAAATTTGTTTAAGAAATTGACTTTGTGTCACATCCCACTCATGTGGAGGGGTTGGTCTAACTCTCTCATATATAAATTTAGATCGATAGACAGAAATAGATAGATAGAAATTTAGATCGATAGATAGAAATAGATAGATAGAAATTTAGAACGATAGATAGAAATTTAGAACGATAGATAGAAATATATAGATATAAATAGATAAATAGAGATAGAGATAGAGATAATCTAAAACAAATAGAAACAAAAATGGTTATAATCTCCTGGATTATGAAATCCATGTTTATCTTCTTAGAGATAATTCTACAGTTGAAAAAGAAAATAATCACATGGGTAGCTACCAAGCAGAAAACTAAAAGAAATTTTAACAAATATTTTACAAAATTTCATAGAATTTAAATAAATAATTAAAACAAAAAATCAATTCAGATGAAAATGAACTTCAGCAAAAGATGAGTAATTTGATTCCTGGCCAAAATTTGGCAATGGAACCAAGTGTAATAAGAATAGAATTACAAGTTACAAAGTTTCAATTTATTTCTACTAATTCTCATAGAAACTACATCTCTTGTTTTTGGTAACAAATAATATAAATGACTAATAGGTTAAAATATCATGTTAAGGGAATATGAATTATAAATCTCTCTCTCTCTCTCTCTCTCTTTCTCTATATATATATATATATATATATATATATATATATACACACACATATATACATATAACTCCTGAAAATACAATTTGTAAAAACAAAATACTGAATTATCCTGATGATCCATTAGGTGAAACCTAGGTATGTACTTACTGACTTTTTAGGCTTTATTTTTATGATTATTATATATATATATATATATATATATATATTTCTGCATTGAAACCTGTTTCAAACAGTTTCATTGAGAACAATTTTTGTTCAATTTATATATATATATATATATATATATATATATATATATATAATCTGACAATTTCATTTCTCAAAGAATGTCTTAAGATACCCAAAACAAGTAGAGTGGATATATACACAAACAAAAGGAATTTTAATATATAAGAAAAAGTATGCAAGTGATTTCAATTTTGCTATTTGTTTTATTTCAATTTGATTTTTTAATGGTATATCAAGTTTCTTAGGTTATTAAATGCCAAATCCATCCTTGCAGAAGAACAGTAACCCATAAGTGTGTGTGGGGTGGGGGTGGGGGAGTTTGTACCTTTCCTAAGGGCATTATTTTAAAAGTTAACATAATAGCATGCCTAAAGTTTGAATTTGCTTACTATTATGTCGCAGTCAAGCACTTTTAGCCATTATGCCATGGGGACTGCCCTTGTTTCTTTGTTTAATGACAGTCAACCGTCTTGGGTTATTTAATGCCAAATCCATCCTTGTAGAAAAACAATAGTGATACTATTTAACTCCTAGCTGGAGGGATGAGAGGGTTTATACCTTTCCTAAGGGTAATAGTCAGAAAGTGAATGTAATAGCATGCCTGGAGTTTGAACTCGCTTACTACGGTGTCGCAGTCCGGTACTTTAGCCATTATGCCACAGAGACTCCCCCCCCGCCATAAACTTTGAGTTTAATAATAAGGAACAACAATCTTTCCCACACGGATATAATGACATGTTTACATAATAAAAATTTTAAATTGGCTAATCATGGGAAATTGCTGAGTTTGCCTAAAAAAAAGTACAACTTTTAATTTGTGAGCATATTATATATATATATATATATATATATAATTCCATATATATAATCATATTATATCAATTATATATGGCATTATCTATATAGTATACACAGAACATAAATGTCATATATATATATATATAAGAGACAGAGAGAGAATGTACATAGCACATTATGTCAATTATATATAGATTTATGTGTACATACAGACATGTCTATAGAATATACATAGCACTTACATGTCAATTATGTATAGCATTATGTGTATATAGAGACATATCTACATGATATACAGAGCACACACACACACACACACAAACACAGACAGACATATATATATATATATATATATATATATATATACACCCCAACTGCTCTGCACAAGGTCAATTTCTTAAGCAAAGTTTAACCGGTTTGAATTTAGATTTTTACTTGTCCTAGACTGGTTACCTAGCAAAGGTTAAAGAGCCCAATCTGCCCTACTATTTACCTGGAGAGAGTGTAGTTGGATGCATACCTTTTCCAAGCGTATTTACGCTATGTGAAATGCAAACAGCCTCATCCAGGATTTGAACTCAAGTCTATGAGTCCATTTCCAATGACTCTATACACATATGTGCTATATATATATATATATATATATATATATATATCAGATATTATATCAATTAGCATTATGAACTCAGACATGTCTATATAATATATATATATAAATTATATACAGCATTATCTATACATACAGACATGCCTATATAATATATATATATAAATTATATACAGCATTATCTATACATACAGACATGCCTATATAATATATATATATAAATTATATACAGCATTATCTATACATACAGACATGCCTATATAATATATATATAAATTATATACAGCATTATCTATACATACAGACATGCCTATATAATATATATATATAAATTATATACAGCATTATCTATACATACGGACATGCCTATATAATATATATATATAAATTATATACAGCATTATCTATACATACAGACATGCCTATATAATATATATATATAAATTATATACAGCATTATCTATACATATAGACATGCCTATATAATATATATATATAAATCATATATAGCATTATGTATATATACAGACATATCTATATAATATATATGTGAATTATATAGAATTATGTGTATATATAAACATATCTATATAATATACATGTTATTTAT
>CM042172.1:40689769-40704769 GCA_023376005.1 Doryteuthis pealeii
AGTGGTCAGGAATTAATACAAACATTACTAATTGAATAGGACTATTACTGCTTTTAAAATCCTGTAATGTGTCTTATATATCATTAAGAAATAAACGTTTACATAATATATGGTGTGTTTATTTGCATACTGGATTTAAAAAACTGGGTTTAATAAATAATTACTGTGTTTTATTGATATTTGATATTATTGTTTTAAATCTGTCCTATGAATATATAGAAACCAATTAAAATATAATTAAAACAAGTGTAATCTTTTTTATATGTGTTCTTATTTAATTTTGTTAGTCTTTCTACTGTGATATATTTCATTACATTAAAACTTAAAGACTTATGTCTGGAAGGCACATATTCTTGCTAGTACAAATAATTTACAAAATATCTATTTGACTCACAGATGGGACTCTGAGTACTTTCTTAATAAGATACAAGAAATAGTATATCAAATAAATTGAAGTGCAGTCTTTATTGTTTCAGTAACCTAGTATGGTTTGGTTTGTTTTACGGCATATCAACCTCAGTGGGTCATTTAATGCCAGCAAAGTTTTTTAAATAAATTCATTCTTCATGGATACTCAATTTTTTTTATAAACTCATGTTTTACTATTTAACCCATAGATGCTACACTAACAGGTACTACCACTCCGGGTCAGAGTGGACCAGGGAGCAATGGGGATGAAGGGGTGCTCCACATTCCCCAAACTTCCAAAACTGGAACCTCACCATGAGATAGAGTTTAACGTGATTCTCAGGTCATGAAGACCTTCAGCCACTGCCTTCTAGAACCCATATGATAAAAAGGGTTGCGGGCATGCCATAAGGGCAATAGGGTTGGGGCAATCATATACATGCTAGGGCTTGACGTGACCAACCGATTGATTGGAGGGGACCTCCAGTAACCTAGTTTGGTCATGGTGGGTGCTACTCATGTAGTATGTCTTGGGGGAAAAAAATCTATGTTTTTCTTCTCCTAGACTGGTTGCCATACCAAAATTAAAGAGTCCAGTCTGCCTTCCTATTTACCCATAGCTGGAGGGAGAATAGTTGGATTTATACCTTTCCCATGAGTGCTCTCTGAAATGCAAACAGCCTCATCCAGGATTTGAACTCCTCTTGTGTCCATTTCCTATGACAATAACCATTACACAACACACCTCTCTACAACTTTATATATATATATATATACATATATATATATATATAATGAGGAGGTAATCAAGATATACAATATATATTTTAAAATAGTTGTGGTACTATTTAACCCAAAGCTAGGGGTATGAGGGGGTTCCTACCTTTCCCCAGGGTATTAGTCTGAAAGTGAATGTAATAGCATGCCTGGAGTTTGAACTCACTTATCACATTGTCGCAGTCCAGCATGTCAACCACTACACCACAAAAACTTCCTCTATAAAACTTGACTTGTCTACCATTAGTGCTAGATTGGTCCCACTAGTTACCTTCATCATCAAGGCATACCAATATCCCGACGCTTATCATCACTCTTGGTAAGTCCTTTAGAAGGCTACCAGTTGGTTACTGTCTATCTATCCCAGTCTTTATTCATCTATGCTATCTCTTTCCCATCTTTTCTAATGTTACTCTGTCTCTCTCTCTATCTATCTCAGTCTCTTCATATTTACTATCTGTATGTTAGTCTGTCTATTTGCTTCTTCATTTATATAACTCCTTATCTCAGTATGTTCATATATATCAATCCATGTATCAGATATTTGGTGTGTGTGTGTGTATATATATATATATATATATATTTACCAACCTCTCCACATGAGCAGAATGTGACACAAGATCAGTTTCTTAAGTAGAGTTCAACAGGTTTGAATTCAGAATTTTCCTTCTCCTAGACTGGTTGCCTAAACAAGGTTAAAGAGCCCAGTCTGCACAACTATTTACCCATAGCTGGAGGGAGAGTAGGATTGATACCTTTTCCAAGGGTATTAGCGCTAAGTAAAATGCAATTACCACGTCAAGGATTTGAACTCGGGACAACAAGTCCATTTCCCATGACTTTAACCATTACACCACGCTTTCCTTTGGTGTGTATATATGTTAGAAAAAAATAAAGTAAATGTACTGGGTGTTTTGAAGCATGAAAAGATTGTAGATGTCTGAAATTAAAATAAACTAATGTTTAACGAATACTGTAGACTTACCAATTGTGTGCGAATTTAAAGTTTAGGTTATAATATAGTGTATACATATATATATATATATATATATATATATATATATATATATATACACACATACTCATTATTATTGATTTTACTCCCTTAATTGGGCAATAAAATAATAAGTATATATATTTCTACATTATTCTACTTTATTTGAATAGAATGATTTCTGAGGTACATAGATAGTGAATATTGAAATATTCCATCATACAGGTAAAAAGATATCAAGAAAATTTGGTACAGCCATGGGAAATTTGGTAGGCAAAGAGTTATGAAAGTTTCTAAAAACATTTTTCTCTAGAATAATAGTAGGGCAGACTGGACTCTTTGACCTTGGTTAAATCTGTGTAGCCTAAGTAATAGCCGAAGTGAAGTATTGCATGTCATGGACTACTCAGCCACTAGGATTTTGTCCTTAAGCATCATGGGTCACCACCCATAGCCAACAGGTAGTCCCAGTCACCATGTCCCAGCTGACAAGGCTGTTTGGCATTTGGATATCAAATGAATCTGGAAAATTCATTTACTTTCTACACAAATTGATATTTAATATTCACAGTATAATTATTTGAAATATTATACTGCTTGTACCTTCTCGAAGTCCCATCGGGGTGTAATGGTTGGCAAGCTAGTCTCACAGATCTATTACTACTGAATAGCAAGTTCAATGCTCCTTATTTGCAACCTTATGTTACATCCTACCCATGCCAAATGGGTTGGGTAAATACCTAGGCAACCAATCGGCTGGTCATGTTAAGTCCTACTACCTATATGATTGCCCCAACCCTATTGCCCTTATGGAAAGCCCCAACCCTTTTTATCATATGTGCTAGAAGGTGGTGGCTGAGGGCCATCATGTCCTGGGAATGATGTTAAACTATCTGATGGTGAGGTTCCAGTTCTGGAGGTCTGGGGAATGTGGAGTACCCCTTCATCACCATTAATCCCAAGTCCACTCTGACCCGGAGTGGTAGTACCTGTTCGGATCCCATGGGATAAATAGAAAAATGTGTTTATAAAAAAAAGATTGAGTATCCATTAAGAATGAATTTATTTCAAAACTTTGTCGGCATTAAATGACCCACCAAGGTTGATATGCCATAAAACATAACAAACAAAACCTACCCAACCAATCTATTAATATCCTTAATTTCAAATATCTCAAAGACTGAGTTGAAAATGGGTCAAGTATGCTTTGCGCGATAGTCCCTTAAAATTAAGTGAACGGGAAAAGTTATTTAAAAAATGTGATTATCTTTTATCACAGCTAAACATCATAAATATCTTTTCTCGTACCACAAATGGACTGATCATTTTAGAAAAAATAACTGGTTTCTATGCAGCCATTT
The DNA here is from genome assembly GCA_023376005.1 of Doryteuthis pealeii. NCBI lineage: Eukaryota > Metazoa > Mollusca > Cephalopoda > Myopsida > Loliginidae > Doryteuthis > Doryteuthis pealeii. The sequence continues at coordinate 40,693,310 of CM042172.1, forward strand.
AACATTGTTTTTCAAATATATTTTTGTTTTGATAGAAATGGTCAGACTATCTTAGGTAGACTTTCAAATTTCGCCACATTTCCCATTTTACCACCACCATTAAAAGAAAGTATTTGTCTTAGTTAGTCTATGAACTTTTCAATTGACCCTTATATAATTACATATATATTACTGTCGATATATATACATATATACACACATTCTGTGTGTGTGTGTGTATATATATATATTATTGCATCCTTTCCGTCCACTAAGGACGATGGCGTGGTGTCCAAAATAAAAAATAAAAATTTTATCTGCATAAGTGACTCTGCAGGCCAGTTCTTGAGTGACAGTCTTTGATGCACTGAATGCACACAAAATGTGATGTTTTCTGGGGCTGCTGGCTTTTCTCTCTCTTTCTGGCTCTCTTTTCTGTCAAGCCTACTCTCCTCTCAGCCTCACCCCTCTCTGTGCCTTGCTTAACATTGAGGCACCAGGCCACTCTATTTTTTGCATTTACCTCCTCATAACTCTCCTGCAGACATCTTTAAATCGAAGGTGTGATCTGCCAACCGATCTGGAGCCTTTTACTAATTCGCCGTACAAAAGATCTTTTGGGATGCATCCATTTTCCATTCTCCTGACATGTCACCTCTCACAAAGAATGGAGAACATGTTGTTCATGTCGGCGCAATCCAGCACGACTGTGTTGGGCACTTTATCCTGTCAAAGAATGTGTAGAATACATAGTAGACAACAGAGATGGAAACTTTTGTGACTTGTATATGTTGTCCACGCTTTGCTACTGTAGAGGAGTATATATATATATATATATATATATATATATATAATTCATATAACTGGTGTTTAAATAGTAACATTGCATCCAACAAAGCCTTCATCAGATGATGACTCTGGGTTCAGGCATGGTTTTTGGGCCAAAGCATATTTACCACTAACCAAGAGCACCCCAGCAGTATCTCACAATACCACCAGACTTTATTGGTTTGTTGTCACACTGTGAGATTGTCATATCCACACTGATTCGGTTATAGCTTTATCCTGAATCTTTTTTATGTATTTCTTATTTTCTGATGGAGAAAGTCCAAGTTTAGTCAAAAATGCTGAGGTTGAGTTTGTAATAAATCCCTGACATCCAACTTTGATAGGAAATGCATTCGTTACCAACCATTTCTGACACATTGTAGGTTCTTGAAGTCAGTCAGTCAGTATACTGTTGGTAACTTACCAATTCAACGGTAATTGGAACTTTGTATGGTTATTCTACATCGTCGAGTCGACGGAGTAGCCTAAAGTCGGTATCAGCCAGACAGCGAGGGAGTCTATCCTCTTTTCAATAGTGCTAGACCAAGGAGATTGTTTTTGGCATCTGAGGTGGAACACCATACCTACCATTAGCTCCTCACTTTACCACATAGATCCCTGTGCTACTCATACGCTGAGTTGCTTATTCTACATAAATCTTCATATTTTTCCAACTTGTGCTGATTTTAATAAATAAAAACATAAACATTCAAGTCCATGACATGCAACACTCCACTTTGAGAGTATGTAGAGAAATAATAGGAAGAAACACAAGTATTAAGGATAAATGAAAAGGCTTACAAAGCAAAGATACAGGGTGAACAGAGTAACTAACAATTGCTAGGTTGAATTAACAAGTCCCATGAGATCTTGTTGGTCTTCTCTTTCAAGGTTTCATCAGACATTATTTACAGGAAAAACAGACAATTCCATTGTCATTATTTAGGTACTATATGACATCTCATCCTCATCACCAACTATTGGAACTCGAGTATCAGAGTTAAGGAAAATAATAGGAAGAAACACAACAAATATTAAGGATAAGCGAAAAGGTTTACAAAGCAAAGATATAAGGTGAACAGTATAATTAGCAATTGCTAGTTTGGATTAACAAGTCTGTGAGATCTCATGGTTTCTTTCTTCTGGGGTTTCATCAGACATTATTTAGTGGAAATATAGATGATTCTATTCTCGTTGGTTGGTTGGATTTTATGGCATGTCAGCACTTGTTGGGTTATTTTATGCTGAAAATATTATTTTATTCATTCTTGATGGTTACTGAAAATTTTTTTAAACTCGATTTTTTAAAAACACATTTTTGTTGACTCACTTTCTTCTATTTAATCCATAACAAGTCCCATGAGATCTTCTTGTTCCTCTCTTCTAAGGTTTCAGACATTTATAGGAAAAACAGATGATTCCATGCTCATTATTTAGGTACTATATGGCAATGTTGAATACTGTTTTTTTTTGTTTTGTTTTTTTCACCACAATCCATAGAAAATGAGTTTCTCAATGAAAATAAAAATTTTAAATTGTTTAATGGCATATACATACCATATGTTGAGGTAAAATATTGGGGAAAGTATAAAGAAAAACTTTAAAAAACAAGAACATGAAAATCATTTACAAACATTTGGTATAGACCACCCCAATTTAAACCTATATGGTAGAAAAACAAGACTGGCCAAAAAACAACAAAAAAAATAAATGAAAATAATCTGGATTTGTAGATTATGAAAAAAAAAAACTCAACAACCAGTCAGGGAGGGGTTAATCTATATTTTACCAAAACAAGATACACCATTCCCAGAGAATATTGCCTTCTGTCATTTAATGAGGTAGAGTTTAACTTTTTTTCCCCACTACTTTTTCTCATATGGAACATAATTTTTCTGATGGGAATTCCCACATGGAGTAGTGGCTAATGTGCTTGACTACAACAATGATGTCCACTTTCGGATCAATACTAATGCTCTTGGGAAAGGTATGAACCTACTCATCCCTCCAGCTATGGGTTAAATAGTATCAATACTGTTCTTCTTCAAGGATGGTTTTAGCATTAAATAACCCATGAAGGTTGATATACCATTAAACAAAGAAACCAAGTATGTGTATTTTGGCAGCAAGTTATTATCTATGTAATAATACAGTATTATCCTGAAGCTTCTTGAGGTAAAACCTATGTAGGTAGTATCTAACTCAATTTAGGTTTATATATATATATATATATATATATATATATACTAGACAAAACGTGACCCATTCAGCTCTGGGTAGATAATTGTGATTAGGGAAAAGGGAGTTAGCAAAGCGAATAAAATTAAAAAGATAAATAAATACGGCCAGGCGAAACCTTAAAATCACTTTATTAGCTTTCTAAGAAAATACATTTTTGACCTCATTTAAGCTACAGGTTGCTGGATGTGAAATTTAACAGAAATACATTTCAAATTCTCCCGGCTCTCTTTCTCTCTCTACTCTCCAGAGAAACTAACATTATATAATGAGGAGGTAGTCAAGAGATAAATAGAGGGGAAGAAAGAGATAGACACAGAGTAAAGTAAGAGATTGGTCGGATTTTGACTTAATTGCAAATTATAACTAATTAAAACCAATTAAAACAATGTTTTTCATACATAATTCAATCCTAAAAGTAAGGAATAATTTAGTATAATTTTCATGTCATTAAACTAAACAGCAAAAAGGCCTTTAGGAAGCAAAAGTTGATTAACTCATCATATATATATATATATATATATATATCAGGACCTGTGGATATACCACAGTATGATAATCTAATTACAACATTTGATATGTTTACTTGAGAGCTATTGTAAAATAGTTCAATATATAAAAAGTATAATAATCTTGATTTAACTCTCTCTCTCTCATTCTTTTTTTTTCTTTCTTTCTTTCTTTTCACCTTTTCATTATGTTTGATTGAAACAGATTAGCATTATCACTTCCATATGCTCACGCCCTCTCTCACCTACTCTTTCTGTCTTATTGTATTTTTTCTGTGTAGCATGTCTTTTTTCTTCCCTTTCTTTATAATAAAAACGGTATGGTCTATTATTTAGCTGAGGTGACTACACTCATAAGAATAAGAGTTTGGAAAATAAGCAACACCAGATAATCAGGATTTAAATTTTTGCATTTCGTCTTAGATGATTTGGACCATCTCATTTTTAACCAGAGAGTGATACATGATAATGGTCGTACAGTTTTGGAACACGAGTATTAATATATATCACACACACACACAACTCCCTCTTTTGGGGGGCGGTTTGCCATTTGTTTTGAAATGCCAGTCAAGGTTAACTTCTCTCATGTTCCACAAGCACTTTAAAACCACCCACATTTTACTATCAAAAGACCTATATATATATATATATATATATATTATATAGTGTGTGCATGTGGGAAGATGATTCACTTGTAAACATATTTTGTTGAAAATGGCGGATAAGGATTTGGTGTTTAGCTTTTTATTTATCTTTTTTTTTTGGCAAGTGAGATGTCGCAACAGAGGATGAAGACAGCTTATGACGTCACCTGCATATGATGAACATGCCCACTCAAAATATTTTTTGATCTCAGAAAAAAAATCCTCAACTCCTGAAAACAGGAGTACTCACATCCTCAATAAATAATGACCACCAAAGATCATCAAAAGAACCTGAACTTGGACTACACCAGCAGAGACTTTGGACAATTGCGACATCTTGCTCACAAACAAGAAAAGACAAACAAAAAAGCTAAATCCCAAATCCTACAGCTGCTATTTTGTGAGGTGACGCTTTCAGGATTTGTTCAAAACACCACACACAAAATTTACTTTTGGGGTATGTACCGTGGGGACTCACTTTGATCAAAATGAAATATACTTATCCAAATACCTAGGGTAATGTACTAACAGAATATATATTGATACTAGCAGCAGCTACCCAGCGTCGCTTGGGTAAATGGGGATTTTTTTAAGTTAGTCCCGCAGATCCATTATTACTGAATTGTGAGTTGAATCCTCTGGAGATGCCCCATTTAAATCCCTATGTAAAAAAATAGACCTTGCATTGATCCAGCTACTCTGAAAATAAATGTTAATGTCTACTATCTAAAATATTAAATGGAAAAAAATCCATACTGTTATCATTTAAATTTTATTTTTTAATCATCTTCACGAATATAAATCAAATCTCTATTATTTTTGCTCAAAAACCAAGCCCTGGTGATATTTAATGTGTACATATATTTAGTTTGTCATTAATTGTTTTATTTTCAAAGTTTCCTCCAGACATACATATACACACAACTGCCCTTTATATATCCAAAACCATAGGAGGATTTTGTAAACAAACAAACAAACAAGAACTACAACTTTCTATGTGACACAAGGTCAATTTCTTATGCGGAGTTCAACAGGTTTGAATTCAGAGTTTTCCTTCTCCTATACCGGTTGCCTAACCAAAGTTAAAGAGCCCAGTCTGTCCTACTATTTATCCATAGCTGGAGGGAGAGTAGGATTCATACCTTTCCCAAGGGTATTAGCGCTAAATGAAATGCAATTACTAAGTCCAGGATTTAAACTCGGGGCAACGGGTCCATTTCCCATGACTTTAATCATTACACCATGCGCTTCGAAGGGATATAACTAAGTAAGACACTTGACATTCAGAGAGAGAGCTGACATCATTTTCAAAGAATCTAAGAAAGCAATGGTTTATTTAACAGATTTTTGGTTTGGTTTGTTTTACGGCATATCAACTTCAGTGGGTCATTTAATGCCAATAAAGTTTTGAAATAAATTAATTCTTAATGGATACACAATACTTTTTTTATAAATACATTTTTCTATTAAACCCATAGATGGGACCCTAACAGGAATTACCACTCCGGGTCAGAGTGAACCAGGGAGCAATGGTGACGAAGGAGTGTTCCACATTCCCCAAACCTCCAAAACTGGAACCTCACCATCAGATAGAGTATTACGTCATTCCCAGGACATGTAGACCCTCAACCACTGCCTTCTAGCACCTATATGATAAAAAGCATTGGCGCTTGCCATAAGGGCAAATCGGGTTATTTTACAGAAAATGATGATTTATTTGATTTATCTATTTTTCATCTAATCATTCTTTTTCTTTAGTGGCCATTATAAATTTTCTATGTTCAAAAATTCGGACCATATGACCTTTAGGCACCCCTTTTGCGATCTCGTTTCATAAGGACATTTTTTTCATTTACACCGTCAAAATCCGGTTGTTTGCTAGGGGTTAGTGTTAGGGGTAGGGGTTAGTTTTATAATTAAAAAAAAAAACTTTAAAAATCGTCTGTTAACAAACAACCAGATTTTGATGGTATAAATGAAAAAAATGTCCTAATGAAATGAGATCGCAAAAGGGGTGCCTAAAGGTCATATGGTCCAAAAAATCCACTGTTAACTGAAAGTGTAACAATCCTTGTACTGTTTCAATCTACCTTCTTCCTCCAAGTGTTCCAGCAGGATGCATACCTATCAGCATCTTTCTATATAGACACACACACTATATATATATATTAATTGAAAGTTGAAACTACAACTATTTATACTTATTTGCCATTAGGTAGTTGTGAAGGTTTGAGCTATCCCACTTGCTTTGTGTAAATAGTAGGGCAGACTAGGCTCTTTAACCTTGGCTAGGTAACCAGCCTAGAAGAAGGAAAACTCTGAATTCAAACCTGTTAAGCTCTGCTTAAAAAATCCTTGTGTCACATCCTGCTCATGTGGAGGGGTTGGTGAATATATATATTTATATCGCTTACATGCATCATACGAAAAAACAATGTCCATATTTTAAAATATTTACCAACCCCTCCCAAAATATAGATTCAGATTACATTTATTTAGAAAATACCTACAGGATACTATATTAATAGAGTATCCTGTACGTATTATTATATAATGTATATATATCTTATTATAATGGAGATTGTCTGTAACCGAAACTATATTACTACTCAAGTCACAATTCCCTTAGTTATTTATGTCATATTCTCCATGGTTTTATTTTTTATTTAAACCTCAATTATTAATAAAATTGTTTTACATTATTAATACTGTTAAGCATATCTACATACTAACAACATGCAATTATATTTATATATACAACAAAATAGCGGTTTACTGTGCGAATGAGAAGGCTAATTTGCATATTGATATTAAAAATGTGATTTTAATAAATATATGCTTAGTATTATTGGTTTCTAACTGTTTGATTTTATTTTAATGAATATAAGCAACAATCTCTTCAATGAATCTTAAATGAAATCCATTAACAAGAAAAGATAAGTGTCATTTTATTCTTTACTTCGTATTTAACTAAATACTTAAATTAGAAAAAAGAACAATGAAAGACGAGAGTGATGGAAGAGTAAGTTTCAGTTGTTCTATTTTTCGATTATACCCTCCTCTGTTTCAAATATTTTTATCTGCATTTTTATTCATTTACATTAGCCTTTCTAATTTAATATAATATTATATTAAAACTTAGATACTTGCACCCGGAGGGTGCATATATTTGCTAGTATATATATATATATATTTAAATAAATTTTTGGTACAGGCAAATTTATATAGTATATTGAGGGTTATCATAGTGATCACCCAATAAAATAAGTGAGTGCTTAGGTCTAATTTATATATATATAAATCTGTCTTCCTCCTGTGATACTTATTCTAATTTGTATATAGAATCACCTTTCTGTTGAACCATATTCCTTTTCATATGTTTACCTTTATAAGTTTTAATGTCTGACTTAATTCTATTTGTTTATCTAATTTATTCTTATTTCTACATTTTTTTGCTTTGAACATATTACAAATTATAACTAGTTTAAATGGTTACAATTTAAAAGTCTAATTCTAATTATATTTTAGGGAACAACTTTCTGTCTCTCTCTCTTTTGTAAAATTCGTCTGAGGAGGCTGGCCTCTTATGGATTTCTAAGAATCAAAAAAAAAAAAAAAATTTGTTAAAGCCTTTTGAGTTTCTGATCGAAATAAATTATTACAGATTGACGGTTTGTTAAGTTTGTCTTTCTTTGAAAGTTAAATATTGCTCTGTATTTAGTCTAATTTATTGGTTGTTATACATTGAGCTCTCTTTAGGGATTTATAAAAATCCTTGTATGAATATATGTTTGCACCTACAAGAGCATACAGTATGGTTATACAGTGAGATTTTGAAGATACCAAATAGAATCATCCCTTACTACCAGTCATTTGTATATATATATATATATATATATATATTATATATATATATATATATATATATAACCAATAAAGACAACATGCAAATTGTGAAATATAAAAAAAAACATCATTCGTCAGCATCTCTAAAATGTTTCAATGTTTTATTAAATACTTTGTTTAAATGTTTTATATATTTACTTTGTATCAGACAAGACTTCCAATCCTATATATATATATATATATATATATATATATATATATATATATCAAGGAATACACCCTAAAAGGGTTGAGTAAATAAATACCCTTGATGCTTGATCAGGTTATTTCTTAGTCAAAAGACTTTGTACATAAGTAAATTTGCAGGACTTTTTTTTTTCTCCAGGTTGAAATCCGATGCTAAGTTGAAAAGTTTAGTTTCTCTTTCTGCACTAGCAGGTCTTTGATTTTTAAGTACAACTCGGTCAATATTGCATACATTTCCCTCCTTATTTCTTTTTTTGTCTACCCCTGTTTTTTTTCTTCTTTACACCCAAGGGTGGGGTGGGGTCTTGAAAAAGGGAGTCAGGTTCAGAATAAGTGGTTGCAATAGTGAGAGTAACCTTTAAGTTTGGTTTTGTCTCTCTGTTTAAATGGTATATCAACCTTCATGGGTTATTTAATGCCAAAGCCATCCTTGTAGAAGAACAGTAGTGGTACCATTTAACCCATAGATGGGATTGGATGAGTGGGTTCATACTTTTCCTTAGTGAATGTAATAGCGTGACTGATGTTCAACACATGAACTCCATCGCTTTTCTTTTGTGATGATATCAAAATAAGAGATCTTGTTAGCATTCTCAGACTGAAGGATTCTTTCCATAGTTATGAGATGGTTCATACCTTTCCCAAGGGTATTAGTTTGAAAGTAATCATAATAGCATGAATGGAGTTTGAACTCGCTTACTATGATATTGCAATCTAGCAGGTTAGCTCCTACACCATGAGAACTACCCCACCCCCTTGATTGTTAGAATTTTTCAAAACATTGTTCAACATTATATATAAAAAAAGAAAGCTCTTTAGAAGAATGTATCTGGTTTGCTTCATGTTTTAACTCTTCAAGATAAGAATGGGTTGGGCACTCCACGAATTAGCGGTACTAATCATTTTCATAGAGGCACACGGTGTAACTTATCATCCTATAGTTAATAGACATGGCAACCCGAGTCCAGGACAAGGCGATTGGCATTTCATTGTGCTAATACCAGTGGGAAAGGTATGAATCCAACTATTCTCCCTCTAGATATGGGTACATAGTAGAGCAGACTGGGCTATTTAAACTCGCTTAGGCAACTCTGAATTCAAAACATATCGTGTGATTTGAAAGCTGCACAGATGAATCTGCAATGTAATCTAATTTGAAAACTTATACTTTACAAGTTCTATGTAGAAAAAGCAACTCAGCATATGAGTAGCACTTGCAGCGTAATGGTTATCATCATAAGAAGTGGATTCGGCTACATGAGTTCAAATCCTGAACTTGTCAGTTTGCATTTCCCATATCGCAAATACCCTTGGGAAAGATATGCATTCAAATATTCCCCCTCCAGTTATGGGTAAATAGTAGGGCAGACTGGGCTCTTTAAACTCACTTAGGTAAATCTGAATTCAAAACATTTACACATGTGATTTGAAAGCTGCACAGATGAATCTGCAATGTAATCTAATTTGAAAACTTATACCTTACAAGTTCAAATTGGTCAAGCCATGGAAGCAGCCAAACTCTATGACCGTCTGTCTAGCCTAAGTGACGGCCAAAGTGGAGTGTTGCATGTCATGGACTTGATTGTTTACGTTATTCTATTAAGATAAGCACAAGTTGGAAAAATATGAAGATCTATGTAGAATAATCATACTAAGTTCCAATTACCGTCAAATTGGTAAGTTACCAACAGTATACTGACTGACTGACTTCAAGAACTTTAACCTTGGTATGTTAACCAATCTAGGAGGTGCTCATGGCACGAGAGTTGGGTGAATACATACTTATTTTTTTAATTGCAAAATCTTTTAGATAAAAAAATGAATCTGTCTCCTTCTCAGATTTGTTTGGTTGTTTATTTGGTTGGGTTTTACAGCATGTCAACCCATTGGGTCATTTTATGCCGAAGACGTTTTTGTTTTATTCATTCTTGATGGGTGCTCAAACACATTTGTTTCCATTTAACCCATAGATGGGACCCTAACAGTTACTACCACTCCGGGTCAGGGAGCAATGGTGATGAAGGGGTGCTCTACATTCCCTAGACCTCCAGAATTGGAACCTCACCATCAGATAGAGTTTAACATCATTCCCACAACATGAAAACACTCAGTCATTGTCTTCTAGCACATATATGATAAAAAGTGTTGGGGCTTGTATAAAGGCAATAGAGTTTGGACAATCATATAGGTGCTAGGGCTTTACATGGCCAGCCTATTGATCGGAGGAGGCCTCTCTGACCACTCGTTCAGCCTAAGTAAGGACCAAAACGGAGTGTTACATGTCCTGGACTGCTCAGCCACCAAGGTTCCATCCCTAAACATCATGGGTCGCCACCAACGGCCAACAGGTGGCCCCATTGGAGGAATCTTACCCCTCTACAGAGGTGCAGTCGGCATATTTTTAGCCTCAGCCAACAGGGCTGTTATTTGAATTTTGACCTGATGATGGACTTCTTACGCATTTGGAATTGTTAGCTTTAAGATATATTTTGGTTCATTTCCTTTTTTTTGGGGGGGGGGGAACTGGGTGATTTTTTTTTTTTTTTTGTAGAGGATGTTTTTCTTACTGGTACTTTCTTCTTTTTGATTTTTAAATATTTATTTTCTACTTATCTTCAATCAGTTCTCTGTTTTGAACATTTCTCTCCCTAGGACCCGCATTTTTGTTTATTTTGAAAAGACACTTTGTTAATGGAGAGACTCCCCTCTATTTTTTTTTGGGGGGGGAGGGCAAGACTTTTCAGAACTGAAACTTCTTGAGTAGAACCTTTTTTTTTTTAAAGTCCCACCTGTTAAAAAAAAAAAAAAATGGTATAAACTAAAAATGAACTCCAAATACCAAATGAAGAGTCATAGCAAGAAACTCAACATTTTGTCAGATTCCCACTCAGGAATTTAGTCTTTTGCAAACTAGAAAATGTTCAGTAGTCACATTTTTTAAGTAAATGGTAAAAAAAAAAAAAATAAAAGAATTGTCAGAAAACTTTTGTTTTTGTATATATGATCTGTAAGTGAATAGTTTGTAGGTAAATATTTCATTATTAAATCAATTGTTAGAACACAAGACCAAAAATGTTGTTTATTTTGCATATCAACCCTTGTGGGTTACTTAATGCCAAGTCTTATTTTGTGTGTGTATATGTATATACATAAAAAGTAAAGTCGACGGG
>CM042172.1:40707269-40717269 GCA_023376005.1 Doryteuthis pealeii
GTTATGTCTTTTTTCAAGGATTTTTGTTGATTTTGACAGTAGATTGTTTGCAGTTGTTTGTTGTTAAGTTCATTGGAAATCAACCAGATGTTTATTTGTTGGTTTTGTTTTATGGCATATCAACCTTGGTGGGTCATTTAATGCTGACAAAGTTTGGAAATAAATTCATTCTTGATAGGTACTCAAATTTTTTATAAACACATTTTTCTATTTAACCCATAGCACTATCACTCCGGGTCAGAGCAATGGTGATGAAGGGGTCCTCTACATTCCCCAGACCTTCAGAACTGGAACTTCACCATTAGATAGAGTTTAACGGCATACCCAGGACAAGAAGGCCCTCAGCCATAGCCTTCTAGCGCTTATATGATAAAAAGGCTCGACATAAGGGCAATAGGAATGGGGAATTCAAATAGGTGCTAGGGCTTGACATGACCTGCCGATTGATCAGAGGGGGCCTCTTCAGCCACCCATCTAGCTGAAGTAAAAGTCTAAGTGGAGTGTTGCATGTCATGGACTGGTTATCCACTAGGATTCTGTCTTTAGGCATCATGGGTCACCACCCATGGCCAACAGGTGGCCCCATTGGGGGTTCTTACCTCTCTGCCCCAGCCGACAGTACTAGGGAAAGGTATAAACCCCTTGTTCCCTCCTCAGCTATGGGCTAAATAGTACCACCACTATTCTTCTATAAGGGTGGCTTTGGCATTAAATAACCTATGAAGATTGATATGCCATTAAACAAAGTTAACCAAACCAAACTACTTTCATACTAATACTCTTGGGAAAGGTATGAACTCCTTATCACCCAGCTATGGATTAAATTATACCACCACTATTCTTCTACAAGGATGGCTTTGGCATTAAATAACCCACAAAGATTGATATGCCATTAAACAAAGAAACTAAATCAAATATTAGATTATTGAAAGCGACGATTCAGTGACCCACAATGTTAAAGAACTCGAGTTAAGCATTACTTATATATTTGTATTTCAAGTTGGGGTTTTTTTTTTCTCTCACTAGCACCTTTGTATCTCTTACGATAGAGAACGATCTGGTAATAAAGAAGAAAAAAAGAAAAACTTTGAAATATAAGTATTCTTTGTAATAAACCCAACACACACTTTGTTAGCCGAGAAGAGTTTGGTGTGTTTACTAGTTGGCATGGGTGGCCAACCATTGATTTGCTGTTGCATGTGTGTCGAGATGCAAGTGCTAGTGTTGCACAAGTGAATAGCAGAGCCTGGGGGGCGGGGGGGGGCGCAGAGCTGGCTAATGAGGGAAACAGAGAAGCAACACAAGCAGGAAGTGTAACATTAGCCCCAGTCAGTGTTGTCTGCCAACCCAGAGGGCTTTTGTCGGTGTTGGGAGCCCAGGAGAAAAGATGAGGGGTGGGGTTGGGGAGTGGAAGTGAAGGGAGTGAGAGATCAGAATTCAGGTACATCTATTATCTAAGATTTGTTAGTCTACAGCAATAACAACTATCAGACCCCCCCACACACACACTTTTATATTAGTTTTATATTAGTGGAGATATTTTTAATTTAAACAGTTTAACATTTTGATCTCATAAGCCCCCTATCTCTCTCTATCCATCTAACTTTCTCTCTCTTTACATATACATATATATCACACACACACACACACACACACACACACACACACGCATACATAGAACTCTCTCTAGATCTCTATCTATAGATAGAACTCTCTCTCTCTCTCTCTCTCTCTCTAGATCTCTATCTTTCTCTCTTTCTCTAGATAGATAGATAGATAGATCTCTTTCTCTCTAGATCTCTATCTATAGATAGATCTCTCTCTTTCTCTCTTTCTCTCTATCTATAGATAGATAGATAGATAGATAGATCTCTTTCTCTCTAGATCTCTATCTATAGATCTCTCTCTCTCTCAATAGATAGAACTCTCTCTAGATCTCTGTCATAAAATATATATGTGTGTGTGTGTTTGTCTATCTATCTAGATATATCTCTCTTCCCAAACCTGTTCAACTCCACTTTATAAATTGACCTTGTGTCACATCCTGCTCATGTGGAGGAGTTAGTAAATAAATAAATAAATAAATATAAGAGATTATGGCCTACAAATCTCAAAGCCTATGCATACCCTCCTACCTTGAGTAGGCTTATATTAAATGGTTTATATCATAGAATAAATATATTGAATAATATAAAACCATGATTTTTTTATCATCTATTTATAAAATGTGTGCACGGTATAACTGAAATTATAAAGTAGTAAAGTCAACTGGAGTCTGAATCGTTTTACTGACACCGACTTCAGTGACCCCTCAAATTGCTTCTGACTCCACAACCCTGGTTCAAAAGTACTGAAGTTTCTTATCTCAAACTAAGTGGCCCCAGGTCCCCTCTAACCCGAACTGGTAGTACTTGTTAGGGTTCCATCTATGGGCCAAATAGATCTGTTTAAAAATGATTTGTAATCAATAGGAAATAAATAATTACCTGGTGTTATTGATTTCTAATATTATTGTTTTATTCTCCAACATATCAAAATCAATTCTATAAATGATTCTATATAGAAACCAATTAAAATGTAATTAAAATAAGTGTAATCATTTTATATTTGTTCTTATTTGATTTCTTTAGTCTTGGTAAGTTAATATATTTTATTACATTAAAACTTAAATACTTACACCAGGAGGGCACATATTCTTGATAGTATATATTAAAAAAAACTGAAAAGTACTAATGTAGGCTTAAGTATTTATTCATTCATAAATAAATACATCCTCTGAACACTTTTTTTTTTCATATTTTTATATTCATATTTTTATATATGTATGTAAATTAGGATAGCATAGACAGTCAACCAATGGTACTTGGTAAGAGTCAGTTTGTCGCCTACGCAATCATTGGACTTGGTCTGAGGCTATGAGAAGGAAAACTCTGAATTCAAAACAGTTGTACACCAATTAAAGTTTGACCTTGTGTTGCAATGGTTGAGTAAATAAATACAAGTTCAATAGAATTATAAAAATCTGTATAGAATATTAAATTTCGGTAAGTTTTATTGCTAACTTTAACAGGTTATGTTTTGTCTTGTATATATATACAAGACAAAACATGACCTGTTGGGTCATTTATTGAGCTCTGGGTAGATAATTAAGTGATATATCTGGGTTAAGGGATATATTATGAAGTTGGTATTTGGTATATTATCGCAGTAGTAGTTGGTGCGTCGAATAGCAGTTCATCTTCCGAGCAGTCGTAGTGTAGTCTGGCGAGTAAGTTTAGGCTGGTAGGCTTAGGTGACTGTACCAACACAGTGTCAAATATTTATATATGACACTGTCCAATCAGATTATAGTGAGGGGGCACCAAGGTATTTACATATTCATTATATCATTAAGATTAGGGAAAAGTGAGTTTGCATAGTAAATTAATTTTTTTTAAATAAATGCGACTGAACAAAACATTAAAATCATTTTGTAAGATTTCTAAGAAAGGGAATGTCTGACCACATTTAGATACAGGTTGTTGCTTATAAAATTTAACATATAAATACATTTCAAATTCTCACATATCTCTCTCTTTCTCTCTCCTCTTCCAGAGAAACTAACATATATAACGAGTAAGTAATCAAGATATAGAGAGGAAGAAAGTGATAGGCAGAATGTAAAGTAAGAGATTGATCAGTGCCACACCTACTATCAGCTCCTCACTTTACTGCACAGTATATGAGTTAAGGTATTGTGGATATAGAGTAAATACCTGGTTAATGACAGTTTCATTTTTATGCCCTGCCGGTGTAGCTAGGGAGTGTGGAGTACCACTTTGGTATCATTACTCCCAGGTCCACTCTGTGCCAGAAAGGCGGTATTACTTGTTAGGGTACCATGTATGTTATTTACGTTAGAGATATAAACTACCAGTATACTGAGTGTGTGCGTGTGTGTGTGTGTGTGTGTGTGTGTGTGTGTATGTGTGTGAGCAGTAAAGCTTAAGGGGAATTAGATTATTGAAAGCTGGTGTCTCCACTGGGGGGATTTTACCCCCCTGCAGAGGTACAGTTGGTGTATTCTACATCCCCAACCAACAGGGTTATCTTTAATAATAGGTTGGTTGGATTTTACATCAGGTCAACTCTTATTAGGTTATTTTATGCTAAAGACGTTTTGTTTAATTCATTCTTTACGGGTATTGAAATATTTTTTTTTAAATTTTGAACTCATTTTTTTCCTATTTAACCCATAGATAGAACCCTAACGCATACTACCAGAAGATTATTACCTAAAATGAAAACTAAAACCTGAAGTGTGTTAATGAACTTTTTTGTAGTATCCTATTTAACTCAATATTTAAGTCAAATGGGATACTACAAAAGTTCATAATATATATATATATATATATATATATATATATATAAAAATGTAAGGTAATCCAAATGACTCAGTGTATAACCATACTGTATGCTCTTGTAGATGCAAACATATATTCATACAAGGATTTTTATGAATCCCTAAAGAGAGCTCAATGTATAATAATCAATAAATTAGATTAGAAACAGAGCAATATATATATATAAGTCGTCGGGGTAGACTAAAGTTGGTATCAGCCAATCAGCAAGGGAGTCTATCTCCTTTTCACTAACAAGGAGATTTTTTTGCATTTTTAGATGGAGCGCCACACCTACCATCAGTTCCTTACTTTATTGCACAGATCCCTGTGCTACTCATATGCCGAGTTGGCAAGGGCTGGTATCGAACTAGGAACCTTGTGGTTTCTAGCTGAACACTCTACCAACTGAGCTAACTCGGCCCCTAACGTTTTTATGGACTTTTTGTAGTATCCTCTTTAGCTCACATTAATAAAATTAGCAATGATTTTACAGTTCTCATAAATTGCTTTATATTATTAAATGTTAACACATCCATTATTATTCAACCAGAGACATTTTTATAGGAGTTGTTTTTTCAAATGATTTTAGATGACTTAGGAATAGTGCATAATAAACAAATAATCATATAAAACAGAAAAAGGTTGTAACTTTTATTTATGGATAAATATGAGTAATGTTTCTCCATTTTATTGTTTATTCAATTCTTTATGTCTAAGTTATCAGTAAAGGTATCAAAGTAAAATATTTGAAAATTTAAAAAATTTAAAAATGCCAAAATATGAAAGTAAAGAATCTAATTTTTAAATAATTTTCTTTGTTTTTTATAATTATATTTTTTTACTAATTCTAATTAATACTTATTGATTTTTTTACTAATTTTGATATTTATTTTTTTTTTACTAATTTTAATATTTATTATTTTTTTTTATTAATTTCATTATTATTATTTTTTTTTTACTAATTTCAATCAATTTTTTTTTCTAATTTTAATATTTATCAATCTTTTTACTAAGTTTAATTAACACATTGATTTTCTTTTACTAATTTTAATATTTAATGTTTTTACTTATTCTAATTAACACTTTTTTTTACTAATTTTAATACTTACTAACTTTTTTTTTACTAATTCTAATATTCATTAATTTTACCATTTTTAATCAGAATAGAACAATTACTTATGAATTAGATTAATTGTAAATGTAAATAGAACAGTTTGGTTTTTAATTTATTTGTCTATTTTTAAGCTGAGTTTAACAGATTTGAATTCAGAGTTTCCCTTCTCCTAGACTGGTTGCCATTACCAGGGTTAAAGTGATCAGTCTGTCCTACTATTTACTCATAGCTGGATTCCTTTT
This sequence comes from Doryteuthis pealeii, assembly GCA_023376005.1. Classification (NCBI taxonomy): domain Eukaryota; kingdom Metazoa; phylum Mollusca; class Cephalopoda; order Myopsida; family Loliginidae; genus Doryteuthis; species Doryteuthis pealeii. The sequence continues at coordinate 40,713,008 of CM042172.1, forward strand.
AAATTGTCATATGAATTTCCAAGGTGAGGAATTTTTAAAAAATTCTTTGAAATTTTATTCAGTTTGTGGGAGTAGAAAGTGGACGGGTGAGGGATGAATTTGGGGTGAAGTCACATGGATGGGATAGTGTTTGTGAGGATTTGATTGGTCTTCTATAAAACACATGTATGATGCACTAATGATCAAATAAATGACTGAAGCCGAGCTCAATGCATGGTGAAATATACATATACTTGTCTGAGTTTTGTTCCTTTGTCCACATTTCTCCCTCTATTCTTTACTACATATATATATATATATATGTTTTTCACTGAATAAATGGACTCACCACATCTAATACATTTCTCTGCATGGATTATTGTGGCTTCTCAAATACTTAGAAAACTTTTAAAAACATTTTAAAACAATTTCTTTCACAAGAAATTTTCTCCTGACGATGACCCAAGGTTGAAACTAGTTGAGAATAATCAAAAAATAAATAACATAAAAAGAAATATTCCTGCTTGTCTTATTACTTTTTGTTCATCTTATATATTACCCAACCACTCCCCCATTAGCAGGATGCAGCACAAGGACAATTTTTAATTCAGAGTTTAACTGATGTTTAATTCACAGTTTTCATAGACCAGTTGCCTAACATGGGTTAATGTGCTCCGTCTGCCCTACTATTTACCCATAGCTAGAAGGAGAATAGTTTGATGCACACTTTCAAGGATAATAGCACTATAGGAAATGCAAACAGCCTTGTCCAGGATTTAAATACAGATTGCCATGTTCATTTCCTATGATGATAATCATTACAGCTTGGGCATGAGTGGATGTATGTATGTATGTATGTATGTGTCTATGTCTGTACCCAGTATGTGACACTGAATGTATACAGGTATATATGTGTGTGTATATTTACCTAACCACTCTCCCATGAACAATATGCAGCATAATGGCAATTTTTAACAGGTTTTAAATTCAGAGTTTTGTTTCTCCTATACCAAGGTAAAGAGCCCTGTGTGTCCTACACATACCTTGGATGGATAACCCTCCCTCCAACTACAAGATTTGTAATATATTGCCTGGCCAAGGAGTTCTCACTGGGAACCAGGTGCTGCATACAGGAAATGTGTGGGTGTCAAACATGGGCCTAAAAACAAAAACAGGATATGGCCTGGAACACATTGAACTGACCTTTGGCACCCGGAAAATGCAGGTGTACATTGACACTGCATAGGCACAGAAAATGTGTAGGTGTAGCCCATAACCAAACAGGCTGTGTGGGCGAGGAGGTGTGTCTACAGAAAAACTGCGTAGGTGTCACGATCAAAGAGGTTGACCCTGTGAGTTGAACAATTATAAAAAGCCTTTAAAAATCTGGGTTGGAGAGATTGAGATCACTGGCAAGTCAGAACTCCCGAAGGCTCCAGTTTACGTGCATCCTCTGCCGACGATCAAAGAATAAAGATATAATTTTTATATATATATATATATATATATATATATACTAGTCATCCACAGACACGTGTTTCGAAGTTTACTTCTCATCAGTGTGGCTCGACTTTTAACAGCTACCTCTAGCCGGGTGCGAAACCCGACAGGATTTTCGCCCGTCAAGCTCCTTAGCTTCTCGGCTATCGTGAACTGTCAGCCAGGGGTGAACAATTAATTTATACAGACAAACTTACAGGATGTATGTTTTTTTACAATCACCAGAGAACTCCAGTCTGTAAACAACATATATATATATATATATATATATATACTCGCCTGTTGTTTACAGACTGGAGTTCTCTGGTGATTGTAAAAAAACATACATCCTGTAAAGTTTGTTTGTATAAATTAATTGTTTGACCCTGGCTGACAGTTCCCAATAACCGAGAACATAAGGAACTTGGACAAAAATTCTGTCTGGTTTCATATATATATATATATATACATATAATATAATATATATATATATATATATATATATATATATATATACACATACATACAAGTGTTCTGTGTTCTTTGTCAGGTCCAGTGACAGTATATAACAGATTCAGAAATTGAACTTAGGACTGTTAGGAAACTAGATAAACTTTAACCAACACTTATCTAATAGGCAATGAGTTTGCAGTTTTATGGTCTAATTCTGATTGATTGATTGATTTTAATGGCATGTCAACCCGTCTAGGGTTATTTTATGCCTCGAAGCTTGGGAATCGTGTTAATTCTAAGTTGAGATTAATATTTTTTATTCAGTTTCTTGAGATTCTTTTTTTTTTTTTTTTTTTCATTTTATTTCAATTTTGCACACAGTCCTATCGAATACAAATAATTTTTAAACATATCTATTTGACCCATAGATGAGACCCTAACAGGTACTACCACTCCGGGTCAGAGTGGACCTGGGAGTAATGGCAATGAAGGGGTACTCAACACTCCACAGATCTCCAGAACTGGAGCCTCAACACCAATTGCAGGTTAGTGTCATACTCAGGACACCCCTTTTTTGGGGGTGCGGTCTTACCCCTCTGCAGGGGATACAGTCAACATATTCAAACCTCCACCAACTGGGCTTATCACATATTCATAGGCAATTTTGACAATACTATAAAACTGAATGTAACTTTATAGGGATTATTATAGCGCCTCATTCAATGATAAAAGCTGTCAGACTTTTCCTTATTTTATAAAAAATTTGTTTCTAGTTTTGGAAATTCACACATTTTTGGTGTTACTAATTTAAATACTAAGGCGAGTCAAAAAATTTGCAATATTTTAGTAACGTTTGGTTGTTCTATAGCATATCAGCTCTTTTCGGGTCATTTGTTTGTTTTGTTTTACGGCATATCAACCTCGGTGCATCATTTAATGCCAACAAAGTTTTTAAATAAATTCATTGTTAATGAATACTAAATTTTTTTTTATCAACACATTTTTCTAATCAACCCATATATGGGACCCAAACAGGTACTACCACTCCAGGTCAGAGTGCACCAGGGTGCAATGGTGATGAAGGGGTACTCCACATTCCCTAAACATCCAGGTGTCAGAAAAAAAGTGCATTGACACTCTGGAAAGGAAAATTAATATCTCCTCTTTAAAATATTAAATGCTAAAAAAATTTAGACAGTAATAATGGATCTGCAGGACTAACTTTTTGTCCCCACCTTACCCAGGCGATTATGATAATATTTTATAGTGATTTAAAAGTTTTATAGCAAGCCTCTGAAGTTAGTAGATTAGTTTGTATACCTTGGTAGCAATATCTCATCAATTAAAAGCATTGTCAACATACACATAGCTAAAGTATGGACTGTTATTGATTGGTTATCGACCATGTGGAAACCTGATCTCTCCAATAAAATAAAACGGAAATATTTCAAAATTGTAGTCGTATCAATACTACTTTATGGTTACACTATCAGTTCTGTGCGGACACTCAGTACTTATACAGGACTTACCAAGAGCGATGGCCAATAGGGAAGGATACAGGAGAATCAAAGGGATCCGTGCTGTTGGCAAGCCATGATGATGATGATGACGATGATGGTTATTTAAATAGTATTTATCCATTATACATATTTACCAACCCCTTTGCACGAGTAGGATGTGACCCAAGGTCAATTTCCTAATCGGAGTTTAACAGGTTTGAATTCAAAGTTTTCCTTTTCCTAGACTGGTTGCTATACCCAGTCTGCCTATTTACCAATAGCTGGAGGGAAAATAACTTGATTCATACCATTTCCAAGGGTATTAGCACTATGTGAAATGCAAACAGCCTCAGTCAGGATTTGTACTCATCTCAAAGTGTCCATTTTCTATGACAGTAACCATTACACCACTACACCTCTTTGTCCATTATAGCTTATAAGAATATTTTTTAATTTATCTACAAAATACTCCAAATCTGAGGGTGCATCATAAATTTGTTTAAAGATATTGTGGTGAGAAAAATCACGCATGTGGTAGCTCAAAGCGTGCACGAATATATCTGGCGAGTAAAATGAGATCGGGGGAATGTAACGGGCGATTAGGGAGATTGAACTCACAACCTCCTGATCGTAAGTTGTGCTTGACGTCAGACTACCTCGTTGGCGCACATGTAAATTACTACACCATATGATTGACCTGAATGGGGGATTTTAGTATGACTATTTAAGGCCTGCCTTAACACACCGGGGAGTTGCGTTCCAGTCTTGCTGACTAGGGCAGTGACGTACGACAAGGAACAAGAGGTGAGTGAGCTTTGGTACAGGACTGCTCAAAAAGATTTTTGCAGGCAA
>CM042172.1:40724769-40779975 GCA_023376005.1 Doryteuthis pealeii
CTGGGATGATGCAAGAAGGAATGACCCTGCAGTTATAAAATACTGCATAGTATTTTTTGGTTTGATATGCAACTTTATTGAAAATGTATAACTTAAAAATTACTAACAGTTTAGTGTAAAAATTACATATTAGAAAAAATTTTTAAAAAAAATGTTCTAATAAAGTCAGTGTTGGTAGAATTTTAAACTATACGCCCCAATCAGATTCACCAAATTTTAACCCCTCACTTTCCAGCATCTATCATTTGTTTCACTGAATTTTTGAAATGAGACTTGATAATTTGTATCATTTGGATTATTCGGACTATTGTCCTTATCTTTATTGTTATCTACACTATTTGTCTGTATTTTTAAGATGAGTCTTGATAATTTAGATTATTTGGATTTGTTGGACTATTGTCCTCATCTTTATTGTTCTCTGCACAATGTTTTAGCCGATGTGCCTCCAGCCCTCAGGTATTTCTTGCCGGACTTAAGAAGGGGGTTCCTGAGTTTGAGAAGATTCTCAAGTCTGACAAGACATACTTGAAGAAGGTTTTGAAGGCACATTGGCAGAAACATTGTGTAGATAACAATAAAGTTGTGGACAATAGTCTATTTGGATTACAAATAATAAATCTATTATTTGGTTTAAAAGTTCTTAATCATAAAAACATATATATGAGGTAAACAAAAAGTGATAAGACAAACAGGAATATTTCTTTTATGTTATTTATTTTTTTATCGTTTTTAACTAGTTTCACCCTTAGTTCATCGTCAGGAGAAAATTTCTTGTGAAAGAAATTGTTTTTAAGAAAGTTAAAAAAGTTTTCTAAGTGTTTGACAAGCCACACAAATTCAGGCAAAGAAATGTATTAGAAGTAGCGAAGCCATCTGTTCCAGGAAAAAAAATATATAGTGTATTTTGGCAGCATGTTATTATTTAGGCAGGTACTGTTAAAGACTACAGAATATTTCTTCTTTAGATCTTCAGTTGTAGACGTTCAAGTCTTCTAGTAGATTTTTGTAGATCGAGATCGAGATGGTGAAGAAATTATCGCAAATTTTTACCCAAAATCATCATAGATCAAAAAGAAGAATATATATATATATATATATATATATATATATATATAATACATATTTTAAATTTAGAAAAACAAGTTTTTTTGGTACATAAATTCTCCTATATTTTATACACAAAATCATAGATCATAATATTCTATGGTCTTTAACAATACCTGTCATATATATAAGAAAAGAAAATAGAAATTAGAAGGCTATTGACAATGCAATGGAAAAACGATAGGTGATGAAATTGATGTTTATTTACCTGTTTCCTAAATTTTTCGGGATAAAATCCCATCTTCAGAGGTTTCGGAGTTACATGTGTGTTTTTAATACATATATTACGGCATATATTATTATATATATTATTACATGCCGTAATATATGTATTAAAAAACACACATAACTCCGAAACGTCTGAAGATGGGATTTTATCCCGAAAAATTTAGGAAACAGGTAAATAAACATCAATTTCATCACCAATCGTTTTTCCATTGCATTGTCAATAGCCTTCTAATTTATATTTTATTTTCTTAAACACATACATACAATGCTTCAAGCAAACTATAAAACCCTTTATATATATATATATATATATATATAATTGGCAGAAATAAATTCATAACTGCTAATATGACTATTATTTAAACTTTTTACTTTGCTAACTATATATATATAATTTAGAAAAACAAGTTTTTTGACCTATTTAAGAATCTTAAATAGCCCATGGAATTTGAATGTTGAATTAGCAACTGTGGGTGAGGTAATTTGAAACTAATGACTTTGACATTGGTATCAGCTGAAACAGAAGCACATACAAAAAATAAAATAAATAAGTAAATAAGTAACAAAAAAGAAAGAAAGTTGGTATTTTTTTTTCTTTTTAGCCTGCAGCAGATTTTCAAAACTGAATTGTGTGCTTATACATATACATATATATATATTATTTCTCTCCCACTAAGAACTTAGTTAAGAAAAACAGGTGTTCAAGTGGAGGTCAAAGGTCATGTGTAGAGAAATTTGCAAATATCTACATTTATGAAATTCTAAGTTAATTTGAACTAATTTTTAACTTAATCTTTATGGAATGCTTTCTTCTTGATTTTTAAAAAAATAATTAAATAAGAAATATATGAAAACATGCCATTAAGAAAAAGAAATTTAATAATCTTATTATAATGGAGATTGTGTGTTTTTCTGTCTGTAACCGAAACTATATCACAACTCAAGTCACAATTCCCTTAGTCATTTACATCACATTCTCCATCATTATTATTTTTATTTAAACCTCAATTATTAATAAAATTGTTTTACATTATTAATACAATAGTAAATTGTAAGTTTGATTAGCTGCCATTTTGAACAGCCTCAAAACAAATATTCATGTGAGATTAAATTTTTTTTTTTTTTTTTTTTTTAAATAAAATAAAATAAAATTGACAGAGTGGCCTATTGTTGCTATCAGCAGGACAGTGAAGGAATCTATCCCCTTTCTGCTAGTGCTAGACTAGGGAAATTTTTTTTTTTTTTTTTTGTGCCATCAGCTCCCCACTCTACTGCACAGATCAGATTACCCAATCTTTGCTACTCATGAGCTGAGTTGGCAGGGACCGGTATCAAAACTGGAACCTTGCAATTCTTTGGTGAGTGCTCTACCGACTGAGCTAAACCTGCCCCTTTTTTCAAAAATAATTCCTTGTATTTTTTTAATGTCCGTCAAATTTGAAGTACCAAATATCATTCACCTGACACTTGAACATAAACTAAGAAATTTTCTATTTACAACTTGTAAGTGATACTTAAAATGTATGAATTTTACTTTTTAAGGCTTGTGTAATATATATATATATATATATATATATATATATATATTAAAAAGGCGTTAAATGCCCACACCCTGTCATAAAGATTAATGTAAAAAACGGTTTTATATTTTTTTTTTATTTATTTATTACCATAATTATTTGTGTACAACACACATTCCAATATTCGGGTTGGCTGGATTTTACGGTATGTCAACCCTTGTTGGGTTATTTTATGCTGAAGACATTTTGTTTTAGTCATTCTTGTTAGATATTCAATTTTTTTCCAACACAAATTTTTTTCTCTGAATTTTTGAGATGAGGCTTGATGATGAGGCCGAAACGTTGTACAGATAACAATGAAGATGAGGACAATAGTCTGAATAATACAAATAATACTAACAATTCTTTTTTAAACATCTTTTTTATTATTTCTCAGAATTTTTGAGATGAAGCTTGATAATTAGTATTATTTGGATTATTCTGACTATTGTCCTCATCTTTATTGTTATCTATACAATGTTTTGGCAGATTTGCCCTCTGGCCTTCTTCAGGTATTTCTTGTTGGACTCAGAAAGGATAGATACTAATAAGTTTGACTAACTAAGGATTGTTTGTTTGCTTTCAGACAGATTTTACCTGTAATCTATTATTTATCTTTTACCTTATAGAACTTTTACATCTTGCATACTAATTTTTGCCAAATACATATTAATTATTATATTATTATAGATCTGCATCATATATTGCATTGTCATGCCAAAAAATTCAACCAATTAACCTTTTTTGGCTTCAAAATGAATTCACCAATATTATAACTCAAATCAGGTCTGGCCCTGTTGGTAGAGCTTAGAATACATTGTATCTTCTGCAGAGAGGTACCCCCATTGCCTCCTTACAAAATATGATATGGTGTTAAATCGAACTTAACGGACCTAGATGCCAACATCGTATGTCACCCCGCTGAAAGAAAAGAAAAAAAATCAGGAAATTAACCAAATTTAATGAAATTTTCAGTGTTGATATATTAATGAATCTTTTATTCATTAATAACCAGTTACTTTATTTTAAAAATTTTACATTTTTTCAGGTCAGTTAACTTTGAACCACATACCTTTGTAAATCTGTGTTATGCCTCAAAAGATAGATGGTTCAAATTAACTGACCTGAAAAAATGTAAAAGTTTTTAAATAAAATAACTGGTGCATTATATCTTTTATTCATTAATATATCAACACTGAAAATTTCATTAAATTCAGTTAATTCCCTGATTTTTGGTATTTTTTTTCTTTTGGTGGTATGACATACAATGGTGGAATTTAGGCCCTTTAAGTTCAATTTAACCCATAGTGGTTAATGTGCCGCACTATAACATCCTAGTAAGCATGACTAGAGTTTGAAGTCACTATTACTTTCACTTTCAGAATGATACACTTGAGAGAGATGCATTTATTTATATAGATAGCATTCCCAGTTAATTTTTTTTATTTGAGGTTATTGTTATTTAATCACATTAATTATAAAAAGCTCTGTAAATGGAATTCAAAACGAGAATTATGAGAATTTAAAACCCCAAAATTGGGGGTACAAAAGTGGACATGATTTTTCTCAAAAAATATGTCAAATCACAGACCAATTCAAACCAAAAAAATCAGTAATTTCTTCACCATTTCTTTATTTTTTGGAGCAATTTTTATAAAACTTGGCATTCTTATATAAAATTGAATCTTCTTTCTGATAATGCACTCAAATTATATGTATCTCTATGCTGTAATCTATTATTTAGAGAATAAGAGGTACAGATATCAGCAGATTGTTTTTGTTGTTGTTATTTTTTAAGTTTACCACAAGATTATTCAATATTTTCATTTTAATACTGCATGTATACACATATATAGTATTAATTTAAATAAATAACATCACTTTGAACTTAAAAATACCTTTTTAAATACCTGTTATGTTGTATTGCATACAAGAAATAGAATACCTCTTTACATAATTTCTTTTTAAACAAAAGTCTGGCATGTGCAGAGAGTTTTGTTTAAGTTTTAAAAGTGAATAAATTTAATGTCGTTTTTTTTTTAAATTGAAAGTTTCACAAAAAAGCCCCACGTTAAAGCATTATCAAAATTTCTCACCTATATCAAAATAATTCTGATCTTTCAAAGCCTCCATGCTTCCTGTAATCTGCCAACACTATACCTGATACCCCCATCCACACACATATGCATGCACACGCACACATACATCTATATTATTACTGTACTCTATTCATGTTCCTGATATTAGTACATTATTCTATGACATGAGACTTTGATGTGTTGTGGTGCACCTGAGCACTGTATTCAATAAATTTGATCATTATTAATACTAGCAAATATATGCACCCTCCGGGTGCAAGTATTTAAGTTTTAATGTAATAGAATATTGTATTAAATTAGAAAGTCTAATGAAACTAAATAAGATTGCAGCTAAAAAGATTTGAAACAGAGGGGGGTATAATTGAAAAATAGAACAACTGAAACTTACTCTTCCATCACTCTCGTCTTTCATTGTTTTTTTCTAATTTAAGTATTTAGAAAAGAAGAAGTGAAGAATAAAATGACAGTTATTTTTTCTTGTTAATGGATTTCATTTAAGATTCATTGAAGAGATTTTTGCTTATATTCATTAAAATAAAACCAAACAATCAGAAATCAATAATACTGAGCACATATTTATTAAAATCACATTTTTAATATCAATATGCAAATTAGCCTTCCCGTTCACATTGTAAACCGCTATTTCATTGTATATATAAATATAAATGCGTTTTGTTAGTATGTAGATATGGTTAAGAGTATTAATAATGTAAAACAATTTTATTAATAATTGAGGTTTAAGTAAAAATAAAATCATTGAGAGTGTGATGTGAATAATTAAGGAAATTGTGACTTGAGTAGTAATATAGTTTCGGTTACAGACAGAAAAACACACAATCTCCATTATAATAAGATATTTCATTACATTAAAACTTAAATACTTATGCCCGGAGGGTGCATATTCTTGCTAGTCTTTATAGTATATTGTCTTAAAAGGTAGATTTTTTTTTCCTTCATGTTTGTTATCTTTGTTAAGGGTTAACAAGATATTTTATCTTCTATTTTAATCGTGCTTATTGCGATAGAAATGATTTAATTTATTCATGTCACAACCAATTTATTATTTTATAAACTAACCATAATAATTTCCTGCACATTCCAAAAATATCATTAATTAAAATACAATTGTCTCAGAGGTAATTATCTGAACTAACAACAAAAAAACGCCCTCTGGGCAGTGTAAAAATTTTTGAAAGATATTGCTCGGTGGGGGAGGGGGTAAAATTTCAATGTCAAAGGATTTTTATCATAAGTAAGCAAAATCGTCAAATCTATTAAAGTAGTAAAAAAAAAATAATGATTTGAAATGGAAACTTAATCCTGCCCCCTTCAAATAAAATATTCCTCGCATCTATATTGATTAAATAATTATTTTGAATATTTTGCACATAAATTTTAAACAAAATCGTAGGTATTTATTTATTTGTAAACTTTTTAGTTAATCTGTTGTTACTGAAAAAAAAAAAAAAAACAATTCTTAAAATTGCTTACTCAAATTCTGAGTGTATATAACACAGGGTTGTTTTTATTCTATGTATTAACAATTTTGACTATGAATTAAATACTCATTAATAGACTTACGCAATCATTGAGAATATTGTGACGTAAGCTGTAGATGTAGTTTTGGTTACAGACAGAAATACACTCAATCTCCATTATTAATAGATGTGAAAGTTAAAAAAATATTAAAGTTTTTCTCATAGAAAATGATACAAAAACACACAGTAAAAACTAAAATTGTGGCTCTGTTGGTGAGGCATAGAATATGCAGACTGTATCTCCTGCAGAGGACTAAGACTCCTTACTACCAAAAAGGGGTGTACTGGGTATGACACTAAACTATATCTGATGGTGAGGCACCAGTTCTGAAGAATGTGGAGTACACCTTTGTTGCCATTACTCCCAGGTCCACTGAGCCAAAGTGGTAGTATCTGTTGGGATCACAGCTATGGGTAAAATGGATCTGTTTAAGAATTATTTGTATTTGGTAGCACTGTATAGGTAAAAAAAGATCACATGTACAGACATAACTATAAAAAAATTGTAAATATGAATGCAATTCCCTAACCTCTCGGCCTAAAATAATCCTAGATGGGTTAACATGCTATTAATATCAATTATCTGTTTAATAGGCATAAGATTTGTTTGTTATGTCTCCTTGGGCATCTCCCCTTTTTTTCTATCTTCTCACATTAACCTTAATTTAAAAAAAAAAAGAAACTAGAGAATCTTTGCACAGAACAAATACAATATCTACATCAGTGGTTCCCAACCATTTTAGTAACATGCCCCACTTTTTTATCACAAATTTCTTCATGTCCTCCACCCGTTAATTGTTTAGTATGATATAACAATATCAGTTTTGAAGAAGTATAACATAAAAAAGTGTATCTTCCAAATAAAACTAAAGGGTTTAACTTCAAATTTAATCAAATAAAATCCATTTTATAATGTGTATAATTGTGGGGGAGGGCAACAGATGAAGAACTGCAAAGTTAAACAAGTCAGAAGCCACGCATATAGCTGGTGCCAGATGCACGATAACATTAGTGGGTGAACACTTGACTAGATTGCACAAGCTGTTGTGCTCAGCTAGGTTGTAATTACAATTTTACCCTATAAATTTATAATTTTTACCCATATAGGGTAAAATAAAATAAAAATGTTGATATTACTATATTTTTCATATTGCCCCCCCCTATCATTATTGAATGGCCCCACGTTGGGAATCACTGATCTTCATAAAGATCAAATTCTGTTAAGTAATTCATCAAATAGTTCACAAAAATGCCCTCTTAATTTTTTTCTTTCTTTAGCATTATTTCTGAAATCATCCAATTCAATTTTAAAATCTTTTACACAATGGCTGTTTTTGATCTGTTAGGCAATTTGTTCCAAAAATATATTACTCTTCTTAACAAAAATGGTCAGTCGTTAGCTCAGTCACTTAGAAATCACAAGGTTCCAGGTTCAATACCGGTCCTTACCAACTTCATGCAAGAGTAGCACAGCTTGGATAATCTGATTTGGGCAGTAAAGCATCTGGGAGCTAATGGTAGGAGTAGTGCTCCACCTCAGCAAAAACAATCTCCCTGGTCTAGCACTAGTGAAAAGGGGATAGACTCCCTTGATGTTCGACTGAACAGATGTTTTCATTAAAATTTTAAAGAAAGAAAAAGAAAAGAAAAAAAGTAATAAGAAAAAAAAAGAGAAAAAAAAAAGAAAAAAGATTCTTAATTTTTTTTAACACAATAGCTGTTTTTTTAAATCTAGTTAGGCATTTCCTTTGTTTTAAAAATATATAAATTTGTTTCTCCTTATGTGAGTTTATTTTCACCACAAGTTTGTTGCATTTTTATGTGAACATGTCTGTGTGTTTGCTCTAAATACTGTAAATTTTGTGTTTTAAGAAAGAACGTAAGTAAAAGTAAAGTTGTCGGGGCGGCCTAATGTCGGTATCAACCAGACAGCGAGGGAATCTATCCCCTCTTCACTAGCGCAAGACAAGGAGATTATTTTAGCATCTGAGGAGGAGCACCACATCTACCATCTGCTCCTCACTCTACCGCACAGATCCCTGTGTTACTCATATGCCGAGTTGGTGAGGGCCAGTATCAAACCAAGAACCTTGTGATTCCTAGCCGAACACTCTACTTACTGAGCTAAATGTAAACTATATAATGTAAATTATATAAATTCTTATTTTTAGTCAAAACAAACCAATAAAAAGTTGAACAAATGCTGAATTTAGGTTAAATTTAACTGCCACAAATTTTTAAATGTCAGTGTATATTATACACGAGAATTTTAAAAATTCTTTTTTTTAGAATTTCATAGACCAAAGTTAGGGGTGCGTGTTATCTATATACTAATACTTAAATTCTTTAATTGTACAACTGTTATCATCTTGCATTACTCTCTGGTTAAAAATGAAACCGTCCAAATAATTAAAGATGAAATGCAGAAATGAAAATCCTGATTATCTAGGGTTGCCGAATTCTTATTTCTTCACCTCAGCTAAATAATGGACCATTCTGTTTTTTTTCATTATAAAGAAAGAAAGGGAAGAAAAAGGACATGCTACACAGAAAAAATATGATAAGAAAAAAAGAGTAGGGGAAAGATAGAGGGGTTGAGCACATGGATGCGATAACACTAATCTGTTTCTCTGAATGTTTGAATTGGACACATGGCCTAGTGGATAAGGTAATTAGGTTAAGACAGTTCTAAGTGACAGTTATCTCTGGATTCCGGGTTCATTCCTGAGTAGAGGCGGTAACATAGAAAAATAATTAACACAACTCCTACCCCAGCTATGGTTAGCGGAATGAGAACAGGATACCCCCGTGGACTAAATAAAGGGTTAGGTTCAAAGTTCCGTGATGACTCCCGAAAAGAAGGTTCCCGAGTCCGAAAAGAAGGTTCCCGAATCCGACAAGAAATACCTGAAGAAGGCCGGAGGGTATATCGGCCGAAACGTTGTACAAATAACAATGAAGATGGGGACAATAGTCCGAATAACACAGATAATAATAATAATCTGTTTCTATTGAACATAATGGAAAAATGAAAAGAAAGAAAGAAAAAATAGAGTGAGAGTTAAATCAAAATACTTTTTACATATTGAACTATTTGTAATAGTTCTTAAGTAAACATATCAAAAATTGTAATAATTAAATTATCATTCAGTGGTATATTCACAGGTCCAGTGGTATATTTGCAATTAATAATTAGAATGGGAATTATTCTTCATGCGATACAGAAAAAATATAAGAAAGAAAGGAAGAAAGAAGGTAAAGGAAAGACAGAGAGAGGGGTGAGTGTGTGGAAGCGATAATGTTAATCTGTTTCGATCGAACACAACAAAAAGATGAAAAGAAGGAAAGAAAAAAAAGTTGGTAGAGCGTCCGGCTAGGAACCACAAGGTTCCTTGTTCGATACTGGCCCTCATCTGTATGAGTAGCACAGGGAACTATGTGGTAAAGCAAGGAGCTGATGGTAGGTGTGGTGCTCCACCTCAGACACAAAAACAATCTCCTTGGTCTAGCGCTGGTGAAAAGGGAATAGAATCCCTCACTGTCTGGCTGATACTGACTTTAGGCCACACCGACGACTTTACTTACATATCAAACATTGTAATAATTAAATTATCATACTGTGGCATATCCACAGGTCCTGCTAGGACACAAATAATTATGGAAAATTTGTAATTTGCACTTTAGGTTTTAGGTTTTCCAAAAATCCCTTTTGGTAAATATCGTATTTGACGGCATATAGGACAAACTTTTTTCCAAAATTTTGGCTCAAAAAATTGCCCTGTATCTTATACATCATACGTGAAGTTTGAGACTTCCCGTAGACCTAGGCTAATTTTCTCTATGATGTTCACTAACCCAGCTTTACGCTCAGTTCTTTTACCTACCCTAAACTCCATGCATCCTTATTTTTATTGCTCGTTTCTGCTTGTGTAATGCACAGCTAGACTGTTTTCAACAATATATGCTTAAATACACTAAAAAATTTTGCCTGAATCTGACCTGCTAAAATGGAGGTGCGTCTTATATGCCGTCAAATACGGTAACTCAACTATCCAACCTTTGTTCTCAGCACCGGTCTCTGAACTTCCAAACTTTAGAATAACAATTTGCCATACACAAGATTAGCTGGTACTGTGGAGGAAAAAAAAAAAGTCATCCTTACTCTTATTATTGACACTATAAGGTTAATAGTGGGTGGCTAACCCATTTTGAGCAAACTTGTCTCACAAACAAATTTGTCAGGGTGGTGAGTTTGAGTGGGTTCCCCGACTACTGAAGTTGTGTGCTTGGTTAATATAAACTTAGTAATCATAGCCTATAATATAAACTAGCAGGACCTGTGGATACACCACAGTATTATAATTTAATTATTACATTTCATGTTTACTTTAGAGCTATTGCTAAAATAATTCAATGTGTAAAAAGTATAATAATCTTGATTTAACTCTCAGTTTTTTTTTTCTTTCTTTCCTTCTTTTCATCATTGATTGAAACAGATTAGCATTATTGTTTTCACAACTCACCCCTTTGTCTCTCTAACTTTCTCTTCTCTTTCATTCTTATATTTTTTCTGTGTAGTATGTCCTTTCTTTATAATAAAAACAGAATGGTCCATTATTTAGCTGAGGTGATGACACTGATAAGGAATAAGAATTCAGTGGATAAGTAACACCAGATAATCAGTATTTGAATTTTTGCATTTCATCTTGGATGATTTGGACAGTCTCATTTTTAACCAGAGGATGTTGCAAGATGATAATGGTCGTACAATTAAGGAACATGAGTATTGCTATATAGACTAGCAGGACCTGTGAATATCCCAAAATATGATAATTTAATAATTATGTTTGATATGTTTGCTTAAGAGCTATTTCTTTTTTTTTCTTTGTTCACTTCTTTTCATCTTTTCATCTTTTCATTATGTTTGATTGAAATAGATTAGTGTTATCACTTCCACGCGCTCACATCCTCTGTCTATCTTTACCCTACTCTTTCTTTCTTTCTTATATTTTTTCTGCGGATGGATGGATCGTGTATTTTCTTTCTTTATAATAAAAACGGAATGTTCCATTATCTAGCTGAGGTGATGAAACTCATAAGAAATAAGAATTTGGTGGATAAGCAACACCAGATAATCAGTATTAGAATTTTTGCATTTCATCTTGGACGGTCTCATTTTGAACCAGATTGTGTTGCAAGATGATAACAGACAGAAGATTTAGAAACAAGTATATCAATATATAGATTATTTGTGTATAACATGCACCCCTAACTTTGGACTATGAAATTCTGGAAAAAAAATTTAAAAAATAAAAATGGAAGGGTCCATTATGTAGCTGAGGTGATGACACTCATAAGAAATAAGAATTTGGCAGATAAGCAAAACCAGATAATCAGGATTTACATTTTTGCATGCTCATGATAACAGATGGAAGATTTAGGAACAAGCGTATTAATATATAAGTTGTCGTCGGGGTGGCTTAAAGTCGGTATCAGCGAGACAGTCTATCCCCTTTTCACTAGCACTAGACCAAGGAGATTATTTTAGCGTCTGAGGTGGAGTGCTACACCCACCATAACTCCTCACTTTACCGCACACATCCCTGTGCTACTGATACGCTGAGTTGGCGAGGGCCGGTATCAAACCAGGATCCTTGTGATTCCTAACCGAACGCTCTACCAACTGAGCTAAACCGGCCCATAGATGATAATTACCAATGTAGATTTAACTATTTAGTCTTACAAAAGACAAAACATTGGTACCTAATTTCAAACTGTGGGTAACTCATTTCATTTTTTTCTTCTGCTTCTTGTATAAACAATGATAAGATGGTTTGGTTTGTTTTGTTTTACAGCATATCAACTTCAGTGGGTCATTTGATGCTGGCAAAGTTTTGAAATGAATTCATTCTTAATGGATACTCAATTTTTTTAGAAACGCAATTTTTCTATTTAACCCATAGATGGGACACTAACAGATACTACCACTCCGGGTCAGAGTGGACCAGGGAGCAATGGTGATGAAGAGGTGCTCCACATTCCCCAGACCTCCAGAACTGGAAGCTCACCATCAGTTAGAGTTTAACGTTATACCTAGGACATTAAGACCTTCAGCGACCGCTTTCTAGCACCCATATGATAAAAAGGGCTTGGGGCTTGTCATAAGGGCAATAGGGTTGGGGCAATCATATAGGTGCTAGGGCTTGACATGACCAGCCGATTGATCGGAGGGGGCCTCTCCAACTGCCCATCTAGCCTAAATAAGAGTCTAAGTGGAGTGTTGCAGGTCATGGACTGCTCATTCACCAAGACACCATCCTTAAGCATCACAGGTCACCACCCACAGCCAACAGGTGGCCCAATATGGGGGAGTCTTACCCCTCTGCAGAGGTGCAGTCGGTGTATTCTAACACCCCAGCCGACAATGACAAGAGATAATTTTTAATGACAAGCAAGAAGGGTAGATTAAGAAAAAACGAATACGCCCAACAGATATCTACTAAACCATGAAAAGTTCTTTTTTTTTCTATTTTTTTTTATTGACGTTTACACATTTATTTTTTGCATTTCATCTTGGAAAATTTGGACGAACTCATTTTTAACCAGAGTGTATTGTAAGATGATAATGGTCGTACAATTAAGGAACACAAGTATTTATTTATAGATATATTGTATTTCCCCTTTTCTTTCTTATATTTTTTCTGTGTGTCATGTCTTTTTACTTCTCTTTCTTTCTTAATAATGTAAACGGAATGGTCCACTATTTCGTTGAGGAGACAACACTCATAAGAATTCGGCAGATAAGCGACACCAGATAATCAGTATTTACATTTTTGCATTTTATCTTAGAAGATTTGGATGGTCTCATTTTTAACCAGAGGGTGTTTGTTGCAAGATGATAACGGACGGAAGATTAAGGAAAACTAGTATTAATACAAAGATTGTGTACTTTGTAAAATTATATATTGTCTTATCTTAAGATATCAGACTTTTAATTCTAAACATTTAATTGATGTATATATCTATCAATCATGCTGCACAAACAGGATGTGACATAAGGTCAATTTCTTAAGCAAAGTTTAACGGGTTTGAATTCAGAGTTTTCCTCCTTCTAGTCTGGTTATTGAGCAATTTACCCATGGCTGGAGAGAGTAGTAGTTGGATGCATACCGTTACCAAGGGTATTAGTGATATGTGAAACGCAAACAGCCTCATCCAGGATGAGAACTTGGGTCAACGAGTCCATTTCCTACAACTCTGGGTTATGTAGAGTAATAGCTTCTTTGCCATTACTCCCAGGTCCACTCTTATCTGAGTGCCAAAACCCAATCAGATCCCATCTAGGAGTCAAATAGGTTGATTTAAGATAATATTTTGATTTTGAACTACATTAATACATTAACTCTTAAAACATTGTTAGTCCAACTAAGTAAGAGTTTACTGGTTTAAAATGATTAGTTACTTGAAACCATATAATTGCTTGCAAACTAATTCTCAGACAAGTCCATTTTGTGGGACTAGTCTATCTAGTGCACAACAAAAACAATCTCCCTAGTCTAGTGCTAGACTTCCTGGCTATCTAACTGATACCAACAGTAGGCCACTCCACCGACTTTACTTTTTTTACATTATTCATGAAGAGCAATTAGATTTTCT
Organism: Doryteuthis pealeii; assembly: GCA_023376005.1. Lineage (NCBI taxonomy): Eukaryota > Metazoa > Mollusca > Cephalopoda > Myopsida > Loliginidae > Doryteuthis > Doryteuthis pealeii. The sequence continues at coordinate 40,738,954 of CM042172.1, forward strand.
CTTGCTTGGTTCTAAGGACAAAAAAATCTGTTAAATAAATTTTCTTATTGTGAGCCCACCCACATCAATGTGCCTTGTTTTTCAGTTAGAAGAATTATTTGTTTTATTTAATTTAAAAAAAAACAAAACTTTTTAACTGTAGTAAATGTATAAAAATGATGAAAAAACATAAGTTAAATATCTTAACTGTAATCTACTACAACTTCCATTCATTAAATGTATTTTTTGTCCATCAGATAAAGAACTCTTCACCAAAGGAGTTAAAAAGTTGCTACCAAAAAGGAATAAATGTATAAAAACAGAGAGAAAATATTTTGATTGAATGATTTTTTTTCTAATAAAGTTTTTCTATGTTTTTCTATGTACATCCATTATCAAATAACTCCAAGATAACTAGAGCAACAGCCAAATTTTCTCCAGTTACTAATGAGATGCAGGAGGTGGGAGAGCCACTGTGAGTGGTTTAAAATAGGCGAAGAATTAAGGACAAAAAAATCTGTTAAATAAATTTTCTTATTGAGCTTACACACATCAATGCGCCTCGTTTTTGAGTTAGAAGAATTATTTGATTCATTGTTTTTTTTTTTTGTTTTTTTGTTTTTTTTAAATACTATTAACCATAACAACTTCCACTTATTAAATGTATTTTTTGTCCATCACCAAATAACTCAGAGATAATTAAAACTACAGCCACCAAATTTTCTACATTTCTTATGAATGAGGTCCAGGAAAATATGTTTAACATTAAAAAATTGTTGGGGGGGGGGTGCCTAAAGTCGGTATCAGCCAGACAGCGAGGGAGTCTATCCCTTTTTCACTAGCGTTAGACTAAGGAGATTATTTTAGCATCTGAGGTAGAGCACCACACTTACCATCAGCTACTCACTTCACTGCACAGATCCCTGTGCTACTCATACCATGAGTTGGCAAGGGGCAGTATCAAACCCAGAACCTTGTGATTCCTAGGTGGACGCTCTATCGACTGAGCTTAACCAGCCCTGAGCACCTGCCTAGGAATCACAAGGTTCCATGTTCAATACCAGTCAACTCAGAAAAGAAGTAGCACTTATTGGGTAATCTGATCTGTGTGGTAAAGTGGGGAGCCGACGGTAGGTGTGGCACTTCACCTCAACAAAAACAATCACTCTGGTCTAGTGCTAGCAAAAAGGGGATAGACTCCCTCGCTGTTCGGTTGATACCAACAATAGGCCACTTAGCCAACTGTTTAATATTAGTTATCAAAAATTTAAAGAATTTTAACAGTTCTTATCCAGAGTTTTTTTTTTTTTTTTTTTTTTTTTTAATGGCATATCAACCTCATTGGGTCATTTAATGTCAACAAAGTTTTGAAATAAATTCATTTTTGATTGGAACTCAATTTTTATATAAGCACATTTTCTCTATTTAACCCCAAAATGAGACCCTAACAAGTTCTACCATTCTGGGGAAACATTTTGGAAATTGGGAATTGGTAAATTGAAAAATCAATATGGCTACCTTTTTAAAATTGGACATTGTTTATTTCTTGAGTGCCAAAAAGGGTAATTTTCACCTTTAGTTGGCTAAATTCCTAGCATAAAATTGTGCGTGCACATTATCTGAAATGAACTTAATTGTTATTAAGAACACATCTTATGATATTTTTGTGTTAAAGCATGCAGTTGTATTGTTTTCGAAAAAGTTTCTAAGATTTGTTTATTTCACACACAGTCTTTCAAAATGGTTACTGGCTTGTTTCAAAGTGAAAGTCAAGGGAGGTTACTCTAATTGCCTTATTTGCTAGGAATTTAGCCAACTAAAAGTGAAAATTACCCCCAAAAGTTCATAATCAAAAATACAAAAACTGAAACTTAGCTGGTTTGGGTACTAATGCAGAATAGAAATAATTCTCTACGATTTATAAATTCAGTTCTGATTTATGGGGATCAGAATTACACAAAACCGGAAGTATAGGGCACACAGTGAGATTCGAACTCACTAGTAAAGGTTTGCCAGTCTAGCTTGCTACTACCACCCAAATGGCACCCAAGAAATAATTCTATACCATTTAGAAATTTAGTTCTGAGCTATGAGGATCAGAATTATGCAAGGCTGGAAGTATGGCGCACACAGTGAGAATCAAACTCACTAGTAAGGGTTTGCCAGTTTAGCTTGCTATTATCAAGGTAACATTTATAATAAATTCAGTTCTGATCTATGGGGATCAGAATTACACAATGCCAGAAGTATGGGGCACACAGTGAGAATCGAACTCAGTAGTAATGGTCTACCAGTCTAGTTTGCAACCACCACTTGAATGGCACCCAAGAAATAATTCTGTACCATTTATAAATTTAGTTCTGATTTATGGGGATCAGAATTACACAAGGCTGGAAGTACGAGACACTCAGTGAGAATCGAACTCAGTAGTAATGGTCTGCCAGTCTAGCTTACTACCACAACCCGAGGCAATCGAGAAGGAAATGGCTTTCTTGTTTCTTTTTTTTAAAGAGTTATATTAATGAATCTTGAAAAATGATGTGCTAAGCTGTTGGCGTTCAGGATGAATAATACTACGAGGTCTAGGTCATCCCTTCTGGGTTCAACTCGTCCCCCACCTCCGCCCGTATGTACAGGATTGCCCTCCCGCTGTTTTGTTTTCCTTTCCCTTAAATTAAGATGGTGGTAACACACAGGAAATACCATACAACCAAATATCTGATTAGCTTTGTAAACATCTCTAGTGTTGAAATTAAAAAACAAAAATAACACAAAAACAAAAAAAGCAGACCTATTAACATTTTGTCGTTCCAGACTCCTGCCCTAATTTACGCTATGTTTTTCCTTGACGAAGTTAGGCGTAATTAGGGCCAAACTTAGATACTAGGATCTGCCAATTTTGTTGTCATAGGCGTATTTTACAAAATAAATTCCCCTCTCCGATTGAAAATTTTTTTTCCAAAAATCAGGAAATTATCCAATTTTGATAAAATTTTGGCTAATCGGCCTCAAAATTAAAACAGAAAATTTTGGGCTAAACTTGCAAATCGGTCGGAAAATTAGGTGACCCAGAAAAATCAGAACCCACAAATTTTGTAATAAAACTGTTAATTTTAACTGGGGGGGGGGGTTAGGGTTAGGGAAATAAAAAATTTGGGTTCTGTTTTTTCTGGGTCACCCTGTTATATGTTTTAATTTTCGGACCGATTTAGCCAATTTTTTTTAGTGTTGATTAGTGGGCTCACAATAAGAAAATTTATTTAACAGATTTTTTTGTCCTTAGAACCAAGGCAATGAATGAATTTTATAATGAATCAATCAGTTATTATTTATTTAAAAATTTTAAAACTTTTTGATTTTTCCCAGGTCACTTAACTTTTCTTAGGCGCAAAATATCGGTGGAGTTAAATACTTTTGAAACTAATTACAGTATAAATAAAAAGACAAAAACCGAAGAAAAAATAATTTTAAGGGAGTTACTCTGGTAGAAAATAAGTACCGAAAATTGGAAAATTAATGTCTATTTTACGAGGACCGGCTAAATAAGCTTAAAAGCAGGTTTGTCTATTTGACTGGAACCGGCTTAGTAGCCTCTTCCTATTTTTTTTAAGGTGTAAAGAATTTACTGAACACTAATCTCACGGTTTTTTTTTTTTTTTTTTTAAGATGAAATAATACAATACAAAAACCAGAATTTCTGGAAAATAATTACATAACATTTTAACAAAACAAAAAATAATGAAAGTTTAATAAACTCCGTCCAGACCTTATTTACTTAATTCTTCTAAAATTAAAACATTTTTGAAAGATTGTACATAATTCAATATCGATTTGATATTTACTATTAAGTAAATAACAAATCGATATAACTAAAACTTAACTTCTTAATAAATTAATGCACACAAAAAAACCCATAAAAATGGCGAAAACTAACCTTTTCATAACTATCAAAAATGCATCTTTTGAGATCCTTCAACTTCCTAATTGAATATTCTGATACTTGTACAAATTAAAGAAATGTCAACGGTAAAGTACAGACAAATTATATAGAAATGTAATACTTACATTTCTCCATTCATAGAAGAGTAAGTTTCAGTCAGTTATCGTCTGCTTTTTGTGAATGGAAATTGATGTAAAAAAAATCGGCCTTTTTTTTTCGTTTATTAAACTGAATGTATTTGTGTAATTTTGTTTAGTTTTTTTATTGTGCTTTGCTAAATTCATGTCTTCACATAAATTCTTAGAGATACGAGTCTATACTTAACCTCTGTAATTCTACCTATTCCAGCAATAGGCTTTACTGAGTTGTGGTACAAATTCTAAAAGAGGTATTGTTCGTAAACTTCTCTTAGGATGGTGTTCCACCCACCAATTTACTATGTATACGCGCGGATAGGACGCACTCCTAATTTGTGGTTGTCAAAGTGGGTATTTGCGGGTGACCAGCAGATAGGTCGTGTTACTAACCAGTTACACAACCTATTCAAACATAAAACTTATCAAATACCGTTTCGACAAAAATAAGATCTACCTGCAAAATAAGGCCTAACGTGATTTTTAAGGATAATTGTAATAAAAGCCCCCCCCCCCCTGAAATAATCCCTAGTTGAGAGCAATAACATTTCCAGAGGATGATGATATAATTATTTTTGAATAAATTGTTATTAATGAGTGTTTTAATACTCATATTCCTTAATTGCACAACCGTTATTATCTTGCACACCCTCTGGTTGAAAATGAGACCATCCAAATCATCTAAGATGAAATGAAAAAAATGTAAATCCTGATTATCTGGAGTTGCTTATGCTCCGAATTCTTATTTCTAGTGCATTTAATTTTTTTTTTATTGATTCAAACCAGTTAAAATCCACTTAAAAATTGACCTTGTGTCACATCCTGCTCATGCAAAAAGATTAGGTAAAAAAATATAGTGGAGACACTCATCATTAAAAAATATAGTGGAGACAATCATCATTTGGTTATCATCAAAAGAAATGGACATGGTGAGCCAAGGTCAAATCCTGGATGGGGCTGTTTGCATTTCACATAGTACTAATACCTTGTGTCACATCCTGCTCAGGAGAGGTTGAGTTAAGACATATCTTGAAAGTGGAGGTGCGTGGTGTAATGGTTAGAGTTGTAGGATATGGTCTCATAGACCCGAGTTCAAATCCTGGGCGAAGCTGTTTGCATTTCACATGTCGCTTATACCCTTGGGAAAGGTATGAATCCAACTACTTTCCTTCCAGCTATGGACAAATAGTAGGGTGGATTGGGCTCTTTAACCATGGCTAGGTAACCAGTCTAGGAGAAGGAAAACTCTGAATTCAAACTTGTTAAACTCCACTTAAGAAATTGACCTTGTGTCACATCCTGCTCAATGTGGAGGGCTTTGTAAATATATAAATATATATATTGAAAGTTTTTTTTTTGGTTTGTGGTTGGTTTTGAAGGCTATCACAATGCAAGTGTAAAGAAAAATAAAGTAACTAGGATGTTGTTCGTTTACCTTTGATTTATTATCTTAATGTTTCGGGATGAAAATCCTTTTATGAAAAGATTTCTGAAAACTCGGAGCTTTTTAGAGAGACGTTGATTGCTGTCTGAATCAAGCTATTGCGTTGTAGTTTGTAATTGTGTGTGTGTTTATTTAACTATATCTTTTCAGTAATCTGAACATTAGCTACATAAAAGTAACCTCGCCTTGTTTTTTTAACTTTGAGGAAGATGCGTGTTTTGTTTTGTAAAAACACATATTTTTTGACAAATTGGGTATACCTATACTTTTCTAATATACAGGTATTCTCATAGAAATATTAACATCTTTTTTTTTAAATCATTTTAAAAATGTTAACACCCTTATAGGAATATCTTTAATATATTTTCAAACAGTCTCCATATGTTCACCATCCCTGTCAACATATGCTTAGAATTAAAGATGTTAATATTTCTATGAGAATACCTGTATATTAGAAAAGTATAGTTATACCCAATTTGTCGAAAAATCCGTGTTTTTTAGTTTTTTTTTACAAAACAAAACAGGGCTTCCTTTTAAAGTGAAAAAAACAAGGGGAGATTACTCTCATTTATGTAGCTAATGTTCAGATTACCTCTTATTCTTCCAAGATCTTTGTGTGTGTATGTTTGTTTAGTTGGTTTAGTTTGGTTTGTTGGATATTATGGCATGTCAACCCTTGTTGGGTTATTTTATGCCAAAGACATTTTGTTTTGTTCATGCTTGATGGATATTCAAATTTTTTTTAAAATTCATTTTTTTAACACATGTTTTTAACTCCTTTTTTCCATTTAACCCATAGATGGGACTCTAACAGGTACAACCACTCCAGGTCAGAGTGGATCTGGGAGTATTGGAACTTCCCCATTACATGCAATGTTTGTTTAGAAATGTCTTAGTATGATAATGATAATGAAATTTATTGCAATTATTATGAATAGTGTACAGTAATAATATACATGTATGTGTACATGTGCATATGTGTATGGAGGGAGGATATCAGGTATAAGTTGTCGAGGGTAGCCTAAAGTCGGTATCAACCAATCAGCGAGGGAATCTATCCCCTTTTCACAAGCACTAGACCAAGGAGATTGTTTTTGCGACTGAGGTGGAGCGTCACACCTACCATCAGCTCCTTACTTTACCGCACAGACCCCTGTGCTACTCATATGCTGAGTTGGCGAGGGCCGGTATTGAAACTATAAACCTTGTGGTTTCTAGCCCAACACTCTACTGAATGAGCTAACCCATCCCCCTATATCAGGTATAGTGTTGTTGAATTACAGGAAGCATGGAGGTTTTTGAAAGATGCAGTATTTCGTCAGCCTACAACGGATGCAGGCAATTTATTCCATGCCTCAGTGTCTGTGTGTGTGTGTGTGTGTGTGTGTGTGCGTGCATGTGTGTATTTGTGTACTTTATGTTGCCTCTTTGTGGTGGTTGGTGCACCGTCTTTACCCCCTCTTGGGGGTGGAGTAGGTCCCATTCATCTGTATTATTCTGTATTCATTTTATTTCATTTGGTTTATGATTTTTTTTTTTTTTCAACTATAATGAACCGAAATATTTTAACATCAGTTTGAACATTTACAAATATAGGTAACTTTTGGAATACCTTCTTTTCATTATTTGTACATACCATCAGATATATTACCGTATTTTCCATCATATATATATATATATATATATATATATATATATATATATATATATATATGGAGGTAGGATGGATGTAGTAGAATCCGACAGTATGAGGTAGGTAGAAGGATGGTGAACAAGAGTTTTCTTGTTCACCATCCTTCTACCTACCTCATATATATATATATATATATATATATATATATTAACGTGGTGGACTGCTATATAGATGATGGGCATTGGTTGTGTGGTTGGGTGGGGGATACAAAACACAACTCTACTTATATCATTATATATTTATCAACCCCACCGCGCGTGTAGAATATGACAAGTTCAATTTCTTAAGCAGAGTTTTCTCAGATCTTACTACTTGCTGGTTCTCAATTCATATATATATATATATATAATATATATATACTCATACACACAGTAGTGGAAAAATAGGTATTTCACCCCCTCCTGATTTTCTGAGTTTGCCACGTTAAAAAATAGGAATGGTGTATAATTTTCAGGGTAGGTCCATCTTGAAAATGAGAGACAAAACATTTTTTAAAAATAGAAAATCACATTATGTCAATTTTTTAACATTTATTTGTATTTTATTGAAAAAATAAGTATATATAAACTATAATGTATGATTAAAGTCTCATTCTTCTTTTTTTCAGGATTCGGACGATCTCACTGGGGAGAGGAACCTAGAATGCAGATGATCGAATTTATGAGTCCAACAACTTACTGGTACGAGTGCGGAGTTAGTATACCCTAAATAAAAGACTTGCAGGAACTAAAGAATCTTTTTAGATTCAATTTTCTGTTACCACAAATGAACAAAATAATGAGTGACCCGTCACGTTCCACCATGCCAGGACCAAAACGAATTTAAAAAGCATGGAAAAAAAAATATAAACAAAACCACAAAGTTTAAAACTTGAGTGACATTTTGGAAAGAAAGGCAAAAGTGAGAAAAGGTCCCTTACAAAAAAAAAAAAAAAATCCTTACCCCGCCACACAAAAAATTTCCACAACCCCACACAAAAAAATAACCCACTTTGAATGGATTCAGAATATTATATTATTCAAATAAATGCATATATACTTGTTGGAGATATGAGAGATGTGTGTAAGCGGAAAAGTATTGTCTGTATATAGTTATATGAATAATATATATATATATATATATATATATATATATATATATATTAGTGTATGCGTGAAAAGGATGTTTTGGTGTGTATATGTGCATATGCTTACAGATAAATTTAAAGCATATAATAGATATGCATTTATTTATATACATAAGGTGCAACTGTTTGTTTAATACATATTTACACACATAAGCACTCATTAGCTGAATATCTTTTGATTATACACACATACACACAAATATATATATATATATATATATATACACACACAGAGATCCAATAAAAAAGAAAAACTCAACAGACCGTCATTTAGCTATTATAAATTTATTTTGGTCGGTAACTCCATAAAAGAGTCCAGTCTCATCAGATAGCTATCATAAAATTTTATGATTATTATCTGATGAATTTTATGATGATTATCTTGCTTTATATATAATTAATTATCTTACATTGAGCTCTCTTAGGGACTTGAAATAATCCTTGTATAAATCTATAGGTGTGCATTGTGGATATATGGAGGATATAGACAATCCCAAATAGAATCATCCCTAACTTACCTGTATATATATATATATATTTGTTACAGAGTACAATACATTGAAGTTGCGATTGTTACCATTGGTTTAAAAGCAGCATGTTAGCCACTTATCATCAAGACAATAGGCCTGTGAAAGAATTTGCAGCCAATATATTCACTGTATTTTTTTTCACAGGTGCATTGTCTTGATGATAAGTGGCTACGATGCTGCTTTGAAACCAATGGTAACAATTGCACTTTAAATGTATTGTAATCTATAATAAATAAATACAGCTCTTACAAATGTAATCAAGCATTGTTATTTTCAATTCTCCAATAATAATAAAAAAATAATAATATATATATATATATATATATATATATTGGTTAAAAACCAGCCAATAGATCTATTTCTACCCACATGTGTCTGTGTATACTTATGAGTTTCATCAGACCTTACATAAAAAACTCAAGTTTCATGTTGTTGATTCTAAGGTGAGCTTTTAATCAACCTGTTTATAGCTCACCTGGGGCATGACAACATGAAACCTTTTGATATTACCATTTGAACCCGAAATATCAATAAACCCAGTGTCATGTCAACACTATGATCCAGGGTGGGTACTAAGAGCTCAGCCTACTACCCACTCCAGTGGCCAATAAATACTTAATCAGATTTTTCAAAGTTTCACCTGCCTGCCCACTTTCAAATTCTATGCATTCATAGTTCAGGAGAATAGTGACAAAAGTTAGGCAATATATTTCAATGTTATAGAAAGGCAAAGGATTTTGGTTGGCTGGTTGGTTGTTTGGTTGTTTTGTTTTATGGTATATCAGCCATTTTTATGTCATTTAATGCTGAACCAAGTCATTTTGATATCCAGTTGCTTACAGTACCTGATTTTGCTTAAATAGTCACCCATCTAAGTATTTAACAGGCTCATTGTTGCTTAACTTCAGTGATCTAGCGGGAACTGGCACTTTCAACCAGACTTGACTATAAGCAAAGACTTTTGGGTTAGAGTGATTTTGCACCCTATTAAAGCTGTGCCCCTGCCTGACTCCACTTAGTTCTGCCACTGAACGAAACCTTTTATTTTGTGACTGTGTAATAATAAATAAGGACACACGGTTAGGTTTAAGCAAGCTTTATTCTACTTAGAATACTGTTACAGTTTACTGAGAGCTTATATACTCTCAGAAACATCAAAGAGTTCCACAATGGGGAGGTAATAATAAATCAGGGGAACTAACTCTCAATTACTTATTACAGACTGGCAGTCAAAAACTTGACCATGGAACTATAACAGCGAGTATACTAACATTAGAACTTTATAAAAAAAAGATATTTGTGTGTGTGTATATATTGTATACCATATGCATTTATATATTTAACTAAAGGGTAATTCCATGTCAAATCATCCAGGTCATGTCATTTTGTCTCAGACTTAGTGCCTATCAGGATATTGATCTTGCTAAGAAAAAATCAGAAATCATCAATAACTTAAAATTGGTTGACTTTCAGACTTTTTTGATAGCATTTTCGGATTCCTTGGGTAGAAATGCTTTTATAAACCAATTTTTAGGAATAGGGAAGCTCTAGAACTCATTTTACAGACAAAAATAGATTACAAAAAGTCGCCATTTTCATACCCTCGCCTCAAATTTGGAGAGCTAAAAGTCGGCATTACTCTGCCAATTTTTAGAATTGGAAGCTTAAATTTTGGGGAATGTCTAACTTTAACACAGTCCCCACCTGTACAAAATTGAAGGGGTGGGTGACAATTTTACTTTTTTCTGGATGATTTGACATGGAATTGCCCTAAATGTTTTATGTTTAATATATTCATGTGTATGAGAATTTAGATAAAAAGAGAAATGGGTGTATATGAGGAAGTATGGCCAAAATTTCATGTTTTTTTAACCCCTCCCCCATGAATAAAAATTCAACAAAACTCAGAAAAAATGAAACTTAATGTAATTTTTGCTGTATCATGAAGAGGAAGGATTAAAAAATTTTATAAATTAAAATATTTGTTGAAATGGCACATTTTTGCTGTTTTTTTTCTCTCTTCTCTCTCTCTCTCTCTCTCTCTCTCTCTCTCTCTCTCTCTCTCTCTCTCTCTCTCTCTCTTGAAGATGTGCTCTTTTTGACCTTATTATTTTATTGGTTTAGTTCAGTTGGTAGAGCATTCGCCTAGGAATCACAAGGTACCAGGTTCAATACTGGTCCCCACTAACTCAGCGCATGTGTAGCATAACTTGGGTAATCTGATCTGTATACAGTGCTGCTGCTAGGGATAGTCCATTAAGTTGGAGAGAGGGTGTAACTTTTTTTATAACACTTACAATATCAATAGCTAACAGTTATAATTAAGAAATTCATGGAAAATTTTCTTTTATATATAAATTTAAGCTATGTTCTTAAGGAAAAAATTAAAATAAGTGCTAAATTGCAATTTAAATTTTTTTTAAATAAGTTTAAAGTAAGTGGGAGATGCTGCCATACTGTAATTTTGGCCATACCTACATATGTGTGTTTATATGTATATGAGCAGTTTTGCATGTATGTATATGTGATATTTGATAATGTTTCCAGAATTTGCCTGCTGCTGCCACTGCTGTTAATTCAGCATAAATGTGTTTTTTTTTAATATTAAATTGGATACAATGGGAAAGAAGATAAAACTGAAGAATTGATTAGCCTATTGTATCCATGTGATTATCCTATAACTCCCCCCACCAAAAATCCCTAAAGACATGGATTAAAGCTTCTGGATTTATTAATATTATTATTAAAAAAATATATATAAATAAATAAATAAAATAAAATGTCCAGAGGAAGAACAGTATTGGACTAACAAAAATAAAAGCAAACAATAGAAATTCTGAACCATTTCTTTTTTATTATTGCCACACTTAAACAATATTTACTGTCACTTTGTGATATTGCAAAGAATAGGAATTTTCTTTTCTTTGATATCCTAATTTATGATTAGTCTTTTGCTAATGGCTTGGTAAGCAGTTGTCAGAATTTGAAAAAAAAAGTCAAATTGTGGATTGTTACTTCAATTCTCAGAAATAGTAAATATAAAATCTTGGTAAATAGTCTGGAGTTTGTCAAATTGTGGTGGATTGTCACTTCAATTCTCAGAAATAGTAAAATATAGGAAATTTCTAAGAATTTACTTTTCCTTCATTTGATATCTTAATTTATGATTAGTCCTTTGTTAATGGTGTGGTAAGCAATTGTTTTGAGTTTAAAAAAGGTCAAATTGGGACATACAATCATTTTGGATTGTCATTTTGCAATATTGCTAAGAAATTAAATCACCATTCATTCATCAATTTATGTTTTCCTCAAAAATTATAAGAAAGACTCAAAATTATCATCAAGATGAAAATACTGTATCTAATCTTAAAGGTTGGTTGATTGTTTTGTTTTACAGTGGCAAAAATAATCTCCATTGTCTAGTGCTAACAAAAAGGGGATAGACTCTCTCACTGTCCAGCTTTTACCAACACAGTCAGTTGGGAATCCACCAAGGAACGACAATTCAGCACATGAGTAGAACAGCTTGGATCTGTGCAGTAAAGTGGGGAGCTGATGGTAGGTGTGGTGCACCACCTCAGATGCCAAAATAATCTCCCTGGTCTAGTGCTACCAAAAAGGATATAGACTCCCTCACTGTCCTATTGATATTAACAATAGGCCACTGCTTTTACTACTCTTGCATGTCTAACCATTGAAGTTTCAAGAGTAGGAATTTAACCCCTAAAATGGAATTAGTAAAAATAGAACTGTAGCAACACTGACATTCAGATAAAAGGAGTAGAAATCCTGGCAAGGAAAATAATCACTTCCTATGTGTGTCTAAGCCATTGAAGTTTAAAATTGATTTGTGGCAATAATAATTTTAAAAAAATGGTTCAGTTTTTTTCACTGCTTTTTTTTTTTTTTTTTGCTTTTTTGCTTTTTTTTTTTTTTTTTTGTCCAATACTGTTAATTGCAAATACGCCATTTTGAAAATTAATTACTGATTAATTTTCACTAATTGGGTACAACGGGTTGATGGCTACCAGTTCTTCTCTGATGATTAAGAAACTTTTCAATATTTTTATCAAATGGAAAAAAATTTAAAAAGAAAAAAAAAGAAAATTCCATAACCTTGAAATTATAAAACCTTTTAAAATTGGAAATGCCACCGATTTTCACCCACTTGAGAGGAATATATATATATATATATATATTTAAACCCTTCCGCACAAGCAGGATGTGACACAAGGTCAATTTCTTAAGCGGAGTTCAACAGGTTTGAATTCAGAGTTTTCCTTCTCCTAGACTGGTTGCCTAACCAAGGTTAAAGAGCCCAGTCTGCCCTGCTATTTATCCATAGCTGGAGGGAGAGTAGGATTCATACCTTTCCCAAGGGTATTAACGCTAAGTGAAATGCAATTACCACATCCAGGAATTGAACTCTGGACGACGAGCCCATCTCCCATGACTTTAACCATTACACCACACGCTTGAGATAAATATAATCCTATACATATCGTAAAGGAAAAGAAAAAAACAGTCTAAAACTTGAAAAATATCCATGGATTACTTTTATTTTAATCACCATTCCACTGAACCCACTCTTAGCCCCCCCCCCACTCCATGACTCTTCAATCCATATATAATGCTGCTATTTATTTAATAATTTTTTTTAGCAAAAATTCAGTAATTAGCGAAAAGGGGATAGACTCCCTCGCTGTTCGGCTGATATATCGACAATAGGCCACTCCACAGACTTTACTTTTTACTACAAGTACTTCCTTCGAGGCAAAGAACTTCTTCACTGAAGCTTCCACCTCCTCTTGGTTGTTGAAACGTCATGAGTGCAGGAAGTGAGCCACGGATCAAAACAAGTAATCTGCAGAAGCTTGATCCCATGCTGATACCAGTTCTTGTCCTTTGATGTGAAGAACTCCTTCACTGAAGCTTCCACTTCCTCTTGGTTGTTGAGGCATTGCAAGTGCAGGAAGAGAACCACAGATCAGAACAAGTAATCTTCGAGTGCTAGGTCCAGACTATATTCTAGGTGAAAGCACCTTTCTGTCTGTTCTTTGATCGCAAGTTGATAATAGTTCTTGTCCTTCAAGATGAAGAACTCCTTCACTGAAGCTTCCACCTCCTCTTGGTTGTTGAAGCGTCATGAGTGCAGGAAGTGATCCATGGATCAGAACAAGTAATCTGCAGGAACTTTTTTTTTTGGCAATAATTCCATAAAGTATATTAATCAGCCAGAAGTCCCCTAAATTGTTTAATATTATTGTATCAAAGACAGCATAAAAAAATGTCTTACCATTTTCTATACTAAATTTATAATCTTAGAATAAAAGACCCAGAAAAATCAAAAGTTTTGCAGTATTTTGGACAGTTTTGCTCAGCCAGTAGAGCATTTACCTAGGAATCACAAGGTACCAGGTTCAATACTGATCCTTGCCCATTCAGCATATGAGTAACACAGCTTAGGTAATCTGAGCTGTGCAATAAAGAATCTGGGAGCTAACGGTAGGTGTGGCGCTCCCCCTCAGCAAAAGCAATCTCCCTGGTCAAGCACTAGTGAAAAGGGGATAGACTCCCGCAATGTTTGGTTGAAACCAACAATGTTCCACTCCACCAACTTTTTTTTTTCTGTATTATGAAGATGAAGAATAAAAAAAAATGCCATTAAAATTATTTGTTTTATAGTTTTTAAAACGAGAGAATTTTATAAATTAAAATCTGTATCTGTTAAAAATGGCACATTTTTGCCGTTTTTTTTCTCTCTTGAAGATGTGCTCTTTTTTCATAATTAATTTCATTAGAAGGGACTGGTTTAGTTCAGTTGGTAGAGCATTCACCTAGGAATTGCAAGGTTCTAGGTTTGATACCGGTTCCCACCAACTCAGTACATAAGTAGCACAGCTTGGGTAATCTGATCTTTGCAGCAAAAGCATCTGAGAGCTGACGATAGTTGTGGCACTCCACCTCAGCAAAAACAATCTCTCTGGTCTTGCATTAGTGAAAAGGGGTTAGACTTTAACAAAAGCAGCCTAGCATTCAAAATACTTTTACCTTTCTGCCAGTTGTTTGATCCCATGCTGATAGTTTTTATCCTTCAAGGTAAAGAACTCCTTCACTGAAGCTTCCACCTCCTTTTGGTTGTTGAAGCCTCACGAGTACAGGAAGTGAGCCATGGATCAGAACCAGTATTAATCCGTAGGTGCTAGATCCGGACTATATGCTGAGTGAGTCTACCTTTCTGCCAGTTGTGTTGATCCCACACTGATACCAGTTCTTGTCCTTTGATGTGAAGAAATCCTTCAACAAAGTTCCACTTCCTTTTGGTTGTTGAAGTATCACAAGCACAGGAAGTGAACCATGGGTCGGAAAAAATAAGGGAGATAGATCAGAACTATTTTGTGAGTGTGGCATCATTTCGATTCCCTCAAATTCCAGGAGTCTACTCCAGAAACTATCACATATTCAAATATTGCAAAATTTTTGACTCACACTAATAAATAGCTTTAGAATTAAGAATGTAAGAAGAATTTTTCTTCAGTTATAGAATAACCATTTTGTGAAAAATAACCCAAACATTCAAAGTTGCTGGAAGTGACATTTAAATAATAATTTGAACCTAGCAAAAAGGGGATAGACTCCTTTGTTATTCTGCTAATACCGACACAATGATGCTGATAGCTTTTTGATTTAGTGCATTCTGGGATGCACATATTTGCTTTGAATGAGTCCCCGGGAAAATTTATGGGTCCCAACTAAAGCCATCTAACTCCTACCTTGTAACCTATTCTGTGTAATTCATTTCTAATAAACTATTGAAATGTATTTACAGTTAGCTTGAAAATGGTGAGGGAAGAAAAAAGAAAAACACTGGGACTCATGGATACAGTTTTACTGCGTCCTTTTAGATTTTTGTGCATCAGGGACGCAGGACGCATACCTATCAGCATCTCTGCTAACAATAGGCCACTCCACAAGATTTATTTTATTCATAGATGTACAGTCAAGTTGTAGCAAAATAATTCTTTATTGGAATTTTCTGAAATTGCTTGAGAGAAGTTAATTATGACTAGATATTAAAACATTTTCAGAATTTCTTGCTAAATACAAACTGTAATATATTGAAAATTGATACAAAGATTTGAAATATGGAACTATAAAACTGTATAGGAAAATGGTATTTACGAAAAAAAAAAAAAATGAAAGTTTCTTTTTGTTTTGTTTTTTGTTGGTTTTTTTTTTGAAAGCTTTTATTAAAAAAAATTTAAAAAACAACTGAAGGATTTTGCATGCCAAAAAAAAAAAAACCAAACCCCAAACAAAAAAACATTTGTATGTAAGGCATGTGTTATAATAAAAGATCATATAAATAAATAATATCCTACCTTCACAACTAATTTTTTTGTTAATGATTTTGATTTTTCGGACTTTTGTCCTCATCTTTATTGCTTTTTTGCATCCCTATCATTCCAACATGTGTCATGAGAAGAATCAGGATCATTTAGAAAAAAAAAGTAATTTTTTGTTCTTAATAGATGTATCAATCTTTTTGTTACCATTGGTTTCCAAGCAGCATGTTAGCCACTTTTCATCAAGACAATGTGCCTGTTAAGAATGTATGTATAAACACATTTCAGCTGCTGTATCCACCGGTCTTCCTTATCCCCTCATCACCATTACTCTCAGGTCAACTCCAACCCGGAGTAGTAGTACCTGTTAGGGTACCATGGGTTTTAAAAAAATTGAGTACTCATCAGGAATGAATGGAACAAAACATCTTCAGCATAAAATGACCCAACAAGGGTTGACATGCCGTAAAATACAACTAAACAAACAGCCTTCTTCAGATGTTCCCTGTGTATCTGAGTATAGTAATGATCCAGCCTGGGAAATCATCTTTAATAGTTTGACAGTTGATCAAACAGGCAGGATATGTCACCAGGATGAAAATAAATATTTATCTACACACACACACATATACATATACATATATATATTCATAAACACATAAAAAATGCACAATGCTTTTTTCAATATAAACACTTACACATTCTAATACTCACACCGCAAAAAAGAATATTTGACGTCATATTTCAAACTGTTCATTTTTTCAACGTTCTTTTTTCTCAGACTTTAAATTTAAACAGACCGATAAACAAGGACTATTACTCGCCTTTCTTCTTATTCTGAGATAAAAAAATTTATCCCCTTCCACATACCAACAAAAGCCCTGAAAATGATCTAATTAATAGATTGAAACACTGCAGCATCGGCCAATAAACTCACCACTTAACTCATTTAAACCTGTGTTTTTTCAATTTTTTTTATTATACTACACACACAGACACACACACACACACACATATATATATATATATATATATATATATATATATATGGGATGAGTGCTCATATGTATACAGTGATGCTGATAAGTATGCGTCCTGTGTCCCTGATGCAGGAAAATATATATATATATATATATATATATATATATATAAAAGTAATTGGTAATTTGCTTGAAGCATTGTTAAGTATGTTATAATATATTAATAATTTGAAGGCAATTACAATGTGTATAAAAGATAAAAAGTGAAAGATCACACTATAGAGCAAAATCTCAGCTGGCCATCGTGACAGAGGGTCACCAAAGAAATGATACAAGGACTGCTTGAAAAAATCCCTTAATGTCTGTCACATCAACCATCACTATTGGTCCCCCTAGCTGAGAACTGTGACACCTGGTATCTTACCATCAACTATGTTGTCTCCCCCTTTGAAAAAACTCACAGGGCGACCCTCAAGAGATAAGGGCATAGGAGGAAGAACCACAATACTGTACCATCAAACCCTGACTAGACTTTCAACTGCAGCTGTTGTGACTGAGCTTTCCTGTCCTACATATGCCTTATCAGCCACGAACATGCCTGCTGTCAACTTTTAACAGGCATCAAAGAATTTTTGAAGATTTCATTCAAATAATGACGTTATTGTTTTTTTTTACAATGAAGGCTTCCAAATTCAACATGAAGATTCCCAAGTTCGACGAGAAACATCTGAGAAAATCTAGCAAGAAATTTTTTTTTTTTAAAGACTAAATTCATAAGGGTGTTGTTCTGAAGGTAATATTGCCCTCACTTGGTTTGAGAATCGCATAGGCAAGTTGACTTAATGTTCATTCTACTCTGACTTATGTATATATACATATAGTCATACAGATTGCATATATATATATATATTATATATATATTTGTTGGCTGTCAACTCGTGTTCGAGACCATTTCCTGTTGTTATTTTGTTTTGTTTTTTTCTATAGTTGGGTGCCTGTAGCATTTGACATTGTATCCTTGTGTTTTCTCAGATGACTCACCAGGCCAGCCCTGGAGAGACATACTCTTCCATATAAACTACATGTTGGAACTTCTCCACTTTAAATGTTACAGGGCTGAAAATTTCCCTTTCTAATAGCCTGCTTCAATTTGTAGTGTTTAATTCATTTGGACTCAACTTCTTCCACAGACAGGTAGATGGTCTCTCTCTCTATCTATCTATCTATCTATCTATATCTATATATATATATATATATATATATGTCATCCACATACAGTCCTGTTTCAACATACCACATCTCTTCATTGCGGCTAGAGTTAGCATGCTACCTCCAGCTAGCATTGAAACTCAATCGACTTTTCATCAGTCAGAGTTTCTAACCATTGGACTATCAGCAGAACCCACAAGCAGAAGAAAATTTTACTGATAAGTACATACATATCTACATATGTAAAGGCTGGCGGAGAGAGAACTCGGTCCGTTTTTAAAGAGAGCCTTACAATTTAAGCATAATTGGCAGCTGGCAGCAAATTTCCTTTCCAGAAAGCTCAACCTACCAGGGGTGGGGAGCATATATATATATATATATATATATATATATATATATATATATTATTTATTTTTATGTGCTATCTGGATGACCTGATTATGATAATTATGATGATGATGATGATATGGTTACAAATAACCAGTGATAATTATTTGTAAGCAATATTGCTCCAAGAGAAACTAACATATATAATGAGGAAGTAATCAAGATATACATAGAGAGTGGGAAAGTGATAGGCAAAATGTAAAGTAAGGGATAGGTCAGTTTTTGACTTAATTGCAAATTATGAATAATTATAACCAATTAAAATGGAATTTTTTTTTCAAACATAACTCAATCCTAAAACTAAGGAATAATTTAGTATAACTTTCATGTAATTAAATTAAACAGTAAAAAAGCATTTAGGAGATAAACATTGATTTTCTCAGCTTTAGTATGATAATATATATAATATATATATATATATATATATATATTGGTTTGGTGTGTAAAGTGTAAAGTTGCAAGTGTAAAGAATAATAAGGTAATTATGGTGTTGTTTGTTAACCTGTAATTCTTTTTATTCTTTATACTTGCATTGTGATAGTCTTCAAAACCAATATAAACACAATGCTTCAAGCAAATTATAAAACTTATATATATATTCATATTTTTGCTTGAAGGCAATTACAATGCGCATATCGCATAAAATTCGATAATTATAGAAGATGATAATGACAAGTGAATTTCACAAAGAATTACTCGGTGTGTAGAATATCGTACAGACTGTTTCAACTTTATTAAGTCTCATCAGCGATATATACTAACGATTTCCCTCCGACAGAAATCGAAACCAGGACTTCAGCAGGATAGTCAGAGACTATACTGTTTCAGCCACGATACAGCACGGAGAAATTCCTGCGAAATTAACCTGTCAATGATACTGAGACGTCTCTACCATATGAGGCAAGGGGGCGCTGAGTGAACAATAACAAACTCGGGCTTTAAGCTCTTCGGCAAAGAAAATAAGATTTTTGGATGTTTGTTTATTTTAGAAGCATTGTTGAATAAAGTATATATTAATATATATATATATATAAGAATATATATATTATAGAATAATCATACTAGTTCCAATTACCGTCGAATTGGTAAGACAAGGCAGCAAGCAGTCGTAACCCAATATGAATCTGGTTTGCTGCAAAGACTACTGTAAAATAGCAGGATATTTATGAAGCCTCAGAACATCATACAAACCAAGCAGCCAATCAGGACTCAAGGAATGGAATCACCCAAATGCATGAGTGGACTGTTCTGAATTCCCATAAGTACCAGTTGTCTTGACACTGGTTCAGTTGTGTTTGGCCAGTTGCTGTTGTTCAAACCAATAATAGACTGACTGACTGACTGACTTCAATATATATATATATATATATATATATATATATATATTGGGAGAATATGTGCTTAATTGAAGTCATACATAATTTGAAAATTAATTAGTTGATAATGAATATCGCCATCTCAAACATACTGTTTGTTTACTTTGTTTACTTTCATATATATATATATATATATCTAAATATATAAAAGTAAGTTTTTGGTATGTACGTGTCGACGCATAAGTTCAAAACGAGAGGTCACACTGATTCGATGCATACAGTATTGCATACATATTAATATCCTTCTAACTAAGAAACACGCCAAATTTGGTTATTGATTTTTACTGATTAAGGGATATAATTAATTAATTAAGCCAAAATCACCCAATTTGCAAAACTATCTGTATACCAACTCCTGCTGATGATAAAACATTGTCCCCTGCCTGACTTTTTGTTACAGCAGTGAAATTCAATTTTAGTGAATAAATTTCGCAGTCTTAAGCCGTTCAGCTCGGAATTTATCACCTATTTATAGTCCAATCTTAAAAATATCCATTGAATTATATTTTATAGCGAGAAAAAAATTATTTTGCTTCAGACAGCAAAAGTATGTTTTAACGAAAAATCAAATCTTATTCATATCGCAATCTTTTTATTCCTGTCTTTAAAATATTAATTTAGTTAGAAATGAAATGAAATAATCTATCTTACAAATATGTGGTTTTATCGATTTAATTATTTTTACAGCGAAGTAAATAACAATAATAAGCGAAAACATTTAATAATAATAACTCATCTTTCTTTTTAATCAGTATTTAATTTTTTCGTAAATACAAAAGAGTTTTAGAAAAAAAAGCCTTTTACAAAAATAGGTAGTTGAATGATATAACTACTTATTTCGTAAATAAGTAAACAAACATATAGTTGTAATAACAATAACAAAATTTAAAAACTAAAATTACGATGTAGTTAAATAAATTATATGAAGAACTTAACATTTTGTATATAAACAGTGTTTGAAATGTTAAGCTTTTTGTTTCTGTTTCTTTTTGTGTTTATTAAACACTAACACTAAACAAACTTAAAATAAAAATGATTCTAATGTACATAACTTGAATAAGAAAATTTGTTATTTAATTGATCATAATTCTAATGATAAATAAATATTTTTTCTCTTTCTTTTTTTTACTAAAAACCGTCAGAAATGGTCTTTCGAACTTATCTCGGCTGAACTTGAAAAATGGTTGGAAAATTAGAGTGACCCAGAAAAAACAGAACCCACAAATTTTGGGGTTTTAGGGTTAGGGTTTGGTTAGGGTTTGGGTTAGTTTAATGGGAAATAAATAAATAAATAATTTGGGTTATTTTTTGGGGGGTCACCCTAATTTTCCGACCGTTTTTCAAGTTCAGCCCTTATCTCGAGATTTCTTTTAATCATTTATTAACATTTTTTAAAAACTTTAGAAGTTACTTTAATTCATTCATATTAGTGTCATCTTGAATATAACATTTATTTTGACTATTTATTCATTAGACAATTCTCGGTGATTTTTTTAAAAATTTGATAAATAATTATCCCTTACCATATAATTATCACCAATTTTCCCTGTGAAATTTACCCCCCACCCTATATTTAACACAATGAAACTTGCATAACAATTAATATTATCTTGAAATTTTTTTTCCATTTGAAAGAAGAAACATTAAACAAACTCGTGATGATTTTTAAAAAATTTTCAGCTAACTGAAATAATGAAAATTATGATTGAAAAACAATGTTTTCATTTTTTCACCGTTAAATCAACTGAAATTTAACGTAGCCAAAAACAACTTACGACAAGAGGATTTTTAAAATATAATATGAAAAATCAATCAATGGTCCGATTTTCACAAAAATATCTATTTTATTTTATGAGATATTAAACAAATGAATCGAAAGTGGTTATACCTATCTCTTATTTTCTTCCCACTCACTCTTTGGTGCTCCTATTTTTTTTTTAGTCCGGTCATGGACAGGGTACTTTAGCTAGTATATATATATTGTTTACTTTCAAGTATATATATATATAAGTGTAAACAATATCGCTCCCAAGCAACAAAACATCAAAATTAAAATCTAATGAATAAGCTGCTTTTTATGATGAATGAGACATAAAGAAATAGTCATCCAGCAATCGTAAACATATATATATATATATATATATATATATATATATATATATAGTTAGTCATCCACAGACACAGTGTTTTGACATGTCATATCTCCTGTGGCTAGACATTTGGGATCAAAACTTGACCGATTTATTATCAGTCAGATTTCTACTCGGTTATCAGCACACCTAAAAACTGGAGCGAGTTTATATATATATATATAAATATATATATATATATATATATATATATATATATATCTGTGTTATCTGGATATATATATACCTGTGCTAATTGCATGACTTAATGATGTTGATGATGATGATATGGTTTCAAGTAACTAATGAAAATTATTTGTGAACAATATCGCTCACAGGCAACAAAAAAACAAAATTAAAATCTAATAAATAAGCTGGTTTTTATGAGGAATGAGACATAAGAAATGTTCATCCACCAATTGTAAACATATATATATATATATATATATATAGTTAATCATCCATAGACATGGTGCTTTGACGAATCATATCTCCTCAGTGTGGGATTGAAATCCGACTGATTTATCATCAGTCAGAGTTCCACTGGGCCATCAGCGCACCTAAAAACTGGAGTGAGTATATATATTATATATATATATATATATCCAGATAACACAGATATATATATATATATATATCCAGATAACACAGATATATATATATATATATCTGTGATATCTGTATATATATATATATCTGTGCTATTGGCATGACTTGATCATGTTGATGATGAGGATAATGATGATATAGTTTCAAATAACTATTGATAATTATTTGTAAACAATATCACTCCCAGGCAAAATCTAATAAATAAGCTGCTTTTTATGAGGAACGAGACAGCAAAAAAAAAATGTTGATCCAGCATTTAAGAGGAAAAGAATGAAGTCATATGGATCTCGAATGCTGTAGTTAGCAGTTTCCATCTGGAGTTAATTGGTCAGCTCATAGCTTTTCCAAAAATCCGCCTCACATCAAACGGAGAAATTTGGGAAAGGATAATAGCGACAACGGAAAAAGTGTGTGGGACATATTTGCAGAATGGATAGACACATGGAAATCACAATTAAGTAGAATCAGAAGCGGAAGGATTTTTTGTTTCTTTAAGAAGAAGTTTGAATACATGTCTATGCATATAAGCGTTTGCATCCAGTGTGTATATGTATGTATGTATACATGTATATGTGTATGTGAGTATATGTGTGTGTGTATGTATGCATACATACATGTGTGCATATGTATATGTGTGTCCATATGTGTTCATGTATATGTGAGCATATATGTGTGTGTGTATGTGCATGTGTGTATGTGTGTGTGCATATGTGTTCATGTATATGTGAGTATATATGTGTGTGTATGTGCATGTGTATTTGTGTGTATATATGTGTGTGCTTATGTGTGCATTTATATGCATCCAGTGTGTATATGTGTGTATGTATACATGTATATGTGTATGTGAGTATATGTCTGTGTGTATGCATGCATACATACATGTCTGCATATGTATATGGTGTTGTACATATATGTGTGTCCATAGGTGTTCATGTATATGTGAGCATATATGTGTGTGTATGTGCATGTGTATTTGTGTGTATATATGTGTGTGCTTATGTGTGCGTTTGTATGCATATAAGCATATGCATCCAGTGTGTATATGTGTGTATGTATACATGTATATGTGTATGTGAGTATATGTGTGTATATGTGTGTGTGTATGTATGCATACATACGTGTGTGCATATGTATGTGTGTATACATACATGTGTGTCCATATGTGTTCATGTATATGTGAGCATATATGTGTGTGTGTATGTGCATGTGTATATGTGTGTGTGCATATGTGTTCATGTATATGTGAGTATATATCTGTGTGTATGTGGCGGTGTATATGTGTGTATATATGTGTGTGCATATGTGTGTGTGTATGTAAGTACATGTATATATGTGTATGTGTATATGTATGTATATGTGTGTGTGTGTATATGTGTGCATATATATGTGCGTGTGTGTGTAAATTTGTGTGTACATATGTGTTCATATATATGTGAGCATATATGTGTGTGTGTATGTTCATATGTATATGTGTGTATATATGTGTGTGCTTATGTGTACTTGTTTATGTGTGTGTGTATCTGTGTGCATATATATGTGCATGTGTGTGTATATGTGCATATGTATATATGCGTGTATATGTGTCTGCATACATTTGCAAGTGTGTATATATGTGCATGTATTAGTATGCGTGTATAGGTGTGTATGTATATGTGTGCATGTATATGCATATATTTTTTCTTTCTTTCTTTCTTTCATTCAATTTTTATATTTAATTATTTCTTTCCTTCTATCTTTCTTTTTTCTCTTTCTTTCTTTCCTTTTTCTTTCTTTCTTTCTTTATTTCCTTCTCCTTTTACTTATTTTCTTTTTTCTTTTCTTTTCTTTTCTTTTCTTTCTTTTCTTTTTCCTTTCTTTTCTTTTCTTTTCTTTCTTTTTCTTTTTTCTTTTCTTTCCTTCTTTCTTTTCTTTTCTTTTCTTTTTCTTTCTTTTTGCTCTTTCCTTCTTTCCCTTTTCTTTCCTTCTTTCTCTATTTCCTTCTCCTTTTACTTTCTTTTCTTTTTCTTTTTCTTTTCTTTCTCTTCTT
Source organism: Doryteuthis pealeii (assembly GCA_023376005.1). Taxonomy (NCBI): domain Eukaryota; kingdom Metazoa; phylum Mollusca; class Cephalopoda; order Myopsida; family Loliginidae; genus Doryteuthis; species Doryteuthis pealeii. The sequence continues at coordinate 40,763,862 of CM042172.1, forward strand.
TTTCTTTCTTTCTTTCTTTCATTTTCTTCTTTCATTTTCACATTTCTTCTTTCTTTCCTTCTTCTGTTCCTTTTTTCCTTCCCTTTTCTATTTCCTTCTCTCTTTCTTTCTTTCTTTCTTTCTTATTTACTTTCCTTTTTTCTTTTCTTATATATTCTTATATATTATATATGTACACACATGGAAAGTAATTAAGCAGTATCAGAAGAGAAAGTTTTTTTTCAAAGAATTTTGTACACACGTGTATACATATAAGCATATGCATCTATGTATGTGCATGTATATATGTGTGTGTGTGTGTGTGTGTGTGTGTGTGTGTGCACATATCTGTGCATACATTTACAGACAAGAATTTAATAAACCCCCTGGAAAAAAAAGACTTTTGAACCATTGTCAACTGGATGATCAAGCCAAGAGAACATGACACTTGGGAGGACCACACACATACAATTACACATGGAGAAGTGCTTAACATAACAGAGGAAATGGAATCGGCGACCCGAGTTCAAATCCTGGATGCAGCTGTTTGCATTTCGCATCATCCTAAGGCATCATTGCCTCTGCCCAAGATAACACTCTATGGCAAACTCTTTACTGGCCATTGGTTATTTAATGCCAAATCTTGTATAGTGAAAGAGGTGAATGGGTGAGGGGTGAGGCACTGATGGGTGGGTTGGTGTGTAGGGATTTTTTCTAGGGTCAGTCGGTTGACAGGCCAATATCAAATCCCTCTTCTAAGTCAACCGACAGAATCATGGAAGAGAATAACTTGTATCATGATGATCTGCACTGGCCATCAAAATAAGGAGATTATGGTTGCTGCCCAATGCTCCCTGAACACTGTAAAAACAATCAGGCATGAACTGAAGAATTGCAATGGAGACTACGAGGCTGTGGCAAGAAGAAAGCAACATAATGGACAATCTGATTGCGTTTGTACAGTAGAATTTCCTCGAAAATCTAAAGAAAAAAGTATTAGAGGACCCTCAGATGCCAACATGGAGTTGCTAAACACTATAGTCAAGCCCTGGATAACAAGGGTAGCCAATGGTAGGCCATATGTATGGCAGCAGGATTCGGCCCCCGGCCACACCTCTGAGAAAAGTAAAAAATAGTTGAATTTTTACGATTACACCAGTCCCAATGTTTGGCCTCTGAACTCCCCAGATCTTAACTCCATGGATTATTATGTATGTGGCGCTGTTGAGAAAGACACCAATTGCTGTGCCAGTATTACAAAAGCCGAGTTAACTGACAGAATTAAGGTAGTTTTTGATACCCTTCCCAGGGAAATTGTAACATCAGCTTGCTCCAGGTTCCTGAGCAGGATTGAGACTGTGATCGATGCTAATGGCAGTTATTTTGAGTGAAACATGTTGACAGTAGTATAATTTCTGTGCCTGTTGAATTTCTTTACAATCCATTAAACTTTTGTAGTTACCAAGCACTTTTTCTTTTTTCTTATGAAACTGTCAAATTTCTCCCGAATATCCTGTATATATATATATATATATATATATATATATATATATATATATATATGTATAAAAAAATGCAGCCTAACTTAAATCATAAGAACTGATTTGAATCACAGAATGTGTTTTTTAAATGATATGTAATATTTAACCTACCTTATCCAAGAACCAGCCTGGTTTAAATCCGGAATTATCATGTCCGATACGTATTCTTTCCAAACGTCCTAAAGAAGGACATTTGATCACAAATTCATCAACTCTAAAAATAAGATAAAAAATAAAAATAAAAACGTAAAATAACTGAAGTTTTCAATCTTTATTTTTTATTCATTTTGTCACTAGAAAAAAAAACCCAACTCAAATTCTATGTTTAATATTTTCTTTTACAGTTAATTGCATTTTTATACATGACTAGAAAAAAAAACAAAAAAAGAAACATTAAACATAGAATTTTGAGTTTTTTCTACACATGCTGTTAAAATTTGAGATCTTTTAAAGAAAAATTGGTCAAATTATTAGATTATGAAATGATATCAATTTTTCTGTACATCTCAAATGATATTAAACAAATTTGTATATTAATAAATGAAAGTGTGTAATTTGAAAGGTATATTATCATATTGTATAATAATATTATATTATATATTATTATATTGTTTAAACACATTTTCTCTTCCATGTAAATAAAAATATAAAACATTAAGTATAAAATTTTGAGGTTTTTTTACTTATGCTGTTAAAATTTGAGATCATTTGATGAAAATTGGTCAAGTTTGTAGAGTAGAAGTGGACTGTTCCATTAAGTAATGTAGGTGTATGCAGGGAGCACCCAACTTTATACTTACTTACTTGATAACTATTTAATAACCTGGCATTTTAGAGGCCAGGGGGAACTGCTATTCACGCTTAACATGAGAAGACACTTACTAAAGATACTACAACATCTACTGCAAAAAGTTATTAGATTATGAAATGATATCAATTCTTCTGAAACACTGTACATCTTAAATGATCTCAAATTTTAACATCAGCTGGAGAGAAAAATGAAAATTCTATGTATATATATTTTTTTTCTGTTCAAATATAAAATATAAAAATCCCATTTACTAAAAAAAAAATGTTTAAACATTAAATAATAGAATTTTGAGTTACATACTATTAAAATCTAAAATCTTTTGAATGGGAATTGGTCAAGTTATTAGATTATGAAATTATATCAATTTTTTTTTTAAACCCCTGTGTAGATTAAAAGATCTAAAAGAAAGAGACAAAGGCAAAAGGTAGCTTTAGAATTTAGGCTTTATTCACAGTCATGCCCACCACGTGGGGAGGAAATCTTTCCTGGCCAGTAGAAGTGTCTTGTCCAAGTTAAGGCCTAAGTTTTAATGGCTGAGAAATTGTCTTGGGGGTCAGAATTGGGTCCTTTTTTTTTAACATGCTTGGAGGGTTCTTCCGGTGTGAAGGCTCATGGGAGTTTGTTATTTTTATTTTTTTTATTTTAATTTTATTTTAATTCTTACAATATCAATTTTTCTGAAACACCCTCTACATCTTAAATGATCTCAAATTTTAACATCATCTGTAGATACAACTAAAAATTCTATGTGTAATTTTTTTTTCTGTTCAGATATAAAATATAGAAATTAAACATTAGATTATAGAATTTTGAGTTGTTTCTACGCATACTATTAAAATCTAAGATCTTTCAAACGAGAATTGGTCTAGGGCCGGTTTAGCTCAGTTGGTAAAATAAGGAGCTAATGTTAGGTGTGGCGCTCCACCTCAGATGCTAAAATAATCTCCTTAGTCTAGCGCTAGTGAAAAGGGGATAGACTGCCTGATACCAACAATAGGCCGTCCGACGATTTTACTTATTAGATTATGAAATTATATTTGAAACATCCTCTACATCTCAAATTTTAACAGCATATGTAGAAATAACTGAGAATTTTATGTTTAAACATATTTTTTCTAGTGAATGAAAAATAAAAAAAAGAGAGAAAAAGAAGCCGAAAATTTTAAACAGCAAAAATTTTGAATTTTTTCTAGATTACTTGAATGAGGATTGGTCAAGTTATTGGATTTCAAAATGATATCAATTTTTCTGAAACAACCCGTACATCAAGGCGTCCCATGACATAAAACCAACCAATCAAATTAAAATTAAAGAGAGAATTCAGTGCAAACATTTTTCTTACTGAAGAAATTGGTTCAAAATTCTAAAAGACATCAAGAACAGCTGAGAAGCTTAATTCCATGCCAACAGCTCACCTCTGACCAAATATTGCAATATGTTTGTGCAACAAAATATCCTCAAAATGTTTTGAAATTCCACAAATTGCTTAGCTTTGCAACAATTGGCCATACAACCGATTTTTGGTGGAGTCCTGCCTGTGGGATTTGTTCAAGACAGCACGCAGCTTGTTATTCCCTTCTAGCTTTTTCTCTGGAATATACAACTGATTTTTTTGTGGAGTGCTGCTTCTAAAATTTATACAAAACAGCACGCAGCATTCTTGTGTTGTTGTAACTTAACAAAGATTACGAAATGAGAAATAACCAAAACAGAGATTGGAAATTAAATGGAATCTTTATAACATTAACTAATACAATACTCATCAGCAGCGTGAAGAAGGTAAACCACTGCTAGTGGCATAAGACTTTAAAATGTTATAACCTAACAAAGGTTACTAAATGAGAAACAACCAAAACAGAGATTGGAAATTAAATGAATCTTTATAACATTAACAAAAACAATATTCATGAGTGGTGCAAGTGGTATAAGACTACCCAGTCAGTATGATACGCCCACATTTATGAAGATTGGGACATTAATGTTCATAGGTAGGGTATATAACAAAGGTTACTAGATAGATAAGAAATAACCAAACGGAAGTTGGAAATAAAATAGAATCTTTATAACATTAATAAAATACAATACTCGCCAGCGACATGAAGAAAATAAACCACTGCTAGTGGTATAAGACTCCTCAGTCAGTATAATACTCTCATATTTATGAGGATTGGGATATATCCATTAATGTTCATAGGTAGAGTATATAACATGTGTAGTTCCCATTTAGCTTTTTCTCTGTGTGTTTTATTAGAGTCCAAATGGTGCAGCCATACAGTAGCACTGACACAGCTATGATTTGGAAGAATTCTCACTTTAACTTATCAGAGAGATCAGATTTTCATATCAGTATCATCTTGCAACACCATCTGGTTAAAAATGAGACTGTCCAAATCATCCAATATTATATGCTGTTGCTTATTCACTGAATTCTTATTTCTTATGCGTGTTGTCACCTCAGCTGAATCATGGACCATTCCGTTTTTATTATAAAGAAATAAAAGAAAAAGGACATGCTTCATAGAAAAAATAGGATGAGAAAGAACTAAGGAAAGAGGATAGGGAAAGATAGAGAGAAGAAGGTTTAACAAGTGAATGCAGCAAATTAAAACAAAAGGAGTACAAGACTTGATATGATTGGGAGGGAAAGGTGGTCCACTGGGAATTGTGCAAGAAATACTAAACAGTATATGCACAAACCGGAATCTGTCATAGAGAACGAAATCAATGAAATGCATTTGGGACTTTGAGATACATATGGATCACCAAATCCCGGCTAGGAGACCAGACTTAGTATCTGTTACCTCTGCCAAGACATGCGCAAACAATTTCTAGTGAGGAGATTACGAGGACAGCTTGCATATGCTGGACTGTACAATGCTTAAAGAATTAGGAATGAAGATTATGGGTGACATGCTCACCATACTAAAGCTAGTCAAAGAACCCCCAGTATCATTCCCATCACTAGCTAGTTATGCAGAGACTGTATTGAGTTACAGCTTGCTCCCTTGTCTGCCAACTGGATGCTAGTTGGAATCCCATTGTATGTATGTATGTATGTATATATATATATATACATATGACATCTGACCGTGGGCAATGGAGGTGGTGCAGAACTGTATGAAGCTGCAAGAGTGGACTAGGCAAAACTCAGGAGAGCGTGCCGAAAATGGCCAATTCTGGTGATGTGTGGATCTGTGATGAGTGTGACCGGGCCCTGTTGTCAAAGGCAGGTTTGGTCAATCACATGAAGTCACATGAGAGCTACCCGACTGTATTTGTTGTCTCTACAATGCCACACTCTGATTCCCAGTATGATCCCAACATGAGGACAGTGATGAGAATACAACACCTGTCGACTCAGTCAACACCAATCGTTATGTGTGCCAGATATGTTCTAAGATATGCAAGACTTTGGCAGGATTGAAAAGTCATGAACGAGCCACAAACGGACAATAAATGAAGGAGTGGCAGTCGCCTGACAAGACTGCGATCAATATATATATATATATATATATATATATATAGGAAGAGGAGGGTAAAGCTTAAATTTGGAGATAATGTTAGCTTATTTAAAACGAAATATATATATAATATATGTCTCGATCTGTTCCTATCTATCTGTTTACAATTTGGTCTAACATCATTTCTTATTTAACTTTAACAAGAAAGCTGTTTATTAGTTATCAAACATTTCTTATTTGTGTTCGGCAAGTAAATATTCAAATGAAGCTTTAATCCAATTTACTTTCAAAAACTGATGAGAATGTTGTTGTGGACGTGCTGAATATATTCCCCCTCAACCTAGTTCACATTCAATTACCAAGATGGTGGGGGAGAAAAAAGAAAAATCTTTATCTTATTGCTTTTGCCTTTCTCCTTATTAAAAAGTCCTATACCACCTCATTCCACCCAGACGGAAGTCTCATTCGTTTTCCTAATCCACCCCAAACGATAGCCTTTGTTTAAATGTAATATTAAACCTATTTAGAAGTCTTTGATTTAAGGGAAATAACAGGTAACTTTAGATGTGTGATGGAGAACGAGAAAGGAAAGGGAGCAAGACATTGTCTTGCCTGCTGGGATCGAACCCACATCCTCCCGCATGCGAAAACAGATGCGAAGTAGGAACTGGAAGGACGCGAGGTTTGACTGATGTGCCCGGATGTTTGGCTAATATGCCCATAAAATAACAAGTGAGTCAAGCACTGGGCAGTCAGCAGTCAGCAGTCAGCAGTCGACGACGAAGTGCTTTTCAGTAAAGAAATGGATTTTAGTCGTACAGAAACAAAACAAAATAGGAAATGTGATTTTGAACTGCTAGACAAAGAATGTGTTGACCAACAGAGGGTCTGACTTGTGAGAAGACTGAGAACTCGCTTGTTTTTGGTTCCTCCTTGGCGGGAGCTTGTTGATTCGAAGGTCTATTTCACCCCATATATTTCCCCCCCTTCTATAAGATGCAAAGATAATTTTTAACCATTTTTTAATATATCCCTAGAGGAATGCTATGGACTTAGAAAATTCTCAACAGGATGTTAAGAGTTAAGATGATGCCGATGTTGAATTACTTTTAGTGTTTCTTTTCTGATCAACAAAGTAACTTGTTATTTGAATTTTAAAAAAGTGTAAAAACTGTTTTTCTATTATTAATAACTAACAAGACTGTTGAATTGAGCAAGTTACAGCTGGGCAATTCCATGTCAAATCATCCAGAAAAAAGTAAAATTGTCACCCACCCCTTTTAATTTTTCTGAAATTTTGTACAGGCGTGGACTGTGTTAAAGTTAGACAATCCCCAAAATTTGAGCTTCCAATTCTAAAAATTGGTGGAGTTATGTTGATTTTTAGCTCTCTAAATATGGTGGGGTTCACGAAAAATGGCGACTTTTTGTAATTTATTTTTGTCTGTAAAATGAGTTCTAAAGCTTCCCTACTCCTAAAAATTGGTTTATTAAAGTCTTAAAGTCAACCAATTTTAAGTTATTGATGATTTCTGATTTTTTCATACCAAGATCAATATCCCGATTTGGCACTGAATCTAAGACAAAATATTTTCTATTATTATTTCATATCTATTGAACATTATTTGTACCAAAAAGATGGTTCGGTTTTTGCTCAGAACAAAAGCTACAACATTTTGTTAAAATTTGTAAAAATTTCTCACTTCAACTTTTTTGAAATTTTTTCCAGGTGTGGACTATGATAAAATTAGACAATACCCAAAATTTGATCTTTCAATTCCAAAAATTGGCAGAATTATGCTGATTTTTAACTAAATTTTGTACAAAATTTCAGAAAAATCGAAGGGGGTGGGTGACAAGGCCTGAATGATTTAAAATGGAATTACCCAGCTTGCTGTTTTGTCTGCCAACTGGATGCTTCTACAATATCATAACTTCTACAGTTTATGTTAATCCTTATAAATAAAAAATCTGGAATATATAGAAGCGCATGGTGTCATGGGAAATGGACTCGTCGCCCCGAGTTCAAATCTTGGATGTGGTAATTGCATTTCACTTAGCGCTAATACCCTTGGGAAAGGCATGAATCTTACTCTCCCTCCAGCTATGGATAAATAGTAGGGCAGACAGGACTCTTTAACCTTGGTTAGGCAACTGGTCTAGGAGAAGGAAAACTCTGAATTCAAACCTGTTGAACTCCACTTAAGAAATTGACCTTGTGTCACATCCTCCTCGTGAGGGGTTGGTAAATATATATAAATAGAAAATCTGTTACTCACTTTCCTCTTTCAAAATTACTCCTTGCACCTCTTAATCTGCGTTCTCCAGAGTCGGATAATTCTCCAAATAAAGTAACAAAAACAGATGCATCAGTTCCTGCCCCCTTGACGTTTCCTGTATAGACAGTCACCTTATAGATGTTATCTAAAATAAAATGAAAAAAACAATTCTTTCATCTAATATGAACAATTATTTCTGTATCAAGCAGATTTAATAGACATGCAAGAATTTTAAGTTTTAGTTTTAAGAGTTGTTTAAAAATCAAAAACTTCTTTGAACAATTTTTGTATAAACCAGGACTATGAAGTCTGAGTCAGAAGCAATTAAGGGGTCACCAAAATCGGAGTCAGTAAAACTATACAGATTCCAAACCCAGTTGAATTTACACTTTATATGGCCCTAGTTTAGTCTGTAAAGTTATACAGTGCACACTCCTTATAAATAGATTATTTAAAAAAAATAATGTTTTTTACACTTATTTGTAGGCCATAATCACTTAATTACATAAAGAGGAGTGGGAGGTGCCAAAAATAGAAGAATTGGAGGCAGAGTGAAAGATTTTGTGTTCTGACTCCATAAATCAGTTCAAGTAGCAACTTACCTGGAAAAGACAAAAAGATTTACAAATTAAAAAATGCAACAAATATAAGAACAGTGTTATATCAATTTCATAAGTCTTATAAATGTGTAGATAAATTGGTCATATTTTCAGAAAACAGTGAGAGATTTGCCCTCATATAGACATGAAAGCACACAATTGGTTTAATGATGATGAAATCATTTTTTTGGATTATAATGCATTTTATCACAGATAAAAAAGATAAAAGATTTTCTTGGGGAAAGGCAAAAAGAAGAAAATCAGTGATCAGTGAACAGTCCAGATCTAAATGCAATTGAAAATTTATGGGGGAAATTTTAAAAAACATGATCATTAAAAAAACTCCATCAACCAAAAATATTCATTAAATGGGATTCAGAAAAATTGGAACCACTTTGATAAAGAATATTTAAATTAGTGAAATTCATAAATTATAGTAGATATATATAGAAAAAATATATAGATAGATATATAAATATATAGAAAATATATATTACTATATTAAAAAAAAATTATAAAAATTTATTAAAAATTTATTTTAAAAAATATACAAAATTTATTTAAAAAAATTGATATTAAAAAAAAAATATTACTATATTTCTATATAAATATAGAAAATATATATAGATAGATATGAATATATATAGATAGATATAGAAAATATATGTAGATATAAATTATAATGTATTGAATATTTAAATTGGAACCACTTTGATAAAGAATATTTAAATTAGTGAAATTCATATCAGAATGGAATTAAAACTGTAAGAAGAGGGGCAACTAATTTTTTTTCTATCCTTTTTCCTATTCTACCTCATTCCACCTAGCTGGAAGTCACATTCATTTTCTTAATTTACCCTAAATGATAGCCTTTGTTTAAATGTAATATTAAACATATTTAGAAATCTTTGATTTAAGGGAAATAACAGATAACTTTTAATGAAACGGACATTTTTACCCATTTTTGATAAATGGTTATAGGAATTGGGCTCTGGACTTAGAAAAATCTCAACAGGATGTTAAGAATTAAGAAATAAGGGGAGGAAAAAGGACATGCTACACAGAAAAAATAGGATAAGAAAGAACTAAAGAAAGAAAGAAAGAGGATAGGGAAAGATAGAGAGAAGAAGGTTAATCATTAACAAAGTGAATGCAGCAAATTAGAACATAAGGAGTACAAGACTTGGCATGACTGGGGGGGGGCACTGGGAATTATAACAGAAATACTAAACGGTATATGCACAAACCAGAATCTGTCATAGAGAAGAAAATGAATGAAACGCATTTGGGACTTTGAGATACAGATGGATCACCAAATCCCAGCTAGGAGACCAGACTTAGTATCTGTTACCTCTGCCAAGACATGCACAAACAATTTCTAGTGAGGAGATAAGTGTATTTGTCTATAAAGTTCTAAAAGATTACAATACCTCTATTAAGTTTTGAATGATGTAATAACATACAAAGTCAAAATGAAAACTATAAAAATTATTGAACTTTTCTTCAAATGATAAAAAAAATTCAAGTCAATTACCATATATACTTAACTATGTAAATATGGGTATAGGTTTAGGTTTTTATAAGACTGATAAGTTTTGGTGATTGTAGTATGAATTGGTTTTATGGTAAATGGATTATTGTCGTACGAATTGGGTTACAAATGGAAATAGTTAAGTTAAAAGTTAGGATAGAGAAGGTCAGGCTTCCTCCTTCCATTTATAGGCCATGTGCCACATTTTTGTATAAATTTATTCTACATGAAATAAATATTTATATACTTGTGGATAGGTCTCACCCTTAAGTAGGTATTTGAATTTGATCTGCGGATGGCTAGTTACATAACCTATTCTAACATAAAACTTATCAAATATTCACCTTTGTTTCAAGACTTTGCTTACAAATATTAAATCTAGAATGCTTTGCCATAGACCATGATGCATAATGCAAACATATAGAAATAAATGTTGCATTATTAGTACTATACCGCCCTATCGGCTGGGGCGTTAGAATGCACCGGCTGCACCTCTGCAGAGGGGTAAGACTCCCCCAATAGGGCCACCTGTTGGCCGTGGGTGGCAACCCATGATGCTTAAGGATAGAACCCAGGTGGTTGAGTAGTCCATGACATACAATATGCTACTTTGGTCCTTACTTGGGCTAGAAGGGCGGTTGTTAAATTGGGTATTTGCAGTTGACCTGCAGATAGGTCAAATTATAATCTGGTTATAATCCCCATCAAATTTTGAGAGCTAAAAATTGATATAACTCCGCCAATTTTTGGAATTGGAAGCTCAAATTTTGGGGAATGTCTAACTTTAATACAGTCCACACCTGGGGGAAAATTTCAGAAAAATTGAAAGGGGTGGGTGACAATTTTACTTTTTTTGGGATGATTTGATATGGAATTGCCCCTATAATTGTAAATGAGCCTGCAACAGTCAACTCAATAATAAAAAAAACAATAATTATCTACTCAACAGTTACAAACAGTATAGAAGACTTTAGAAAAAAATGTTTAATCATTTAAGCATAAGCATAGTTATCTAACTTCATCAGGATGAAATCTTTGCAACTTAATGATAAATAAAAATTAAAATAGTGCTGTTTTACATTAATGTCTAACGGATAGGTCGCACCACTGATTTTGGCAAAGTTTTTGGTTGATAAAAAAAGTGCGACCTATTCACGAATAAGTAAAGTAAAGTCGTCAGGGCGGCCTAATATTGGTATCAGCCAGACAGGGAGGGAGTCTATCCCCTTTTCACTAGCACTAGACCAAGGAAATTATTTTAGTGTCTGGGGTAGAGCATCACACCTACCATCAGCTCCTCACTTTACCGCACAGATCCCTGTGCTACTCATATGCTGAGTTGGCGAGGGCCAGTATCAAACCAGGAACCTTGTGGTTTCTAGCCGAATGCTCTACTGACTGAGCTAAGCTGTCTTTTTTAACTTCATTTTGAGTTTTGGGACTGTTGTCCTCATCTTTATTGAGATATATAACAACAAAACATTTTGAGCAATGTATCCTACGGCCTTCTTCAGGTGTACCTTGTCCATCTGAGCATAGCAATGATTCAACTTGGGAAATCATTTTGAATAGTTGTCTTTTTATATATTGTGATAAAGATGAGGACAACAGTCTGAAAAATAAAAATACTACATACAAAGCCACATCTAAAAAATTGAGAAATAAATGAACTTTTGATTCACCTTTTCTTATCGTTAGAGGATCTCTGCTTCCAATGAGATAATAACCAATGCTGCCATCTCCCTCATCTTTGGCTAACCACTTCCCACATGGAAAATAATAGGGAGTTTTTGTACCTTTTAGATTGGTGATGACAACCTGTTAAAAAAAAAGAAGAAAAATGAAAAAAGAGATATTTACTAACAGTAATGACCGATGATTAATCAACAATTGATTTTAATGGCATGTCAACCTGTCTAGGGTTATTTCATGCCTGGAGGTTAGAAAAATGAAAAAATAAAAGGAGACATTCACTAACAGTAATGACTGATTAATCAATGATTGATTTTAATGGCATGTCAACCTGTCTAGGGTTATTTCATGCCTGGAGGTTAGAAAAATGAAAAAAAAAAGGAGATATTTACTAACAGTAATGACAGATTAATCAATGATTTTTTCATGCCTGGAGGTTAGGTAATGATATTCATTGTATGTATATATCATGGTGTACTATACTCCAGGCCTGCTCATGGTGCAACAGAGCCAGAACTGGTGGCCTCTTGAAAATTAATTTTAAAAATACTTAGAATAACAATTTGAAAAAATACCTGAGGATAATAAGAGGCGTTGAAAGTTGAATGAAAATATATATTTACCAACCCCTCCGTATGAGCAGGATGCGACACAAGGTAAATTTCTTAAGTGGAGTTTAACAGGTTTGAATTCAGAGTTTTCCTTCTCCTAGACTAGTTACCTAGCCATGGTTAAAGAGCCCAGTCTGCCCTACTATTTACCCATAGCTGGAGGGAGATCTGGATTCATACCTTTTCCAAGGGTATTAGCGCCATGTGAAGTGCTAACAGCATGGTCTAGGATTTGAACTTGGGTTGACGAGTCCATTTCCTTCGACTCTAACCATTACACCACATACCTCCATTTTTGTTGAATGAAAATATCTAATATTCTTGTGGACACTGATAAGTACGAGGGTGAGTCAAAATGTAATGCCATTTTTTTCATGTGAATTTTTTTATAAAAATAACTGAAAATTTTCCCAGTTATAAATGATTATATCATTTACATTTTTTAGAGACTCATAAGGAAAAATTCAAAATGGCTGCCCCCTTTGAGTTATGTCAAAGACAAAGAGCAGTGATTGAATTTTTTGCTGCTGACGGGGAAAATCCCTCTGAACATTCACCGATGATTACAAAATGCTTTTGAAGGCCTTCGGCCCCATGAAAGAAGGTGTGAGAGGAAAACATTATTCCAGTGACGAGGATGTGAAATCTGTAGTGAAGAAGTGGCACAAAGAACAGTTAACAGAATTTTACGGGGCAGGGATACATGTTCTAATTGGAAGCTGGAACATTGCTATTGAGAGAAATATATATAATATATATATATATATATATATATTATACAGAGAGAGAGAGAGAGAGAGAGAGAGAGAGAGAGAGAGAGGGGAGGGTAAATAGACTGATATGCACATATCCTTTGTGCATGTTTATCTCTGTATACACCCAAACACATCATTCATAGTAGAAGCGTTTTGAAATATTTCTGCTTCATTTACATAAAGACCTGATTGTGAAGCATTAGACAATGGACTCTAATTAATTCCATTGTGAAACAAAAAGGAACCTGTGGTTGGTAAATATCCATTAAAGTTAACAGACTCACCTGGATATTTTGTGATATGCACATATGCATGTTATTTTAGTATACAAATATCTCTTTTCATTCTCACTGAGAAACTTAACATACAAACATCTCTCTCTTAATGCTCACTGAAAAACTAACATATATAACGAGGAGGTAATCAAGATATGTGGGGAAAGTGACAGAGGGGGAAAGTGACAGGCAGAATGTGAGGTCTGAGAAGGATCAGTTTTTGACTTAATTGCAAATTACAACTAATTAGAATCAATTAAAATGGAATTTTTTTCCAAACGTAACTCAATCCTAAAACTAAGGAATATTTTAGTATGTCATTAAACTAAATAGAAAAAAGCCCTTAAGGAGACAAAAGATTGATTCACTCAACTTAGTATAATAATACACACACCACACACACACACAACACACACACACACACATATATATATATATATATAATATATATATATATAGTATAGTGGAAATTTGAAAAAACACAGGTTTAAATAAAATGCAGTGGTAAGTTTATTAGCCAACACTGCAGTGTTTTCAATCTATTTAGTTAGATCTTCTTCAGGCTTTTGTTTTAAGGAAAATAAATTTTCAACAGATAATAAGGAGATTGTGAGAGTCTTTTGTTGATCATCCACCTAAAAATACTAAGTGAGAATCTCCTTATTATCTGTGATAAATTTATTTTCCTTAAAACAAAAGCCCTGAAGAAGATCTACTAAACAGATTGAAACACTGCAGCATTGGCTAATAAACTTACCACTCATTTATTTAAACCTGTGTATTTTTCAAATTTCTCACTATACTACATACCATTGGATTCACTTCCATTTCTCTTCACACACACAACACACACACACACACACCACAACATATTATATATATAATACAGAGAGAGAGAGAGAGAGAAGAGAGAGGAGGGTAAATAGACTGATATGCACATATCCTTTGTGGCATGTTTATCTCTGTATACACCCAAACACATCATTCATAGTAGAAGCGTTTTGAAATATTTCTGCTTCATTTACATAAAGACCTGATTGTGAAGCATTAACAATGGACTCCTAATTAATTCCATGTGAAACAAAAAAGGAACCTGTGGTTGGTAAATATCCATTAAGGTTAACAGACTCAAACTGATAATTTTCTGACTCAAATGGAAGCTGATACTTTTGCAGGGTTTACCAAATATTTCTGTAAAGTGGTTTGAAAAATGGCAGACGAAGTTCATAGTGTTCTAAATGAGGTTGTTGGAAATGTCACAAAATTGAATCCCTTGTGTTGGGTGTGCTTGCTTATATGATATATCATCCTAAGATAAGGACTTGGATAACTATGCTACGATTAAGGTATATGCTGAATTGTCAAAGGCAATATAATGAAAGGCAGTGTTTATTTTCTAGTAATGGTCATTATTAAATATATATATTTTTCAATAATATGAGGGAGCGTGGACATGAAGTCAATGGCAGGTGGTTGGTAACTGACAGTTACTTGCCTAGGTGCATATATATGCTACCTAACTTAGATATATCTGTTTATATATATATATATATATATATTAAATTTTTACCTTGAAGCACTTACAACGCATGTATCGCATAAATTCGATACTTTTTCTTATAGAAAATGAACTTGACAAGTGTAATCCCAGCAAGTTCATTTTTTCTAATAGAAAAGTATCGAATTTTATGCGATACATGCGTTGTAAGTGCCTTCAAGTAAAAATTTAATATATACTTTAGTCAGCAACCGTTTCTAAATAAACCATTCAAAAATCTTATATATATATATATATATATATATATATATAGATAGTAAGGCCTAAAGAATCAGAAACTACCTACCTAGGTTTCACCTAATAGATCATCAGGATAATTCTGACTGGAAGAGAGTTTGGTGCAAAAGAACATTTTATAGTTAAAATGGTGAGTTGTCCATAGGCAATACAATGAAAGTTCAGTTTATTTCTAGTAATGAGCATTACAATATATATCTTTTTTTCAATAACTATGAGGGAACGTGGACATGAAGTCAATGGCAGGTGGTAACTGACAGTTTTTCTTGCCTATGCACACAACACAAACACACACACACACACAACACATATATATATTATATATATATATATTAAATTTTTATTGAAGGCACCCTACAAACGCATGTATGCCCCCGGGCATAAAATTCGATACTTTTTTTATAGAAAATGAACTTTGACAAGTTAAATCCAGTAAAGGATGGCTCGAATGTGTAGAAATACCGTACCGACTGTTTCCCCCGGGGGAAACCTTTATTCGAACTTTATTAAGTCTCATCAGCGGTTATATACTAAGATTTCCCTCCGACAAAATCGAATCGCGGGACTTCAGGCCAGACAGAGACGCAGTTGAACACTAGTGAAAGCACTTTTTATTCGCCCTCGGCCCACAAAAGTACAACAGCTTGACCATCCTAAGCGGATTAAGCTTGCTAAGCGATACTACGCGCCTTAACCACTATATAGGTAGGGGGGCGCTATTGGAGAGAATAATAACAACAAACCAGCCCCTATGCCCTCGGCGAAGTTGGAAAAAATTTTTTATT
>CM042172.1:40780075-41031268 GCA_023376005.1 Doryteuthis pealeii
CAAAAAATAAGACAATAAATATAGTCCAAAAGTGATAAAAAAATGATAAAAAATAAGAAGGAGACACATAATATAGACAAAAACAAAGAAGAAAAAAAGAGTATAACACTCAATAAAAAAAAAAACACAATACTAGTAAAGAAGAAAAAAGAGTAAGCATAAAATAAAAAGATAATAAAATACTGAACGAACAGATAAAAGCAAGAAAACTAACAAAAAAATCAACAGAGAATAAAAAAATTGAGTAAAAAAAATAAAACAGAGATAAGAAGAAAGAGCAGACAAAAAAATAAAATAAAAAAGAACGAAGAGAGTAAAAGAAACTAAGAGTAACGTAAAAATAACAAGACAACGAAGATGTCAGCGCGAACAAAACATACAAAAATAAACAAAAAAAAAATCAAAAAAAATAGAGATAAACATATAAACAATAAAAGCAATAGAACAGAGAAAAAAATATAAAAACAAAATAGAAAAATAAAAACACACAATAACAAAGTCAAATAGGTAAAACAAATAAATCAAAAAAAAACAGTCTAAAAGAAGAAAATGACAAAAGAACCAAACAAATACAAGGGGGGAGGTCTAAAAATACAAAAAAATAAGTCAAAAATAAACAAAGTAAGAACAAAAAAGACAAAAAGCAAAAGAAAAAAAGAAGAACAAAAAGTAAAAAATAAAAAAAAAAATAAAACAATTTAGAGTAAAAAAAAAAAAAAGAAATTATAAACAAGACAGATATACGTGAAGAAATAAATGAAACAAACATCAAAAGCAGTCAACAAAGGTAAATATCAAAAAAAAAAAAAAAAAGCAAAAAAAATCAAATATAAAACAAAACATGAAAAAAAAGATAAACCAAAACATAAAACAATAACAAGATAAAGGAAGATAAGAGAAAGCAAAAAAACATGAAAATAAAATAAGAGAACAAAAAATAAAGAAAGAAAAAGAGTAGAAGAAAATAAAAGAAAGAAAAAAAGACAAGAAATAGTCTAAGAAAAAAAAAATAAAGAACAGAAAAAAAAGAAAAAAAAAGAATAAAAATAAAAAAAAAAACAAAACATAAATAAAAAAAAAGTAAAAAATAATAAAAAGAAAAAAAAAAAAAAAAAAAAAAGAAATATAGAAAATAAGAACCTAAAAAAAAAAAAGTAAAAAAAGGAGTAGAGAATAAAAAAAGTTAGTAAAAATAGAACAAACATTATAATGAAAGAAAATAAATTGAAAAAAAAGATAAGTCGAGATATAAATAAAATATAAAAAACATAAGATAAGTAAAAAAAGAAAAAAAAAAAAGCAAGAGAAAAAAAAAAAAACATAGTAAATACAAAGTAAAGTAAAATAGTAATAAAGATAAAAAATGATAAAATAAAGAAAAAAAAAAAATAAAAAAATAAGTAAAAGAGTAAGAAAGCAAACTAGCAATCAAAAATAAAGTATGTGAAAAATAAAAGAAAAAGTGAAAATAAAAAATAACATAAAGACAAAATAATTAAAAAGAAGTCAAAAAAGATAAAATGAAAGCCAAGGAAAAAAAAAGCGAAGAAAGTTCATTCGTTTTCCTATCCTATCCCAAACAATAGCCTTTTGTTTAAATGTAATATTAACATATTTAGAAGTCTTTGATTTAAGGGGAAATAACAGGTAACTTTAGATGTGTGACGGAGAACGAGAAAGGAAAGGCAGCAAGACATTGTCTTGCCTGCTGGGGATCGAACCCGCGTCCTCCCGCATGCGAAAACAGATGCGAAGTAGGAACTGGAAGGACGTGAGGTTTGACTGACGTGCCCGGATGTTTGGCTAATATGCCCATAAAATAACAAGTGAGTCAAGCACTGGGCAGTCAGCAGTCAGCAGCAGCAGTCGACGACGAAGTGCTTTTCAGTAAAGAAATGGATTTTAGTCGAACAGAAACAAAACAAAATAGGAAATGTGATTTTGAACTGCTAGACGAAGAATGTGTTGACCAACAGAGGGTCTGACTTGTGAGAAGACTGAGAACTCGCTTGTTTTTGGTTCCTCCTTGGCGGAGCTTGTTGATTCGAAGGTCTATTTCACCCCCATATATTTTCCCCCCTTCTATAGATGCAAAGATAATTTTTTAACCATTTTTTAATATATCCTTATAGGAATGCTATGGACTTAGAAAATTCTCAACAGGATCTTAAGAGTTAAGATATGCCGATGATTTGAATTACTTTTAGTGTTTCTTTTCTGATCAACAAAGTAAACTTTTATTTGAATTTTAAAAAAAGTGTAAAAACTGTTTTTCTATTATTAATAACTAACAAGACTGTTGAATTGAGCAAGTTACAGCTGGGCAATTCCATGTCAAATCATCCAGAAAAAAGTAAAATGTCACCCACCCCTTTTAATTTTTCTGAAATTTTTGTACAGGCGTGACTGTGTTAAAGTTAGACAATCCCCAAAATTTGAGCTTCCAATTCTAAAAATTGGTGGAGTTATGTTGATTTTTAGCTCTCTAAATATAGGTGGGGTTCACGAAAAATGGCGACTTTTTGTAATTTATTTTTGTCTGTAAAATGAGTTCTAAAGCTTCCCTACTCCTAAAAATTGGTTTATAAGCATTTACCCAAGAAAAAAAAATGCTATCGAAAAAAGTCTTAAAGTCAACAATTTAAGTTATTGATGATTTCTGATTTTTCATACCAAGATCAATATCCGATTTGGCACTGAATCTAAGACAAAATATTTCTATTATTATTTCATTATTGAACATTATTGTGTACCAAAAAGATAGTTCGGTTTTTGCTCAGAACAAAGCTACAATATTTGTTAAAATTTGTAAAAATTTCTCACTTCAACTTTTGAAATTTTTCCAGGTGTGGACTATGATTAAAATTAGACAATACCCAAAATTTGATCTTTCAATTCCAAAAATTGGCAGAATTATGCTGATTTTTAACTAAATTTTGTACAAAATTCAGAAAAATCGAAGGGGGGGTGACAAGGCCTGAATGATTTAAAAATGGAATTACCCAGCTTGCTGTTTTGTCTGCAACTGGATGCTTCTACAATATCATAACTTCTACAGTTTATGTTAATCCTTATAAAAAAAAATCTGGAATATATAGAAGCGCGTGGTGTCATGGGAAATGGACTCGTCGCCCCGAGTTCAAATCTTGATGTGGTAATTGCATTCACTTAGCGCTAATACCCTTGGGAAAGGCATGAATCTTACTCTCCCTCCAGCTATGATAAATAGTAGGGCAGACAGGACTCTTTAACCTTGGTTAGCAACTGGTTCTAGGAGAAGGAAAACTCTGAATTTAAAACCTGTTGAACTCCACTTAAAAAATTGACCTTGTATCACATCCTCCTCATGAGGGGTGGTAAAATATATATAAATAGAAAATCTGTTACTCACTTTCCTCTTTCAAAATTTACTCCTTGCACCTCTTAATCTGCGTTCTCCAGAGTCGGATAATTCTCCAAATAAAGTAACAAAAACAGATGCATCAGTTCCTGCCCCTGACGTTTCCTGTATAGACAGTCACCTTATAGATGTTATCTAAAAAAAATGAAAAAAACAATTCTTTCATCTAATATGAACAATTATTTTCTGTATCAAGCAGATCTAATAGACATACAAGAATTTTAAGTTTTAGTTTTAAGAGTTGTTTAAAAATCAAAAACTTCTTTGAACAATTTTTGATAAACCAGACTATGAAGTCTGAGTCAGAAGCAATTAAGGGGTCACCAAAATCGGAGTCAGTAAAAACTATACAGATTCCAAACCCAGTTGAATTTACACTTTATATGGTCCTAGTTTAGTCTGTAAAAGTTATACAGTGCACACTCCTTATAAATAGATTATTTTAAAAAAATAATGTTTTTTACACTTATTGTAGCCATAATCACTTAATTACATAAAGAGGAGTGGGAGGTGCAAAAATAGAAGGAATTGGAGCAGAGTGAAAGATTTTGTGTTCTGACTCATATAAATCAGTTCAAGTAGCAACTTACCTGGAAAAGACAAAAAAGATTACAAATTAAAAAATGCAACAAAATAAGAACAGGTTTATATCAATTTCATAAGTCTTATAAATGTGTAGATAAATTGGTCATATTTTCAGAAAACAGTGAGAGATTTGCCTTCATATAGACATGAAAGCACACAATTGGTTTAATGATGATGAAATCATTTTTTTGGATTATAATGCATTTTATCACAGATAAAAAAGATAAAAGATTTTCTTGGGGAAAGGCAAAAAGAAGAAAATCAACGACATGGTCAGTGAACAGTCCCGATCTAAA
The DNA here is from genome assembly GCA_023376005.1 of Doryteuthis pealeii. Lineage (NCBI taxonomy): Eukaryota > Metazoa > Mollusca > Cephalopoda > Myopsida > Loliginidae > Doryteuthis > Doryteuthis pealeii. The sequence continues at coordinate 40,784,357 of CM042172.1, forward strand.
TGCAATTGAAAATTTATGGGGGAAATTTTTAAAAAATGATCATTACAAAAACTGCATCAAATAAAATATCTATTAAATGGATTCAGAAAAATTGGAACCACTTTGGATAAAAGAATATTTAAATAAGTGAAATTCATATCAAAAGAATTATAGTAGATATATATAGAAAATATATATAGATAGATATTTTAAAAAGCACATCGGCCCCCCTCACTGATGTGAGGTCCCTAGGAATATCTGTATAGACCGTATGGATAGATCGTCTTTCAACAAAAGTAAGATGGATGAAATGACCGTAGAAGAAGATGCGCAACAGAACGCTGTTAGTCAAAAGTTGGAATTTTCAAAAAATGCGTTGTCTGTATTAAAAATAAAATGAATTTTATTTAAAAAGAATTTTATTTTTAATTTTAAAAATTTCAGATCCATTACAGTTATAATAAGATCTCAAAAGAGCCTGATTGTAAAATTGTTTAAAAAAAGTGTATAATTGTATTAAAATTGTATATTAAAATATCAATATTGTTCATACTACACTCCAACTATTAAATAAGTAACCAATAAGTGTAGGTAAAATCCGTGATGTTTATGGATAATTATCTTCAGAGGAGTAAACATCCATATGTTAGTTTTTTCGTAGACAAGTATGTGAAATAAAAGGAAATTAATCCGACAGTTGTGAATTTGATATATTAAAAACCAAATAATGTTTACAAATGCTTGGGATTCATCAGGAGAGAATGTGCCACTGTTTCGGGCCCTTCCTCTCAACGGTTTTGAGAGGTAAACATTCATTTCATCCGTCTTACTTTTGTTGAAGACCGATCTATTACATACGATCGATACAATATCCTAGGGACCTCACATCAGTGAGAGGGGGCGGGGGCGATGGCTTTTTAAAACCGTTGAGAGGAAGGCCCCAAAAACTGTACACATTCTCTCCTGATGATCCCATGCATAGATAGATATATAGATATATAGAAAATATATATAGAAAATATATATTACTATATTAAAAAAAAATTATAAAAATTTATTAAAAATTTATTTAAAAAAATATTATAAAAAATTTATAAAAAAAAAAATTAATATTAAAAAAATATATATTACTATATTTCTATATAAATATAGAAAATATATATAGATAGATATGAATATATATAGATAGATATAGAAAATATATGTAGATATAAATTATAATGTATTGAATATTTAAATTGGAACCACTTTGATAAAAATATTTAAATTAGTGAAATTCATATAAAAAAGAATTAAAACTGTAAGAAGAGGGGCAACAAAATTTCAGAAAAATTGAAAGGGGTGGGTGACAATTTTACTTTTTTTGGGCAGATTTGACATGGAATTGCCCCTATAATTGTAAATGAGTCTGCAACAGTCAACTCAATAATAAAAGATCAATAATTATCTACTCAACGGTTACAAACTGTATAGAAGACTTTAGAAAAAAATGTTTAATCATTTAAGCATAAGCATAGTTATCTAACTTCATCAGGATGAAATCGTTGCAACTTAATGATAAATAAAAATTAAAATAGTGCTGTTTTACATTAATGTCTAATGGATAGGTTGCACCACTGATTTTGGCAAAATTTTGGGTTGATAAAAAAAGTGCGACCTATTCACGAGTAAGTAAAGTAAAGTCGTCAGGGTGGCCTAATGTCAGTATCAGCCAGACAGCGAGGGAGTCTATCTCCTTTTCACTAGCACTAGATCAAGGAGATTATTTTAGTGTCTGAGGTAGAGCATCACACCTACCATCAGCTCCTCACTTTACCGCACAGATCCCTGTGCTACTCATATGCTGAGTTGGCGAGGGCCAGTATCGAACCAGGAAACTTGTGGTTTCTAGCCGAATGCTCTACCGACTGAGCTAAGCCAGCCTTTTGAATTTTATTTTGACTTTGGGACTGTTGTCCTCATCTTTATTGAGATATATAACAACAAAACATTTTAAGCAATGTATTCTACAGCCTTCTTCAGGTGTACCTTGTCTGTCTGAGCATAGCAATGATTCAACTTGGGAAATTATTTTGAATTGTTTGTCTTTTTATATATTGCGATAAAGATGAGGACAACAGTCTGAAAAATAAAAATAATACATACAAAGACACATCTAAAAAATTGAGAAATAAATGAACTTTTGATTCACCTTTTCTTATCGTTAGAGGATCTCTGCTTCCAATGAGATAATGACCAATGCTGCCATCTCCCTCATCTTTGGCTAACCACTTCCCACATGGAAAATAATAAGGAGTTTTAGTACCTTTTAGATTGGTGATGACAACCTGTTAAAAAAAAAGAAGAAAAATGAAAAAAGAGATATTTACTAACAGTAATGACCGATGATTAATCAACAATTGATTTTAATGGCATGTCAACCTGTCTAGGGTTATTTCATGCCTGGAGGTTAGAAAAATGAAAAAAAAAAGGAGATATTTACTAACAGTAATGACAGATTAATCAATGATTTTTTCATGTCTGGAGGTTAGGTAATGATATTCATTGTATGTATATATCATGGTGTACTATACTCCAGGCCTGCTCATGGTGCAACAGAGCCAGAACTGGTGGCCTCTTGAAAATTAATTTTAAAAATACTTAGAATAACAATTTGAAAAAATACCTGAGGATAATAAGAGTCGTTGAAAGTTGAATGAAAATATATATTTACCAATCCCTCCGCATGAGCAGGATACGACACAAGGTCAATTTCTTAAGTGGAGTTTAACAGGTTTGAATTCAGAGTTTTCCTTCTCCTAGATTAGTTACCTAGCCATGGTTAAAGAGCCCAGTCTGCCCTGCTATTTACCCATAGCTGGAGGGAGATCTGGATTCATACCTTTTCCAAGGGTATTAGCGCCATGTGAAGTGCTAACAGGATTGGTCTAGGATTTGAACTTGGGTTGACGAGTCCATTTCCTTCGACTCTAACCATTACACCACATACCTCCATTTTTGTTGAATGAAAATATCTAATATTCTTGTGGACACTGATAAGTACGAGGGTGAGTCAAAATGTAATGCCATTTTTTTCATGTGAATTTTTTTATAAAAATAACTGAAAATTTTCCCAGTTATAAATGATTATATCATTTACATTTTTTAGAGACTCATAAGGAAAAATTCAAAATGGCTGCCCCCTTTGAGTTATGTCAAAGACAAAGAGCAGTGATTGAATTTTTTGCTGCTGACGGGGAAAATCCCTCTGAACATTCACCGATGATTACAAAATGCTTTTGAAGACCTTCGGCCCCATGAAAGAAGGTGTGAGAGGAAAACATTATTCCAGTGATGAGGAAGTGAAATCTGTAGTGAAGAAGTGGCACAAAGAATGGTTAACAGAATTTTACGGGGCAGGGATACATGTTCTAATTGGAAGCTGGAACATTACTATTGAGAGAAAATATATATATATATATATATATATATATATATTATATATAGAGAGAGAGAGAGAGAGAAGAGAGAGAGAGAGAGAGGAGGGTAAATAGACTGATATGCACATATCCTTTGTGCATGTTTATCTCTGTATACACCCAAACACATCATTCATAGTAGAAGCGTTTTGAAATATTTCTGCTTCATTTACATAAAGACCTGATTGTGAAGCATTAGACAATGGACTCTAATTAATTCCATTGTGAAACAAAAAGGAACCTGTGGTTGGTAAATATCCATTAAGGTTAACAGACTCAACTGGATATTTTCTGACTCAAATGGAAGCTGATACTTTTGCAGGGTTTACCAAATTATTTCTGTAAAGTGGTTTGAAAAATGGCAGACGAAGTTCATAGTGTCTAAATGAGGTTGTTGGAAATGTCACAAAATTGAATCCCTGTGTTGGGTGTGCTTGCTTATATGATATATCATCCTAAGATAAGGACTTGGATAACTATGCTACGATTAAGGTATATGCTGAATTGTCGTAGGCAATATAATGAAAGGCAGTTTATTCTAGTAATGGTCATTATTATATATATATTTTTCAATAACTATGAGGGAGCGTGGACATGAAGTCAATGGCAGGTGGTTGGTAACTGACAGTTACTTGCCTAGGTGCATATATAATGCTACCCTAACTTAGATATATCTGTTTATATATATATATATATATATATATATATTTAAATAAATAACAAAAGACTTATAGATCTTGCATTATAGACTATTTCAGGGAGCTTAGACGAAAATGTCTAATTCTCCCGACTCATCAGATGCATTATTTATTTAATTATAAATTATTTATTTAAATATAAATTTGCTCTGTGACTCTAACACAAGAGCACACATTGAGCTCTCTAACTGCGACAAGTTGTTTTTTTTAAAAAATACCTTTGTCGTAAAGGAAGATTTCTTCTCTGGACTTTTGGATTATATATATATATATATATATATATATATATATATATATTAAATTTTTACTTGAAGGCACTTACAACGCATGTATCGCATAAAATTCGATACTTTTTCTTATAGAAAATGAACTTGACAAGTGTAATCCCAGCAAGTTCATTTTCTATAAGAAAAAGTATCGAATTTTATGCGATACATGCGTTGTAAGTGCCTTCAAGTAAAAATTTAATATATACTTTATTCAGCAACGTTTCTAAATAAACAAACATCCAAAAATCTTATATATATATATATATATATATATATATAGTAAGGCCTAAAGAATCAGAAACTACCTACCTAGGTTTCACCTAATAGATCATCAGGATAATTCTGACTGAAGAGAGTTGGTGCAAAAGACATTTTATAGTTAAAATGGTGAGTTGTCATAGGCAATACAATGAAAGTCAGTTTATTCTAGTAATGAGCATTACAATATATATCTTTTTCAATAACTATGAGGGAACGTGGACATGAAGTCAATGGCAGGTGGTAACTGACAGTTTCTTGCCTATGCACACACACAAACACACACACACACACACACATATATATATATATATATGTTGTGAGGTTTTAAGGGGTCAAATAAGAACAAAACAACGGGTAATGAAAAGTAGAAAAATGTATTAACAGAAAGTAGACAATACAATAGAGAGATGTGGAAATTACGTCCGACGAACAGAGTTATTGGGACTCGCATTGGCTTGCTCCTAAGCCACAATTATCCCTGTTTATTTATAGTAAGCTGTCGGCGCATTCCATTGGTCAAATAGGGTGTATCACCTATAACAATATATATATGTACATGGGAGTCAAACAGGGAATAAATCAAACAGTATGTGGAAAATAGAAAGACAATAGAAAAACATAAAAGAGGTATTTATTCTTGATGGAAATTCCTGTCTACACGACTCAAATCCCGATGAAAGTTGCAAAAATCGAAATGTTATAAGATCGGCTTCTCTATCAAGAATAAATGCATCTTTTTTGAACATTTTTTTTTTCTATTTTCTACATTCTTTCTCAAAGGTTTATTTTTAGATTGACTGTTCATTCACTTTTCTGTTCTTATTCGTTGGCTGTCTTTGATGCTTTGATGTTGGGGTTTTTTTGGGGTTTTTTTTTTGGTTTTGTGTTGCTGGATTCTTTGTTCTATTGAAAATAGTGTCTAAATGAGGTTGTTGGAAATGTCACAAAATTGAATCCCTGTGTTGGGTGTGCTTGCTTATATGATATATCATCCTAAGATAAGGACTTGGATAACTATGCTACGATTAAGGTATATGCTGAATTGTCATAGGCAGTATAATGAAAGGCAGTTTATTCTAGTAATGGTCATTATTATATATATATTTTTCAATAACTATGAGGGAGCGTGGACATGAAGTCAATGGCGGGTGGTTGGTAACTGACAGTTACTTGCCTATGTGATTCTCAAACCAAGTGTGTATATATATATATATATATAATATATATAAATATATATAATATATTTAGTTATATCACTACCTTATTGTGAAACTTGAATCAACTAACCACTGTGACCATTTTCACCGGTAAGTCACTTTTTTCTACAAATATCATATATATATATATATATATATATATAATATATATATATAAATCAAATGTTAAATATTATGGACATAATATCCCGTAACTACAGTTTCATGCATACTTGCAATCATCAGAGGGTTAAAATGTTAAGATCTTAACATTTTAACCGTCTGATGATTGCAAGTACGCATGAAACTGTAGTTATGGGATATTATGTCCATAATATTTAACATTTGATTTTAAATCTGCTCTGCTATTTTAGCATTGAGCACCTTCATATGCTAATACATTTCACATTCATTTTCCATTATATTATATATATATATATATATATATATATATATAATATAATATAATATAATAAAATGAATATATAAAGGTTTTACATATCTATATATTAGGTGACAAAGGAAAATTAACAACCATATTGGTTTCATGCGAGGCAATCATCAGGTGAAGATGTTTCAAATTTCAAATTGAAACATCTTCACTTGATGATTGCCTTGCATGAAACCAATATGGTTGTGAATGTTCCTTTGTCACCCAATAAATAGATATGTAAAACCTATATATTTATTTTATTATATTATATAACAGCTCTATTTTATATTGAGCACTCTACCAATAATACTGCCTTTGGTATGCCATTCCAGCAAAAGCTGAAACAGTGACCATCCCACACTATAGTATATATATATATATATATATATATATATATATATATATAGTTAGGGTAGTGTGGAAGTCAACAGCACTTTTATAAAAAAGATAAAAACTTATTGAAGGGATAAAACCAAATTGAAACCACTTGGTGAACTAATCCCTTGTGATAACCCCTCCCCCACCTAAGATGATGAATAGAACTGTAATCAAAACCTTCCAGGATTTTCCAGAAAAATCGTATATAAAGCCTCATGAATTTTCTGTTTACAATTTTCAATAAAGTTAGGCGTCTGATGAAACTCATAGGTATACACTGATACCTGTGGATAGAAATAGATATATAGATGCAAAATGACTGATTTTTAAGCTTTTTATTTACAAATTATATTGTTCTGTTCAATAATATTGAATATTGAGCTCTCAACTTGGACCTGAACAACTCTAACATTCTGCTGTTGGAAGAAAGGTCCTTGAATCATCCTAACACCAACTGACTTGGTAACCCATCTACGAGTATATACATACATACATATATATATATATATATATATATATATGGTTTTTTTCGTAGGTACATTGAGCTCTCCTTATGGTCTACCTGCATCAGCTTGGTTAAACCACACATGGAAAGACCCTAACTACGAAAAAAACCATATCTGCTCCTTATCACAAATAAGTCTGAGCTCTCCCTGGACCCTCTCCATATTGGAAATTTAGTACTATATATATATATATATATATATATATATATATATATATATATATATACACACACACAGGCATATATATATGTAAATATATACTAGATTCCACTTAGTAAAATGATCATCTTTCCTCTTCTACAACACAATGTTGGTAGTGAGATGAATTTGTCAAATTCCATCTGTAGAACTTATTGAGAAAATATTATTTCTCCTCCTCCTCCCCTTCCTACTTCTACTCCTCCAACACAATGTGAAACAAAATCTATGGATCTTGTTAAGGTTCCATACTCTTTGGTGGCTGTTGTCAAAAAAATCCTAAAATGTCACCTGGTGGTGGACACTGGTAGAATTCAGCCCCCCCCCCTCTCTCTCTCTCTCTCTCTCTCTCTCTCTCTCTCTCTCTCTCTCTCTCTCTCTCTTCTCTCTGAGATTTTAGGTCAGCAAGGCTTTTAGAAATATGACTCTTAGCAAAAAGGTTCCGACATAAAAAGGTTTTATTCTTTCCACTCATTCATTGTACTTCCCCTTTAATTGAATGTGTAAAATCCTGAGACAATTAAAATAAATCATTTCATTCTATTTCTCATTTTTCATTTACACACATTTTGTGATCATCAATGATTTAACAAAAATAAAAACAGAAGAAAACAATAATACACAAAATATAAAAGTGAATAAATACACAAATGAATTTAATAAATACCAATATAAATGCAATAAAAACAATAATAACTCTATTCACAAGAGAATATTATAAATACCATTATAAAGAATTTAATTCCATTGATTTACATTTATTTAACCAATGATCTATCAGAAACAAAAATAAAAACAAAAGAGTAAAAAAAATATGCAAATTTGTTACATAATTATTGGAACCCTAATACTTATATAAGGTAGTGTAGAAACATAATGGCGATTAGTGCAGCTGATGGCCTTGAGAGTGAGTGATGGCGCTTGACCTCACTCTCACCTTGCCTTCCGGGGATAAATCGTGAGAACCGGAAGGCATGGAAGACCCTGTCTTCCGGTTTAAGGATAGTAAGTTTAAGTCAGTTAGAAGGTAGGAGCTGAACTCGTAGGATGTAAGGATCTGTGCAGATGTCTGGTTTGGGGATTAACAATAAAATAAGATCAAAAGTAAATCGAAGTCTTGTGTTTATTATCTAAAAACTAACAATGACACAGGGCTTCTGATAAGGAGAAATCCCTAACAGAAACCAGACCCGAAGTCCCCAAGAAAGTCCAGACCTTAGAAGAATAGATGTTCAAGATATAGAAGCAAGTAAGAAGTAAAGAAGTAAGAAAGGGGATACAACAAATTGGTGACAATACAAAAGTGGATGAATACATAAAAGAATTTAATGAATAACAATATAAATTCAATATAAAACAACAATGAATCTATATACAAGAGAATGTACGAAATACCAATATAAACACAATATAAAATGATAATGAATCTATACACAAGAGAATGTATGAAATACCAATATAAACACAATATAAAACAACAATGAATCAATACACAAGAGAATGTACGAAATACCAATATAAACACAATATAAAATGATAATGAATCTATACACAAGAGAATGTACGAAATACCAATATAAACACAATATAAAATGATAATGAATCTATACACAGAGAATGTATGAAATACCAATATAAACACAATATAAAAATAATGAATCTATACACAAGAGAATGTATGAAATACCAATATAAACACAATATAAAATGATAATGAATCTATACACAAGAGAATGTATGAAATACCAATATAAACACAATATAAAACAACAATGAATCAATACACAAGAGAATGTATGAAATACCAATATAAACACAATATAAAATGATAATGAATCAATACACAAGAGAATGTACTAAATGGGTCTCTTATTTTGTTATTATCACAAAAGAAAAGCGATGGAGTTCATGTGTTGAACATCAGTCACGCTATTACATTCACTAAGGAAAAGTATGAACCCACTCAATCAATCCTAGCTATGGATTAAATTGTACCACTACTATTCTTCTACAAGGGTAACTTTGGCAATTAAATAACATGCAAAGGTTGACTTGCCATTAAACAAAGAAACCAAACCAAACAGGAAAGAAAATTAGATCTATGAATTATCATATATATACTAACAATAATATCCGCCCTCTGAGCATAAGTATTTATGTTTTAATGTAATAAGATATATTAAATTAGAAAGACAAACAAAATTAAATATGAATGCCTATGAAAAGATTGCACTCATTTTAATTATATTTTAATTGGTTTCTATGTGAAATCATTCATAGGATTGATTTTAATACGTTGGAGAATAAAACAAGGATATTAAAGATCAATAACACCAAGTAATTATTTATTAAACCCGGTTTTATTTAAACAAGTATGCAAATTAACCACTCCATATATTATGTAAGCCTTTATTTCTTAATGATATATAAGACACATTGCAGGATTTGGAAAACACTAATAACAGGGTCTGTTTTGAGGAAAATCTAACTCAAATTTTCATAGAGACCTCATTAATATAAGATTTAAAAAGGAGATTTATTCTGTGTACCAATGATTTTGACTCTAAATCAAATACTCATTGATAACCTTACACAATTCCTGAGGGTATTGTGACATAAGCAGTGACATAGTTTCGGTTACATACTGACAGACAGACACCAAATCTTCATTATAATAAGATATAAATTTATATATCTTTTCTTGTTATCAATACAAAAGAAAAATCATTGAGAAAACTACTAAGGTAAAAAATACTTAAGTCTGGGAATACTACCAAGGTCTCTTATTTTGATATAATCACCCCCAAAACAGTTGACCTTGTGTCACACCCAGCCTGTGGGAAAGGGGTTGGCTAAATACGTACTTCCGAGAAGCCTCTCTTTGGAATGGTATTTTCCTAAAAATGTCTTCTTTGAACAATTAGAGAACTATTATTAAGCTATCAGGTTTATCTACAACTTTTATTACAGTGGGCGGATATCACACGGGAAATTAGTCTACTATGAAATTATTTTTTTTTGTTTTTTTGTCTATTTTTATTTTTAGGTTTTATATCCCAACAGTATCAATGAAATTATTTCAACGATATAAGTGTGTAATGATGTGAAAATCTTCAGCAATAACATTCTCTTAATGGATTTTTGCAACAATGTCTCTTTTGTATATGGAAATGTGAAGTAAGGAGATTATTTATATATATATATATATATATATATATATATATATATATATATATATATATGTGTGTGTGTGTGTGTGTGTGTGTGTGTGTGTATGGAGAAAGGTAGACAAACACGGGATGTTGTAGAAAATGGATATTTATTGTAGGTAGCGATGTCGACGTTGTAACGTTTCGGTCTGTTAGACCTTCTTCAGGATGTAGGATTGATTTCTTGCTTCAATGGTGAACATTTTCAGTATGAACATTACAACATCCCGTGTTTGTCTACCTTTTTCCACATACTGACGGATTAATTTCCATCTAATTTCTCCCATATATATATATATATATATATATATATATATATATATTAAGAGTATTTTGGCAGCATTTTTTCTTTTAAGCATGTTTCGTTAAACAATACTGACGATTCATGTCGGACAAGTTTTTGTTCGATCCTTTCTAATTTTCTGGCCATCTTTTTAATGTCTGGGTGGAACTGGTGTAGCAATCCACCAAAGGTTTCATTACGAGCGCTTTCAGCATGTTCACCTGCCATCTTCAGGTATGAAACTGATGGGATGTTTCAGGTGTCTCGTTTTTAAAACAATGAGCAGTAATGTAGATGGCAGATAGACATGCCGAAAGCGCTCGTAATGAAACCTTTGGTGGATTGTACATCAGTTCCATTAACTGACATTAAAAAGATGTCCAGAAAAGTAGAAAGGATTGAAAAAAAAATCGTCCGACATGAATCGTCAGTACAGTTTAACGAAAGATATATATATATATATATATATATATATATATATATATATATATGAAGAAAATAACAGATTAGGAAAAATCCGACAAAATGTGAGGAAAAGTTAAGGCGAAATGAATTACAAAAACAAATAATTACATTCAATTAATATTTTGACTCTGTTGGTCTTAAAGGCTTCATCATCATGACTGTTATTCACTATATATATATATATATATATATATATATATATATATATGTACATATGAATTATGATGACTGTTTGTTATTCACTTTGTCTTTAACTTTTCCTCACATACACACACTCACACACACACACACACGCACTCACACACACATATATATATGTATATTAATACTCATGTATTATATATATATATATATATATATATATATATATATATATTCTTTTGGAAGTCTGTCGTCACTCCATATTTCATTTGTGGACCCTATGGTGGCTCATTATTCCAATTCTGGACTTGCAGATGCGGTCACACACATTGCAAGGGAAATTCCCATCTACATTTGGTTGTTCATGACGATGAAGACATCACTGCTCTGCAGTCCTGTTTATCTCATTACTGAGCTGCTTAGCTCCTGTGTGGCAGGCATCTCACCAACCATGTCTGTTGGATGCCAGATCTTCCACTCTTGAAGGTGTGATGTTACATTTTTTCAGCATTGTCTTAATATGGTCTTTGAACTGCTTTTGGGAGACTCCTGTCCCCTGCGCGCCATCTGCAGCCAGACTCCCCCGTAAACTACTTTACAGTGAACTAATATATATATATATATATATATATATATATATATATATATATATATATATTTCTACAAATGTCTTCATTAAACAATTAGAGAACTATTATTAAGCTATCAGGTTTATCTACAACTTTTATTACAGTGGGCGGATATCACACGGGAAATTAGTCTACTATGAAATTGTTTTTTTTTTTTTTTTGTCTTTTTTTGTCTTTTTTTTTAATGTCTTATATCCCAACAGTATGGGCACCTCACATGGTGTCATGGTTAGCAAGCTAGATTTGCAGACAATTGTTAATGAATTTGATTCTCGTTGGGTGCTCCATACTTCTGGCCTTGTGCCACACTTAAGCTATAGTCAATTAATCATTAAAAAAAAATGTGGAAGGCACCTTATGTGGTATAATGGTTAGCAAACTATATTATCTGACAATTGTTAGCGAATTCGATTCTCACTGTGTGCCTCATACATCTGGTTTTGTGCTGCATCTAAGATACACTTAGTACATAACTATATCCCAACAATTTCAATGAAATTATTTCAACGAAATAAGTGTGTAATGATGTGGAAATCTCAATGGATTTTTGCTAATTAACCTAAATCCTTTTCTTTCTATTTTATTTCTCTTATATTAAAAAGGAATTACTATCAAGAAAAATAAGGGGAAAAAAGTGTTGTAATATCAAGCCTGATATAGTAATTTGTTTTATCTTATAAATCTTTTTTGTGTTAATATTTTAAAATGCTATATGAATGTAAAGCAATGCAAATAAACCCTAAATGGGTTAATGGCTTGCTTCACAAGATGTTAGCGGGCAAATTCTACAGTTCAGGTAGGAACTACTACTACTCATTTCTCTAAATTTTTTTAGATAAGGCTTGATAATTAGTATTATTTGTATTTGGACACATAGCTTAGTAGATAGAGGAGTTAGGTTAAGACAGTTCTAAGGGACAGTTATCTCTAGACTGCAGGTTCAATCCTGGTCAGGGGCAACAGTAACATAGAATAATAATTAACACAGCTTAACACCTGTACCCCAGCTATGGTTAGCGGAATGAGAACAGGATACCCCCGTGGACTGAATAAACGGTTAGGTTCAAAGTTGTGTGATGGTTCTCAATTACAACAAGAAGTTTCCCGAGTTCGAAAAAGAAGGTTCCCGAGTCCAACAAGGTTCCTGAGTCCGACAAGAAATACCTGAAGAAGGCCAGGGGACACATTGGTCGAAACGTTGTACAGATAACAATGAAGATGAGGACAATAGTCCGAATAATACGAATAGTACTAATTACTGCTACTCATCTTTAAACCTGGTGACCATTAATGAGTTAACAAAACAGCCAATTGAGATCCCCATGACCTTGTATCAACCTACCCAAGTATCTAACCGGATCTAAAAACACATATGGCTTATCTACATTTTTCTCATAGAGAGAACTTTATGGGAAACTAAGTATATGTTCAGTTCAGACCAACAACCTTTAACATGGTCTTTAAAAATAAATGTGACTTGGATAGCTTTGCTAAAACTCGGAGAAATCCAATATGATATAATTTTCTTTCCTGTTTGGTTTGGTTTAGTTTCTTTGTTTAATGGCATATCAACCTTTTTATGTTATTTAATAATAATAATAATAATATAATAATAATAATAATAATTGTAAAATAGTAAATATAGACTATGCAGTGACAGAGATGAGACTGTAAACCATGTGCTATGCAAATGTAGCAAACTAGCACAACGGGAGTACTAAACTAGACACAACTGGGTTGGAAAGGTGATCCACTGGAAATTATGCAAAAAATTACATTTTGACCATACAACAAAATGGTATATGCATAAACCAAAATCTGTTCTTGAGAACGAAACGCATAAAATTCTCTGGGACTTTGAGATAAAAACGGATCACCCTATCCCAGCAAGAAGACCAGACCTAGTGTCGATTAACAAAAAAGAAAGAACTTGTCAGCTGGTAGATTTTGCAGTTCCAGCAGATCACAGGGTGAAGCTGAAGGAAAATGAAAACATGAACAAATACCTGGACCTTGCCAGAGAACTAAAAAAGTTATGGAATATGAAAGTCAAAGTGATACCAATTGTAGTTGGTGCACTTGGAACGGTCCCACAAAGCTTGGGAAAAAGATTGGAAAATCTGGAAATCAGAGGAAGAATTGAGACCATCCAGAATACTGCACTGCTGCAATTTTCCAGAATACTCAGAAGAGTCCTAGAGACCTGAGGGGACTTGTTGTCACTCAGACTCCAGTGAAAGACCATCAGCGTTAGCTGATGTGAAAAACTCAAAAGGAGTCAATAATGATAATAATACATGACTGGGTGGGAAAGGTAAACCAATGGAAATTGTGCAATAAATCAAATTTGGACCATACTACCAAAAGATACATGCACAAGCCAAAATCTGTCCTAGAAAAAGAGATACATAATTCTGAGATTTTGAGATATAAATGGATCACCTAATCCCGGACAGGAGACCAGACCTCATATTAATTAACAAGAAGAAGAGAAATGGTCAGCATTCAGGTAAAACTGGAAGAAATCCAATATGATATAATGGTCTTTCCTGTTTGGTTTGGTTTAGTTTCTTTGTTTAATGGTATTTAATAATAATAATAATAATAATAATAATAACAATAATAATAATAAAAGGGTATAAACACCTGAGCTATCCCTCTTGTAAGATACACTTGACCATTTTTAAAATGGACAAGAGAGGAGTTCCGACAGATGGACCAAAGGACAAGGAAGCTTATGACAATGCACAAGGCATTACATCCAAGAGACGACACAGACAGAGTATATGTATCGAGAAAAGAAGGAGGAAGAGCTCACAGAGCATTGAAGATTGTGTAGATTTGACAATTCGAGCACTCAATGAATATTAAAAAAAGAGCAAAGAAAGACTAATAGCTGCAGCCAGAAAAAACAATTGTAACATATGGATGAGCACAAATATAACAAAGACAGGAAAGTAGAAATGGGAAGAAAAACAACTACATGGACACTTCAAGCGAAACACAGGAGAGATCGCACATCAGAAGATATGGACATGGCTAAGAAAGGGAAACCTCAAAAGAGAAACACAATCTCTTATAATTGCAGCACAAGATAATGCTATAAGGACAAATTACATAAAAACAAAAATAGATAAGACACAACAGAATAGCAAGTATAGAATGTGTGGGGAAAAATATGAAACTGTCAATCACATAATAAGCAAATGCAGTAAACTCACACAAACAGAGTACAAGAATAGACATGACTGGGTGGGAAAGGTGATTCACTGGAAACTGTGCAAGAAATTCAATTTTCACCATTCAACTAAATGGTATAGGCACAAGCCTGAATCTGTCCTGGAGAACGAGACACACAAAATTCTCTGGGACTTTGAGGTACAGACGGATCACCAAATCCTGGTCAGGAGACCAGACCTAGTTTTGATTGAAAAGAAGAAGACTTATCATCTTGTGGATTTTTCCATACCGGCCAATCACAGATTGAAAATGAAAGAGAGCGAAAAAATCGACAAATACTTGGACCTTGCCAGAGAACTGAGAAAACTGTGGAACATGCGGGTGAAGGTCGTACCAATTGTAATTGGGGCCATTGGAATGATCCCCAGGGGTCTGGAAAAGAGTCTGGATGAATTGGAAATCAGAGGAAGAATCGAGACCATCCAGGCTACAGCATTGTTGAGATCGGCTGGAATACTCAGAAGAGTCATGGATATCTGAGGAGACTTGTTGTCACTCAGCCTCCAGTGGACCACTGGCTATGACAGGTGTGAAAAACTCGAATGGAGTGAAATAATAATAATAATGATAATAATAATAATAATAATGACGGAGATTGGGTGTATTTCTGTCTGTAACCAAAACTATGTCACAGCTTATGTCACAATTTTCTCAATGATTACGTAATTCCATTAAAGAGTATTTAATTTATAGTCAAAATCGTTAATACATAGAATAAAGAACAACTTTGTGTTATATACACTCAAAATTTGAGTAAGCAATTTTAAAAATTGTTTTTTTTTTACTCTTGCCCTTTTTTACAGTAACAAGAGGTTAACTAAAAAGCTTTTAAAAAAATAAATACCTATGATTTTATTTAAAATTTATGTGCAAAATATTCAAAATAATTATTTAATTGATAATTAATAGATGCACACAACATTTTATTTGATTAAGTTTCCATTTCAAATTGTTTTCTTTTTTTTACTCCTTTAATAAATTTGATGATTTTGTTTACTTATGATACAAACCCTGACATTGAATTTTTAACTCCCATTCCCATCAGGCAATATCTTTCAAAAATCAATTTTTGCACCACATGGAGAGTGTTTTATGTTGCTAGTAATAATAATAATAATAATAATAATGATAACAATATTAACAATAATGATCTATATATGATGCAGATTCAGTATCTATCTGTCTGTAACCAAAACTATGTCACTGCTTATATTATAATCATTTCAGGAATTAAGTATGTTTATCAATGAGTATTTAAATTAAGACCATTTATACATAAAATATAGAACAATGCTATTATATATATATACTTCTAAACTAAGTACACAACATTTGACAGTCTACTGTACTTTTAAAAATAAGTTTTAATAAATACAGCTATGGGTAAATAGTAGGGCAGAATGGGCTCATTATCCTTGATTAAGCAACCAGTCTAGGAGAAGGAAAACTTTGAATTCAAACCTCCATGCAGAGGAGTTGGTAAATATATATTTAAAGAGTCATCAGTGCGGCCTAATGTCGATATCAGCCAGACAGCGAGGGAGTCTATCCCCTTTTCACTAATGCTAGACCATCAGCTCGTCACTTTACCACATAGATCACTGTGCTATTCATACGCTGAGTTGGCGAGGGCTGGTTTCGAACCAAGAACCTTGTGATTCCTAGCCAAAGACTCTACTGACTGAGCTAAACCGGCCCTTAATCATATATATATAATGTTTTTATTTTTTTTATTGATTAAAACCTTTTGATAACATTTAGCCGAAATCCACTTACCCTTTCCAAAAACCATCCGGGACAAAATCCAGTGTTGTCATGTTCAATATGGATCTTAGTGAGCGGATCAACACAATTGGTTTTCAACCGAAATGTATCACTTTCATTTTTCTGGAAACAAAGTTTTTTGCTTTTCAGTTGCATTTTCTTGCTCACTCCTTGTTTGCCATACAATGTAATGAACACATTGGCATTGGTACCGGCACCCATCTCCTCACCAGTCACTGTCACCACTTCATATTCTGAAATGACATCAATATAAACAAGAATCAAGGGTTTGTTTATCAAGAGACTAAAAAAAGACAACAGATAATTATCTGGTTGGCAACCTTCCGTCTATTTTAGACGATGGTGTAGTTTTTTTTTTTTTTTTCTCTCTCTCTCTCTCTCTCACTTACAGCTACGTGAGTGGCTGAACAGACCGATCCTCAAATGGCAGTCTCTGGTGCAGTGGCTGCAAACAAAAGGTGATGCTTTTTGTAGGTGTTGGGGGTGCTGCTGTTTCTCCTTTCTTTTAGCTCTCTTTTCTGTGGCAGCTTTTTTCCTCTCTTTTTCACTTCTTTTTGTTCCTTGTTTGATGAGGAGGCGCCAGGTTGCACGGTCTTCTGCACAAGCCTCCCACGTGTCTATGTCGATGCGGCATGTCTTCAGATCTCTCTTGCAGACATCTTTGAAGCGTAGGCATGGTCTCCCTGCCGGTTGGGTGCCCTCCACTAAATAATTATCTAGAATCAACATTTCATACTCACCTTCACAGGAAGGCTGGAACTAGCGTCCAGTTACCAGACAACAAAAAAAGGGGTACTGTAACCGAATACAGACCCTGTGCTAACTACCAGAACACATTCATGTGTTCAGTATAAAAGAATCCACACTAAAACCAACAGCCAATCAGAATTCTGGGAATGAGGTTGGCCAAGGTGCACAGTGAAATAGCCCAACCCGCTATATAAACCACCTACCAACTCAGGATTCTTAGAGCAGATTCAACTTGCAACACAGCTGAATACAGATCCCATAATACAAATTTCTACAATTTATATATTAAAAAGACACTAGATATTTATATACTCAACATTTGTAAATAAAATTTGTGGCTATTCATATTGTATTATTACAATAAATTGAGTATTATTAAATGTCAAATATGAGTAAAAAAAATTGTTTATTCATTTTAGACCATCTCATTAATGTTGAATCATGAATTGGATCCTCACAGGATGCCCCATAAAAATCCCTATGTAAAAAGACCTTGCCTTGATCCAGACTCTCTGAAGAGAAAAATTAATATCTCCTATTTAAAATAATGAATGGAAAAATAATTCCATGCTGTTATCATTTGAATTTTATTTTTTAATTATTTTAAAGAATATAAATCAAATCTTCATTATTTTTGTACAAAAAGCAAGTTCTGATGATAGTGTATGTGTATATATATTTACTTTGTCATTAATTGTTTAATTTTCATAGTTTCCTCCGGATATACACACACATACATGCATACATATACACAAGCTGCCCTTTATATGTGTATACTTGGGGGCAATCCTTGTAGCACAGTGGCTGATGTACTGGACTGCAACATCATAGTAAGTGAGTCTCAATCCAGTCACTGTATTACTTTCATTTAAGGACTAATACTCTTGAGAAAGGTATGAACCACTCACCCCTATTAAATAGTACCACTACTGTTCTTCTACAAGGATAGCTTTGGCATTAAATAACCCACAAATGGGTTGATCTGCTATTAAACAAAGAAACCAAAATTATATCAGTGGCAACTCTAGGGGTTGGGCTTATCGGGTTCAACATTCAAGTATGATTCTTAAAGAAACAAAACCTTTCGTAATGCCTCGTTTTCATTCTTGACTTCTGGAGCTCTGGGGAGTTTGGAGTACCCCTTCATTGCCATTACTCCCAGGTCTACTCTGACTTGGAGTGATAGTCCCTGCAAGGGTTCTATCAAGGGATCAAATAGATCTGTTTAAAAATTATTCATATTCAAATTTCACCAAAAAAGAAGTAACATTTATATAATTCCAAATATAAGTACTGCCATTACTCCCAGGTCAACTCTTAACCGGAATGGTAATACATGTTAGGGTCCCCTCTATAGGTCAAATAGATAGGTTTGAAAATTATTCATATTCAATAGGTGTAAAAAAAAGTCTTTAAAAAACAACTACACAAAAAATGTAAATATGAATCCCTCTAGGCATAAAATAACCCTAGATGGGTTGACATGCTGTTAAAATCAATCAATCAATCATAAACTAAATCCAGTGGTGAGGCTCTAGTTCTGGAGCTCTGGGGAGTGTGGAGAGTTCAACACGAAACACCTGAAGAAGGTCAGAGGGCACATGGGCCGAAATGTTGTGTATTTGACAATAAAGATGAGGATAACAGTCCAAAAATTTAAACAATATTAATTATCAAGCCTCATGTAAAAAATTCAGACAAGAAACACCTGAAGAAGGTCAGAAGGCACATCGTTCGAAACATTGTGTATATAACAATAAAGATGAGGACAACAGTCCGAAAAATCTAAATAATATAAATTATCAAGCCTCATCTCAAAAATTCAGACAAGTAAGAGATTCAATTGTTAAAAAAATGTCTGATCTATTTTATTTCTCACTTTTTAAATTGTAACAAAAAATAGAAGCTGCTTAATTAAAGTGGTCTTACTCAGTAGGTAGAGCATTCACCTAGGAACCACAAGTGCATGAGTAGCACAACTTGGATCTGTGCAGTAAACTGGAATGCTGATTGTAGGTGTGGCACTCCACCTCAGGTGTAAAGACTAATCTCCCTGTATCATTTGGATTATTCAGACTATTGTCCTCAACTTTATTGTCATCTACACAATGTTTCTGCCAATGTGCCTTCAAAGCCTTCAAAGTCTCATCTCAAAAATTCAGAGAAATATGATCTCCCTGATCTAACATTAGTGAAAAGAGGAGAGACTCCCTCGCTGTCCGGCTGATACTGACAATAGGCCACTCTGCTGACTTTACTTTTACTTACTTTATAATTCTTTACCAACCAAATTTCCCCCATGGCTGGACCAAATATTTCTTGGTACCTTTACCTATATGATGGTCAATTTCAAAGTTTTATTATTATTGTAATCTGGTCCTGCTCAATTATAATGAACTAACCATCAGTTTTTCTACTTTGCTTGGGTGTGGTGGAAGAGACACTGTGAGCGGCTTAAAGTAGGCAAATAGTTAAATATCCTAGTAATATAAAAATAGTTTCATTAATTAAATGTCATACAAAAACATTTTGATAATATCAATGAAAATTTATACATGTGTGTGTGTATATATATATATTATATATATATATATATATATATAAAGGGGTGAAATGATATTCATCACAGCCAGCACAAGTCATCTATGATTCCTCATTTTTTTTTTTTGGTCCCACCCATGAAATTATATTGGATACAGTATCCCTGAGGGTTGATCTAAAGATGACTCAGTACTAAAAAGTAAATAATCCCTTCACACCAAGGTCACACTAAGGTCACACCAAGTCTTAGTACAATCTCATCAATGTTCCGAGGGAACTCTCATCATCATCATCATCATCAGGTCATGTTGACAGCACAGATACCTCCACCCTGTTGGCTGGGGTTTTAGAATATGCCGACTGCACTTCTGTAGAGGGGTTAGACCCCACCCCCTAGTGACCCCCCTAGAGGGCCATCTGTTAGTTGTGGTTGCGACCAATGATGCTTAAGGATGGAATCCTGGTAGCTTCTAAGTCTTCTAAGAGCTAACTTTTTAGTCATGCAATTAATTAAACCACAAGACTTGATCAAGATTTTATTTCACCCTTGTGGAGATTCAACCTCAACAGTAGCATGTCTACTCTGCTCCCATGTCAGGTTGAAACTGATTTTCTAACTAACTAAATCACATGATGCATGAGATTCACGCCTCTGGAGTCAAGGTTACCAATGGTCCTGGTATTTTCCCACTTAGCCCCCTTGAATTCTCGCTACAGGGTCTGTCAACAACCCATGCCACCACAAAAATTATGTAACAGTATATCTTGTGTGATAGGGGGCAAGTAGCCATACAGCTGCTTTCTTGTGGGGTGCTGCTATTAAGATTTGTTCAAGACAGCACACAGCATTTTTCTGTAGTTTCCATTTAGCTTTTTCTCTAAGCTTTTCATTAGAGTCCAAGTGGTGCAGCCATACAGTAGCACTGACACTACAGCTTTGAAGAATTCTCACTTTGTCTTATCAGAGAGATTAGAAATTACTCTAAATCATTTCTATATGTATTTATCCAACCCCTCTGCTTAAGATACCATTTAAAATACTAAAATAATAATAAAAAGATATTGTTAAGATCAGCTAGAATACTCAGACTGAGGACACTTGCTGTCACTCAGACTCCAGTGAAGGACCACCAGCTAATGCTGCTGTGAAAAACTCACAAGGAGGGAAATAATAATAATGATATTAATAATCTGTGGAATAAGGTTGAGGGGCTCAGTAGAGTGTTCGTCTAGGAATCACAAGGTTCTTGGTTCAATACCGGCCCCCGCCAACTCAGCGTATGAGTAGCACAGGGATCTGTGTGGTAAAGTGAGGAGCTGAAGGTAGGCGTGGCACTCCACCTCAGATGCAAGGCTGCCCTGGCGATTTTACTTAATTATAGTTGGTGCACTTGAAATGGTTCCTAAAGGCCTGGAAAAGTGACTGGGGGAATCGGAGATCAGAGAAAGAATTGTGACCATCCAGAGCACAATACTTGTTAGACTACATAAGATGTACACAAAAATTACCATTCATATTTATGAACTTTCCCAACATCTGCAGTATGCATTTCCAGTAAGAATTAACCAATCAGAAACGATATAGAATGCATTTAAAGTCATTGATATTTATCCTGAAATCAATTGCAAATTGGACTTTCTGAAATCAAGACCAACAGAGGAGGATTTCAAAGAATACAACAGACTTTCTGCAACAAGGAGTATCTACTAAAAGTACACTCTTTTCTACCTAGGATTTCAAGGAATACAACAGACTTTCTACTCCAATGAGTATCTACTGAAACTACACTCTTTTCTACCTAGGATTTCAAGGAATACAATAAAAATCTTCTACTACAAGGAGTATCTACAGAAACTACACTCTTTTCTACCGAGGATTTCAAAGAATACAACAGACTTTCTGTCACAATGGAATTGAACTAGGAATATACCAACAGGGAAACTAAACACCTAAAATGGCGACCAGAATCGTAACAGTACTGTTAAAATGAGAAGAATCTGGAGACCTAAGAAGACTTTCTGTTACCCAGACTTAAAAAAAAACCCACTCTGTTGAATGGATTCTCTTGTATTTTCCATCTGACAGTATCACAAAGAAAAATATTAATTCTGCGTGTTTAATCTGTTATAAATTTAAGATTTAATCCAACTTTCCAACTCTGTGGAAATCTGATCCTTACTCGTTCCTTTGGGGTGACATTTGTCACAGACAAAGTCAGGGATTTGAATTGGTTTAATAGCCACCCAAGAAGAACAAAAAAAAAATATCCTGGGAGTTTACCATTTTTATTTTATAGCATCTGTCCTTGGCCCAGCTACTGAAAACTTGCATTATCTAGATTTATTTATTTTTCTTAAGGAATAACAATACAGAAAGAATGAATGAATGAATGAATGAATTAATAGGAAATAAGGAAAGAAAGCAAAAAGAAAGACAAGATTAGTTGAAAAGAAAGAAAGAAAGAAAGAGAGAAAGAAAAGAAAGAAAGAAAGAAGCAAAAAGAAAGACAAGATTAATTGAAAGAAAGAAAGAAAGAAAGAGAGAAGAAAAAAGAAAGAAAGAAAGAAGCAAAAAGAAAGACAAGATTAGTTGAAAAGAATGAAAGTAAGAAAGAAAAAAGAAAGAAAGAAAGAAAGAAAGAAAGCAAAAAGAAAGACAAGATTAGTTGAAAAGAATGAAAGTAAGAAAGAAAAAGAAGAAAGATTAGTTAAAAGAATGAAGTAAGAAAAAAGAAAAATGAAAGAAGAGAAAGAAAGAAAGAATATTAAGTAAGGAAACAAAAGAAAAAATAAACAATGAAAAAAAGGGATAAATTGAAAGTAATGAAAGAAAGAAAGGAAGGAAAAAAAGAAAATAAGGAAAAAGAAAGAAATCATAATCTGGAAAGAAAAAAAGAAAAAAAGAAAAAAGAAAGAAAGAAAAAAGAATATATAAGTTGGAAAACAAAAGAAATAATGAAAAAATGAAAGAAAAAGCATAAATTGAAAGTAAAGAAAGAAAGAAAGAAAGAAATAATGAAAGAAAAAAGAAAAAAAGAAAGAAAACATAAGCTTGAAAAAAAGAAAGAAAGAATAAAAAAAGAAATAAAAGGAAAAAAAGGAAAAAGAAAGAGAACATGATCTGGAATCAAAAAAGAAAGAAACAATGAAAGAAAAAGCATAAATTGAAAGTAAAGAAAGAAAGAAAGGAAGAAAGAAGTAATGAAAGAAAGAAAGAAAGAAAGAAAAACAGAAAACATAAGCTGGAAAGAATGAAAGAAAGAAAGAAAGAATGAAAGGAAAAAAATAAAAAATAAATTTGGGTGTTTTTAAGGAAGCCGAAATGAATTAGTGGAATTTCAGTTGATTTCAATAGAGTAAATTAATTTCATATATGAAGAAATTTAGATATAAGTAGAACAAATTTAACTTGCAAGTCAAATATATATATATATATATATATATATATATATATATATATATATCATTTATCCACAGACACGTGTTTCAATGTTTACGTCTCATCAGTGTGGCTCGACTTTTTTAACAGCTACCTCTAGCCGGGAGCAAAACCCGACAGAATTTTCATCTGCCAAGTTCCTTACCCTTAGGGCCATCAGCGACTGTCAGTCTGGGGTAAACAATTAATTGGTACATACTTACAGAGAACTCAAGTCTGTAAACAATAGGTGAGTAAATGGTTACGCTAAACAGTGAAATTTCAACTAATGTCTCCCCTACAGTGCTCTACCATGAAAATTGGTCATCTACAGACACATTTTTCTATGTTTACATATATATGTGTATGTATAAAATCATAAATAAAATATTATGGTATTAATTTTCCATAACTATTGTTTCATGCGTATCATTAATGCATGAAACTATAGTTACGGAAAATTAATACCATAATATTTTATTTATTATCATAAATCTGCTCTGCTATATTAGCATTGAGCACCTTTATATGCTAACACTTTTCATATTCATTTTGCCAAGCCAAAACTGAGTGTTGCAGTGAGGTACATGCAGGGACAGGTGCAGGTGCATGAACAACAAACACAACAATGTTGCCAATAGCCGCACAAACAGTTTCCCTGTGTCCCCAGTAATTTGGAGACCTTACTCTTGGGTTTACCCTCATAACAGAGATCACCTAATGCAAGAGAATATTTGTAGGGATTAAAATAAAATTGAAATTAAAAAATTTTTAAAAAAATAACAAACTCCCATGAGTTTTCACTGGAATAACCCTCCGTGCATGTGTGGAAAAAGGACCCACTTCCGACTCCCAAAAGAATCTCCCGGTCATTCGAGTTTAAGCATTAACTGTATCTAGTCACTATTACTGGCCAGGGAGATATTTCCTTGCCACATGGTGGCTATGACCGGTGAATAAAGCCTAAGTCATAAAACCACCTTCTGTCTTTGTCTCTTTCTTTTTCCTTCCTTGAATTCCTTCCTTTTCAGCACAACCACCAAATAAGCAAACCCTAAGAACACTCACCAAGAATAACAACAGGCCACCTTTAAACCTTAAAACATTAAACTGCTTGTCACCGCATAAGTGTTACAGAAGAAAAAAACCATATACATACCAATTAGATACATAGCCTAGTGGATAAAGGAGTTAGGTTAAGACAGTTCTAAGGGACAGTTATCTCTAGACTGCAGGTTCAATCCTGGTCAGGGGCAGCAGTGACATAGAATAATAACACAGCTTAACACCTCTACCCAAGGTATGGTTAGCGGAATGAGAACAGGATATCCCTGTAGACTGAATAAAGGGTTAGGTTCAAAGTTCCATGATGGCTCCTGATTACGACTCGCAATTATACAAGTTCCCGAGTTCGAAAAGAAGGTTCCCGAGTCTGAGAATGTTCCCTAGTCTGAGAAGGTTCCCGAGTCTGAGAATGTCCCAGAGTCCGACAAGAAATACCTGAAGAAGGCCGAAGGGCATATCAACCGAAACGTTGTACAGATACCAATGAAGATGAGGACAATAGTCTGAGTAATACAAATAATACTATATACATACCAGTTTTGAGTAATTTTTGAGGAAATAATTTCCTTTCAGCATGTCCATCAGCGTGGAATAAGGAGAGCCATTGGTCACAAAAGAATGACCACACCTTCTTTTTAGCTGTATTGGTCAGTTCAATTTTATTAAGGAACCAGGCATCTTCTTTCTTGTTGCCAGAGTTCTGCAAAATAAAATTCAGTGTCTTGTAGAGAAGAGATGGAATAGAATGGACTGTTCTATTTTCAATATAAACATTGACAGTGTTAGTCTCAGTGGCTTGTCTTCCCTCGTGAGACTAGGTAGTATTATACCATGGTTCAATCATTCTTGCACCTCTTATCAAAATGAACACTTTTCATTGTAAATTATGATTTGTGTTATTTAATATAATATATTAGTATATCTCCGGAGGCTAATATGATCTACAACACTACGGATTTGTCAACAATACAAATTCTTGAAACTTTACATCTTTCTTCAATTGTGCTGTGGACTTTTAACTTACTTTTTGTAGCTGGAATGCATCATGAACAATTTTGATACTTATTATACACTTTTTTATATATTTTTACATCAAACTATTTTGAGTTTTTATTATGGATTATAATGCTTCTGTTTTTTTAAAATAAAATTTATTTTATTTTTAACACAGAATACGCATTAAAAAAAAAAAAAAAAAAAAATTCCAGCATCGAAAACCAGCGTTCGTTTGTACCCCTCCTTCTAACGGTTATTTTTTCCATCTTTCCTTCATATTTTGCTCTTGATGAAGATCGCTCTATTAAAAAGGTTGAAACAGATTCTGTCAGCAAACTATTAACATCATTTGTTTTTTCTAAAAATGTTAAATTCATACAGTCGGATTAACTTCCGTTTACTTCACATAAACATATATGTATGCATATATGTTTATATACTTACAAAGTTACTTCATGTCCATCCTACCATAACTTAAATATAAATGCTCTATCAATGATATTGAGCACTGTCTATTTACAAATATAGCATGCATATTATCCACAAAATAAATAAATATATTATATAAGCATATTCCCCACAATAAATATATTATATAAGCATATTCCCCACAAACTTTAAAAAAAAAAAAAAAAAATTTAAAAAAAAATAGAGAAATAAGAAATTACAGTTATTCGCCCATTCCATTCATAAAGGAGGAGAAGAAGAAAGAGAGGAAAAAAAGGAGAGGAAAAGGAAATAAGAAGAGAAATTATAACCACACAAATAAAAACATAAGCACGTCATTTCTGAAAATAAACTCTGATGATGAAGCTCTTGCTTCGAAATTGATAAGACATAAAAAACATCTTTTTGTCTTTATTTTTATACGTATTGTATTGCCTTCGAATTTTAATATTTTATAAATATATTGGTTTGGTGGTTGGTTTTGAAGGCTAACACAATGCAAGTGTAAAGATAAATGAGCTAACTATGATGTTCATTTACATGTGATTTATTTTCTTAATATTTTGGGATAAAGATCCATTTGTCAGATATATAAATATATATATATATATATATATAGAGAGAGAGAGAGAGAGAGAGAGATGGAGGCGCGTGGGCTAGTGGTTAGAGTTGTGGAAAATGGACTCGTCAATTCGAGTTCAATTCCTAGACAAAGCTGTTGGCATTTCACATAGCGCTAATACCCTTGGGAAAGAATATATGATTCTCCCTCCAGCTATGGGTTAAATAGTAGGGCAGACTGGGCCCTTCAGCCTTGGATAGGTAACCAGTCTAGGAGAGGGATAACTCTGAATTCAAAATTCCTGCGGTCAGTCATTGATTGGGTTTGTGGCAACCCTTGATGCACCAATTCTTTCCTATCAACTGTGCCAAAAAGTGTGGCTGGTCCAACACAAACCTTCACCACTGTAAACAAAGCACTGTGTGGATGTTCATTGTATGAACACTCTTACGTCGATCGACGGGAGAGTCCATCATATATATATATATATCAAGGAAATCTTTCTTTAATAATGATGATGATGATGAGGTTGATGATATATATATATATATTAAGAATCCTGTCTGATATGTATCTGTGTTTATATATGTAGGCATATATGTTTATATACCTAAAATGGTACACAAACAGAATTAACAGGAATAAACTCACAGCTTGATATATAATTTTATCACTGTCTCTGTCTCTGTCGCTGTCTCTCTCTATCCCACTGCCTTTTTTGAGGACCTACCACACCCAAGGGACACAAA
Source organism: Doryteuthis pealeii (assembly GCA_023376005.1). Classification (NCBI taxonomy): domain Eukaryota; kingdom Metazoa; phylum Mollusca; class Cephalopoda; order Myopsida; family Loliginidae; genus Doryteuthis; species Doryteuthis pealeii. The sequence goes on from CM042172.1 coordinate 40,812,013, forward strand.
GGTCAATCCTTTGCAAAGAAAATCTGTTACACTAAACTTTATTTTCTTTTCCCTTTAATATGTAAAAAAAAGCAAAATCTCCTAATCACTGGAGTGTCCTTCTGGCTGCCCAGATAAAATGTCAGTCAGTTTTTAAATCTCACATTAAATTCTCTACACATGCTGCTATGTATTTTGCAATAGTATTTTGGAACAAAGCTAGAATTTATCCCAAAATTGCAAAAACCCTGAGATCGGCAGCATCGGTGGCATCTCTGATACAGATCTTTAATGCCAAAGTCTAAAAAATACGAGGGTGGGTTGGGCCTCCCATTATGGTGTAATGGTTAGCAAACTAGTCTTGCAGATCCATTACAAATGAATAGCAAGAGTCTGATCCTTGCTGGATGACCTATACATTTAACCTTGTGTCACCTCATACCTGTGGCATATATAGCACCCATAATATCTACAATATATATATATATATATATATATATATATATTTATTTAAGAATGGAAATGAGTAACCTACTCGAGTTTCATCGATAGATTCTTCAGGGTTACTTTTAAATTAATCGAGTTTACGATTAATCTTTGGTGTTATAAACATGCCCGTTGGAATGGCCATTCCAACGGGCATGTTTATAACACCAAAGATTAATCGTAAACTCGATTAATTTAAAAGTAACCCTGAAGAATCTATCGATGAAACTCGAGTAGGTTACTCATTTCCATTCTTAAATAAATTTATGCTCTACATTGTATTGAGCACTTTGTATTTGTTTTTTCTCAACCTTAACCTCTGGATATTGTGCGCTTCCAACGATCGTTCTTATACCCACCGGTAAGTTAATACTTATACATATACAAATATATATATATATATATATATTGGGTATATAGTTCCATGCTTATATATATATATATATATATATATGTATTAGTTAGATAATTCCATGCTTGTATGCACATAGTATTGTTTATATATATATATATATATATATATATATGTATATAAGAAATCTTCCTTACGACATAGGAGTTTCTTTTAAATGTGTCACAGTTTGCAGAGCACACATTGAGCTCTTATTGTTAGAGTCACAGTGCAAATTTATAAGTAAAAAATATAAATAAAAAATACAACAAAAAATGTATAATGCAAAGAATCTAAGTCTTCTGTTATATTTTTTACTTATATATATATATATATATATATATATATATATATATATAATATGAAAAATGAATGGAAGTGAATCCGACAGTGTGAAATAAATATTTAGAAAAAACAAACACATGATGTTAAATTCGCTGACAGAATTCTGTTTCGACCCTTTATTGAAGTGGTCTTCCTCAAGAGCGAGTTGTGTATGATAGAGAGAACGGCGAAAGTGGACCGTTATGAGATGAAAGTGGTGCAGATGAAACGTTCAATATTATAGCCGGAATTTTTTTTAATTTTTTTTTTTAATTTAAATTTAGAAAATGCGCATTCTGTTTTTAAAATAAAATAAAATAAATTTTATTTTATTTTATTATACATATTATTATATTATATATATATATGTATATATATATATATGTAACCAGATATGTTAGTGGTGGGTGCTGCTATCTATTTTGCAATAGTATTTTGAAACAAAGCTAAAATTTATCCCCAAATTGCAAAAACCCTGATATTGGCGGCATCCGTGGCATCACCAGCAGCTCTGATACATATCTTTAATACCAAAGTCTCAAAAATACTAAGGTGAATTGGGCGTCCTGTTGGGATGTAATGGTTAGCAAAGTAGACTTGCAGATCCATTTACAACTGAATAGCAAGAGTCTGATCCTTACTGGATGACCCATACTTGCAACCTTGTGTCACATCATACTCGTAACAAACCAGTTGAGTAAATAGGGCATCCCATTGTAGTGCAATGGTTAGCACTCATCATATCTCATACTCTGTCTCTCTCTCTCTCCCCAATTATATATATGTAAAGAGGTATATAACACTCTACTTAATAAATTGACCTACTTGTGTCACATCCTGCTTGTGGCAAAGGGGTTGGTAAATATATATAAACAAGTGATTTGCAGAAAACAAAAAAAATAAAAAATAAAAAAATGATTTTACAAACCTCAACTAAAATAGATTTAATATCACCAATATCAGGATTGTAAATTTTAAAAGTGTGAGTAGAATCTTTGGTAAATCGGAATGAAGATTTGGTATTTTGGGATTTCACAGATTTCTTCTTGAAGAGTCGTGTTTTCTTAATCTTTCCATAAGTTCCATTCACTGTTAAATAAATCTGTTCAAATATAAAATAAACAATTACATAAAACGAATAAGAAAACATTTATATATATATATATATATATATATATCTATATATATATATATATATATATATATGAAAAAGTCATGTTGCTCTGTTTGTCTTTAACTATTTTTCTTTCTTTATTTATTTCTTTTATCTATTTGTCTTTCTTTTAGTATTTTTCTTTCTTTCTTTCTTTCTTTTCTATTTGTCTTTGTTCTCTCTTCCTTTTTCTATTTATCTTTCTTTAAACATTTTTCTTTCTTTCTTTCTACTTTTCTTTTTTCTTTCTTTTTCTTTCTTTCTTTCTATTTGTCTTTGTTCTTTCATTCTATTTATTTATCTTTCTTTTAGCATTTTTCTTTCTTTCTTTCTATTTGTCTTTGTTCTTTCATTCTATTTATTTATCTTTCTTTTAGCATTTTTCTTTCTTTCTTTCTATTTGTTTTTTTTTCTTTCTTTCTTTCTTTCTGTTTCTGGGGTTTTTTTTTTGTATTTTCCTTTCTTTCTTTCTGTTTGTTTTCTTTCTTTCTTTCTTCTTTTGTATTTATTTTTTTAGTATTTTTCTTTCTTTCTTACTTTTGATATTTTTCTTTCCTTCTTTCTTTTTTTTTTCTTTCTTTCTTTCTTTCATTCTTTTTATACTTTATTTCTTTCATTCATTCATTCATTCATTCTTTCTTTATATTTTTTCTTTTATTATCTTTCTTTATATTTTTTAGTATTCTTCTTTCTTTCTTCCTTTCTTTTTATATTTTTCTTTCTTTCTTTTTTTTAGTATTTTTCTTTCTTTCTTTCTTATAGCATTTTTCTTTCTTTCTTTCTTTCTTTCTTTTAGTACTTTCTTTCTTTCTCTTTTGATATTTTCCTTTCTTTCTTCCTTTTTTTCCATTTCATTTTGTCTCTTAGTATTTTTTATTCTGTTACCCATCTGTTTGTAACAGTATCATCAACCCCACCAACAGGATTATACATAAATTAAGAAAAGTATTCTTTTAAACAGTTAATAGTAAATTCAAAATTTCAAGGATTTAACAATATTTGTGAGAGATAATTTTCTTTTAAAAATTTAATTTGATATTAAATGCAATGAGAGCATGAGTGGTGACCCATAATGGTGTGAGTGGTGACCCATAATGCCTAAGGGCAGGCTTGTGGTGACTGTGCAGTCTGTGACCTGGGTGGCATGACATGCAATACTCCACTTCACACCTTATTTGGGCTAGACAGGCAGTCGGAGAGGCCACATTTAATTAGTCACCTGGTCATGTCAAGCCCTAGCACCTTCTTGAAAACCAAAACTGTGGTAGAGAGAAAAACTTTTTTCTACATCTATTAATATATATATATATATATATATATATATATATAATGGGAGGAAAAAGAGGAAACTAATCCGACAGTATGTGGAGAAAGGTAGACAGACACGGGATGTTGTACAAAATGGACCACCTACAATAAACATCCATTTTGTACAACATCCCGTGTTTGTCTACCTTTCTCCACATATATATATATATATGTATATATTAATGTTTAATATATATATATGTACAAGGTGTGTCAAAAAAGTATTGAGATTTTTTGTACTTTTGGACACACTTTGTATTCTGAAAAAATTAACATTCCATTCATTGTTAATTTCTATCTTCGTAAATACAGCTTCAAACTTGACACTTCTATGACACACCTTGTATTCTGAAAAAAATTAAAGTTCCATTCATTGTTAATTTCTATCTTGTTAAATACAGCTTCAATCTCGATACTTTTATGACACACCTTATATATATATTAATATATTTAATACATATATATTTAACATGTATATATATATATATTAATATAATATATTTAATATATATATATATATATATATCACTCTGGAGGGGATTTCACTGACAACTGCCAACTAAAGCGTAAATGCAACGCTCTCCTATAAAAGGGATGGGGCACTCTATGCCGGCCTTTAAATACATACAGATGTGTGTATTAAAACAGTTAAAATCCCTTTTGCATTTTGTGGGTGACTATAGCCAAGCGGTTAAGCTGTTCGACTGCTGCTGAATTGATCCGCTTTCAATCTTGGCTGTAGGTAGCTCACAAAATGTCTAGCTACACTGAAGAGACTTGATAAGTTGAAACACGTGTCTGTGTATGACTATATATTAATATATATATATGTGTGTGTGTGTGTGTATATATGTTAATATAATATATATATATCAATATATATATATCAATATGATATATAATATAATATTATTGTGATATATTATAGTATATTATATATGTATTATATATATTATATAAATCTATTAATAATGGAGATTCTCTTCCGGTTTTTGTCTGTATCAAAAACTACATCACTGCTTACGTCACTATACCCGAAATCGTCATAACATAGAAGAAATACACTCAAAATTTGAGCATGCAACATTAGACAGTCCTCATTGTTTTTTAAAACAAGTTTTAATAGATACATCCCCGGTATCATATATTTATATATAGTTTGTTTTATTTTAATAGATATTCAAAGTTAATAGAACTTAGTTTCGATTTCAAATTGTTTTTTTTTTTTTTACTGCTTTAATAAATTTGATGATTTCATGATTTATGGTTCAAACTCTCCGACATTCAATTTTTAACTTCTCGCTCCTCAAGCAATATCTTTCAAAAATTTATTTTTATATCGCCCTGAGGTTGTTTTTTTATTTTGCTAGTTCATATAATATATATATTAATATGATATATTATAGTATATTATATATACATATATATATATATATTATATATATTATATAAATTCATATAATATATATATTAATATAATATATTTGCCAATTAATGTATATATTTGTATCTGAGTTATACTTAATGCTTTTTACTTTCTCTGAAAAACAATTTCTAAATGACAAAACAGATTATCAAAACAAAAAATCAGAAATAAAAGCTGGAACTTTTGTCGCTAGGAAAACTAACCCGACTTTACGTCCAGAAAAAGGTCAAAAACATTTGGTGTACTGCCAATCAAAAGCTTGGAAACTTAAGAATACCTCCACCCTGTTGGTGGGGTTTAGAATATGCAGAGTGTATCCACTGCAAATGGCTAAGACCCCTCCCAAAAAAAGGGGCGTTCTGTGTATGACACTACACTGCATTTGATTTGGTTTCTTTGTTTTAATGGCATATCAACCTTCATGGGTTATTTAATGTGAAAATCATCCTTGTAGAAGAACAGTAGTAATAGTAGTAGAGAGAGGTTTGGTTTCTTTGTCTTAATGGCATATCAACCTTCATGAAGAAAATACCTTGGCTGACAAATTATTGACAAATATTGTTTTATCATCAAGCAAAATCCTTGAGTTAACAAAAACTTCAGATAGAGAGTGTATCCCTTTTGAAGCTTGAGGTTTTCATGCTCAATTCTTTCACTCTCAAAGCTGGTCCAACCATCATCCACATGAATTCTTCAGCCAGTTCTTTTCAATGCCAGCTTTTCCCAGTTGTAAGGAATGATTTTTATTTTTACAAAGTTACTTTTTAAGCAATCCTTCTGGCATTAAATGACCCACAGAGGTTGATATGCTGTTAAACAAAACTCAAACTTAAGCAATCCTTATACCTCTTCTAAGGCTTATGCTATGGTCTTTTGCCAGCATGCAGCTGACTGTAAAGGAGTTGCTTTGGCATTCTAACATCACTCATATGCACAACATGACGTGCCATCGCATTTGGACCGTCATGATGAGAATTTCAATGCTTCTGCATCCTGCCCATGTAAGGAATTCTGTCTCTAGTGTTTTTGTGTTCTACTTGATGTTTAGAATGTGTCTCAAATATTTCTGATGAAAGTGTTCAAGAATGTACAGATATTTATGAAGCAATGTCCATGTTTTTGAGGAGTACAATAGAACTCTAAACACACTGGACCATAAACCTTCAACTTTGTTTTATGGGTATTAGACCATAACCATTTTTCAAAATGTCCGTAGGCCACAGATGCCTTCTGGATGTGTAGCTGAATCTCAGAATCCAAAGAGCTATCACATGTCAGTCTACTTCCCAAATATGTAAATAATAATAATAATAATAATAATAATAATATGCTACTATACTACTACTAGTAACTACTATAATAATAAAGATAGTTCATCAGTTCTTGTGGAAGCCATAGCAGAAGTTGTATTCAAGATTGTAGGTGAAGTTGTCAAAGGAAATATAAAAATTTGCATGTGGTCCCTAAAACCACATGTATGCCCATAACATTTGGACTGTTATGATGAGAGTGTCAATTCTTGTGCATCCAGCCCTTGTAAGGACTTCTGTGTCAGGTGTGTTGGATTTCTGAATAAATATCAAACTATCTTTTTGGTTTAAATAATGTTCAATATATGTGAAATGATAATGGAAAAAAAATGTATCATAGATGCAGTACCACATCATCAATAACTTAAAATTAGTTGACTTTAAGACTTTTTTGATAGCATTTTTTGATTTCATGGGCAAAAATGCTTTTATAAACCAATTTCTAGTAGTAGGGAAACTCTAGAACTCATTTTACAGACAAAAATAGATTACAAAAGTCGCCATTTTTTGCCAACCCCATCAAATTTGGAGAGCTAAAAATTGACATAATTCCACCAATTTTTTGATTGGAAGCTCAAATTTTGATGTAATGTTAACAGAGTCGACAGCTGGAAAAAAATTCAGAAAAATTGATGGGGATGGGTGACAATTTTACTTTTTTCTGGATGATTTGACATGGAATCACCCATAAATCTATGTCGTCTAGATCTTAATAAAGACATTGTTAATAAATAAGATGCTAATTAAGATTAAATAATGATTATTTAATAACCAATGAGAATATAACATTAATAGTAGTATTTACCTTGCATCCCATGTATGTAGGTATGACACAAGGTCTTTTTAATGTGGGACCACCCATGAGCCAACACTCATGGGATGGTGGGTGCAAAAAATGCCTTGATCCAGTCGGCATTCCCCCTCAAGGAGGGTGCCTCAGGCACAGGGCATAAACCCAGAATATAATGTTAATAACTAAGGGAATTGTGACATTGGTGGTGCTGTAAACAGACAGACAGATACATAATCTCCATTCTAATAAGATGAAAAGAAAAGAAAAAGAGAGAAATGTATTTTTTTACCTTGGCTTTTGTTCCACAATTCTTTTTATCTCCTGTTGTTACTGCAACTTTATATAAGATGTTAACATTGGATCTCATTTGACTGATGGATCTCTGATGATCCGATGAAAATCTGGATGAAGCAGAGTTGCTGGATTGGCATCGACTGAAAGAATTACATCTACTCTGAAATATCAAAGAATATCAGCCATTATATACAAGGTAAATATTGTAGAACATTTCTTTGGAAGTTATTCAAAGAAAGAAAAAAAGAAAGAAAGAAAGAACGAAAGAAAGAAACACTAATCTGTTTTAATCAAACATAATGAAAGATGAAAATGAAAGAAAGAAAAAATGAGTGGAGAGTTAAATCAAGATTATTATACTTTTTACATATTGAACTATCTGGCAATACATATTGAACTATCTGGCAATAGCTTTTAAGTAAACATATTAAACATTGTAACAATTACATGATCATACTGTGCTATATCCACAGTTCCTGCTAGTTGTATATACTAGTTGAAAACTAGTGCAGAGCAGGATTTTCAGCATGTTTCTAAACCAAACTTTTGACGTTTGATTGACTTTAATGTGGAGGCACCCATTGTGTAATGGTTATCATTGTAGGAAATAGACATGGCGATACGAGTTCAAATCCTGGACGGTCACCCTTTTTGGGGAGGGCCTTATTGTATCTATCAGAATAAGAGTTATCTATTTATTCTAGAATTATATAATTATTTATTAAGCTTCACTTAGATGTGGCACAAAGCTGAATGTATGGAGCACCCAGTGAGATTCATACTCACTAGTCATGGTTTGCCTTGCTAACCATTACATTATGAGAAGCACCCTCTAGAATCATATATATATATTTATCAACCCCTCCGCACGAGCAGGATGCGACATAAGGTCAATTTCTTAAGCGGAGTTCAGCAGGTTTGAATTCAGAGTTTTCCTTCTCCTAGACCGGTTGCCTAACTAAGGTTAAAGAGCCCAGTCTGCCCTACTATTTACCCATAGCTGGAGGGAGAGTAGGATTCATACCTTTCCCAAGGGTATTAGCGCTAAGTGAAATGCAATTACCACGTCCAGGATTTGAACTCGGGTTGACGAGTCCATTTCCCATGACTTTAATTATTACACCACGCACTTCCTACAGATTCCCCTCTAGAATCATATAAACCATTAGAGCTGCGGTGTTATTGTGTATGTATTTACCCAACCCCTTTGTTATGGGGTAAAGGTGAGACATAAAGTCAATATCTAGTGTTGCTCTATGGCTGCACCACTTGGACCCTAATGAGACGCTTTGCGAATAAGCTAGATGGGAGCTGCACAAGAATGCTGCGTGCAGTCTTAAACAAGACGTGGAAACAACACCCCACGAGAAAACAGCTGTACGACCACCTGCCCCATATCACACAAACCATCCATGTAAGGCAAACAAGACACACCAGACACTGCTGAAGAAGCAAGGACGAACTCATAAGTGACATTCTTCTGTGGAAGCCATCACATGGGCATGCCAGCGTGGGCCGACCAGCAAAGACATACATTTGACCTGCTCTGCGCGGATACTGGATGCCATGCAGAAGACCTCCCAGGAGCAATGAATGATAGGGAAGGTTGGCGAGAGATTGTCATGTATATCCATGCTGCCAGCGCGACATGTTGATGATGATGATAATGATAACAAGGCCAGTTTAGCTCAGTTGGTAGAGCATGCGCCTAGAAATCGCAAGGTTCCTGGTTCCAGCGTATGAGTAGCACAAATTGGGTAATCAGACATGTGTGGTAAAGTGGGATGCTGACAGTAGGTGAGGCCCTCCACCTCGGTAAAAAGAAACTCCCTGGTCTAGTGCTAACGAAAAGGGGATAGACTCCCTCACCGTTTGGCTGATGCCAATAATAGGCCACTCTGCTGACCTTACTATGGGGAGCTGATGGTAGATGTGGTGCTCCACCTCAGATGCAAAAACAATATCCCTGGTCTAGCGCTAGGGAAAAGGGGATAGACTCCCTCACTGTCCAGCTGATACAGACAATAGGCCACCCCGACAACTTTACTTTTACTTTTATAACAAGGCAGTAAGAGGCATTGCTATCTATGTGAATTCAGATAAAACGGGATTTTCTCTCCTCTCTCTCTCTCTCTCTCTCTCTCTCTCTCTCTCTCTCACTCTCACTCTGTTTGCCCTTCTACTCATCTCTGTGTTGGCTAATCTATCTCTTTCTGTATATCTCTTTCTCTCTACCCATATCTCTCTCTCTCTCTCTCTCTCTCTCTCTCTCTCTCTCTCTCTCTCTTCTTTCTCTCTCTCTCTCTCTCTCTCTCTCTGAATAAAAAAGAGATTTCAACATTTTCCTTCTCTCTTTCTTTTCCCCCCTCTCAATCTTTCTTTCTCTCCCCCTCCCCCCTCTCTCTGTGTTTTCCCTCTTCCCCTCCCTCTCTCCCTCTCTCTATCCCCCTCTCTCTCAGCAGGTGTACTTATAATATTATTCTGTATGTCATGTTGACATTTCAAAAGTTCTGAGCCGTTTTGTTGATATTTCAGCAGGACACCATCTTTTTTTTTTTTTTTTACACGTTTGGATGACCTATATCCTCGACATTAGAAATATTTTGAAATGTTCAAAAATTAATCTTCCAATCCTGTAAAACATTGTCGAAATGTACTAAAGGAGGTCATCAGTGAAGTCACGCTGGCTTCATTACAGATTTCGGGTTTTGCAATATCAGATCTGTTCCGCCAGTAACCCTGACCAGTTTCTAGGCCGTGTCCTCTCATTATTTGCTCAGTGAGGCCTAAAGAATAGTTCAGAAATAATCAATCATATTATCAATTTTTTTAGGGCCGGGTTAGCTCAGTCGGTAGAGCGTTCGACAAGAAACCACAAGGTTCCTAGTTCGATACCGGCCCTCGCCAACTCAGCGTATGAGTAGCACAGGGATCTGTGCGGTAAAGTAAGGAGCAGACGGTATGTGTGGCGCTCCACCTCAGACGCAAAAATAATCGCTAGTGAAAAGGGGATAGACTCCCTCGCTGATTGGCTGATACCGAATTTAGGCCACCTTTACGACTTTACTTACTTACTATATAATAAATATAATAATCAATTATATAGTATAACATTATATACTAATTAATAATACTTGCAATACTGAGGAGCACCATAATGCGTGGCTACTTAATCACTGACACTGAGAACGTCCATTTGCAATTATTGACGAAGGACTTGCAATACTGAGGATCTTTACAAGGATTTCCGCTGGACAAGCGCTCTTGCTTGAAGTCTAAGGGATGTCCCATAAAATCGTAACAGGTGAAAGTGTTTTTTTTTCGGGGATGCTGCCCCCCCCCCCCAATTTTTACCACTTGTAATATTTTATAGGGTTTTATTTTAACAAAATATAATATAGAAATAATAAAAAAAACACTGCCCCCACCAAAAAAAAAAAAAAAAAAAGTCTGCTACAGCCTAGACAAGCTACTATTATTCCTCCTACGCGGATGGGTATCCAGCTAGTAAATAATTAAATAGCTTCTTTAATGGTTAATTCTGTTCGCAAAGTTCACAACTTCTATTAAGTTTTCTCAGGCAATAAAGTATCCTTGTTATTATTTTCGTTGTGAATTGTTCTTATATATTCAGGACCATATGACCTTTTGTGCCAAAAGGTCATATGGTCCTGAATATATAAGAACAATTCACAACGAAAATAATAACAAGGATACTTTATTGCCTGAGAAAACTTAATAGAAGTTGTGAACTTTTTTTACGATCTCGATTCGTGGGGACATTTTTTCCATTCACACCGTTAAAATCCGATTTTTAGAGTTTTTTTTAATATTATAAACCTAACCCCTAACCCTAACCCCTAACAAACAACCGGATTTTGACGGTGTAAATGGAAAAAATTTCCCCACGAATCGAGATCGTAAAAGGGGTGCCTAAAGGTCATATGGTCCTATATTCATACCGTTTGACGATATATCTACAACCCACGATCATTTCTACTTAACAATTGTAATACTTAAGTTTCCTGTGTCCAGTGGCTTAGAGATAACTAATATCAGCGTGATCCCAGGGGGTCATCCTCCTAGGCAACACCTTCCTCCTAGATTAAAGGGGCAGGGCTGGGAGTTAAATCGAAGTTAACGGACCTAAATTCCACCATCGTATGTCACCCCGCCGAAAGAAAAAAATACCAAAAATCAGGGAATTAACCGAATTTAATGACATTTTTAGTGTTGATATATTAATGAATAAAAGATACAATGCACCAGTTATTTTATTTAAAAACTTTAACATTTTTTTCAGGTCAGTTATCTTTGAACCACATATCTTTGAAGCGTGACACTGATTACCAAAGATACGTGGTTCAAAGTTAACTGACCTGAAAAAATGTAGAAGTTTTTAAATAAAATAATTCTGAGCATGAAAAAATGTCAAAATCCTTCCAAGGAAATACCCCAAAAGAGTTGATCCACAGTTAGTGATGGTTTAAATTGAATTTATTCAGAATGTTATGTATGAAAATTTATATGTTAATTATTTTGGGGACACCGGGGACTTCCGGTCTGGGTCATTACACCAAAAAGATGATGTACTGAAAGCAACAGTCAAAATAATAAACAAAACCGAAATGACTTCGTTTTTCTTGAGAAAAAATATAAATGGCGACGTGGCTGAGATCACGTTTCATCTCAGGGAATTCTTTTTTCTTTTTTGCATTTCACATAGCCCTAATGCTCTTGGGAAAGATATGAATACAATTACTCTTCCTCAGGCTATGGGTAAATAACAGGGCAGACTGTAGTAGTATCAGTACTTCTGTATGGTTGCACCACCTGGACTTGAACCAAACACTTTGAAAACAATCTTGATGGGAACTACGCAAGAATGCTGCTTACTGTTTTTTAATAAATCCTAGAAGTAACAGCCTACAAAATACTAGTGATGACCAAACAGAAAAGATTTTTATTCTTATTTTAAGAGGAATAAAAGTAGAAAAATCTGAAGTTAAAAGATATTTGAATTAAAATACTAAATATTTGACTTCCTCATCATCATCATGGCATGCAAACAGTACTGCTTCATATTACTCTCTCTCTCTCTCTCTCTCTCTCTCTCTCTCTCTCTCTCTCTCTCTCTCTCTCTCTCTCTCTCTCTCACGCCATCAGTCTGTATCGTCTAGACGATACCCAGTGTCCGCACAAAGCTCACGAATGAAAAAGGACATACCGAGTGCGATGGCCGATAGCGTGTGTGTGTGCGTGTGTATGTGTGTGTGTGTGTGAAAGAGAGAGAGAGAGAGAGAGAGAAGAGAGAGAGAGAGAGAGAGAGACAGGCGATGGCGTGTGTGTATGAGATAGAGAGAGAGAGAGAGAGAGAGAGGGGGGGCGATAATCTGTGTATGGAACAGATCAAATTGGTCAAAAGATTGCATAGACGTTGACTCCATCTCCACGCTACCTTAAACATAAACGCTCTATCAAGGATATTGAGCACTATCTGCTTAGAAATATAGCACTCATATTATCTACAATATATATATATATATAGCACTCATATTATCTACAAGAAAATCAGACTTTAAGAGGCAAAGGTAGCCGAAATAGATTTATTTCTAATATATACAGGTTCTCTTCATTCATTTATAATATACTCCGTATAAGTAAAAATATGCATATAAACTGATATTTATATGTATATAGGCAAACATTTTATATGTACGTTTGAGTTTTCAATTTTGGTTTGTTGAGGGAGCTAAAAAAATCACCCGCCCTGCTAACACGGTGGCAGGCTCTGGTGACACGGCGGCAAAATACTTGATAGATTAATAACAAGGAAACAGACATTTAGTAATATTGTTTTCGATATGGCTGAAGATGTGTTCAGATAATAAGACAATTTATGAGAAATGAGAATAAGGGCAGGGTACTATAAATCACGATCCAGGACAGAGGAATTGATTTACGGTCTTCCATAGAAATAACAATTGATGAGATTAACTGATTACAATACAATATCGTTTGTTCTTTTAAATCATGTTGATAAAAGTCATTTTGATAAAGGTTTCTATGTTTCAAGTTCTTAATATCTTCAAATTGGTATAAATAATTTACATTAACTTCATTGGGTTAAATTCAAAAGTTGGAAATTACAGTTAGTGGTCCAATAGATCTAACTCCGGTTTCGACCGGGGTTCCGATCGCTTCAGCCCTGGACCATACAAGCTAACATTGTTGATCCCAGGGGGCAATCCTTCCAAACAACGCCTGCCCCCTTGATTTAAAGGGGCAGGGCTGGGTTTATTGCCCAGTGCCTGAGGCGCCCCCTGAGGGAGAATGCCGACTGGATCAGCACAGTTTTGCACCCGTTCGGTTCGTGGTGGTCCTACATTAATAGGGCCTTGTGCCTAACCCGTACACGTGGGGTACGTGGTAAATATCCCAGTCAGTGAAGTGAGAGTAGGTGAGGGGGAGAGAGTCTGTTTCTTCATTGGTTGATTCGATTGTGTGTGACAAGGTGATGTGACGTCGGTCGGTAGGTTCATGTAATTTTCGTTTATTTGGGATAAACAAAATCAGAGAGTATAGAGATGCTAAGCCCGTCTTTCATTCAGCAAAGTGTGAGGAAGTGAGTGGGATTTTGGGGCCAGTTGACGCGGTTGCGTGTGGCGAGGTGAGGTAGTGTGGGTCGGTAGGTTCGGTTATCTTTGATCTTGCCCGAACTGTGTACCAGTGCTGGAATCAACTGCTTTCACGACTTTTATGACTATGGATAGGCTCAAGATTCGCTTTGAAAAATTTTTTGGGGAAAGTTTATAATTGGTTGAAAACATTAAACAGGGGACATAAAACCCTTCTTGTAGCAATTGTATTGTCGTTGTAGTTTGTCTTTAAACCTCACTGTTTATCTTCTCTCTTCTACTACTACTACTAATTGTGAATTATTCCCCTAAACTCCATACGGGTTTTAAATTCCTTTTATATATTTTTATACTTGCGACCTTGCGTCACATACTACTCATGGCGAATGGGTTGGGCAAATAGGGCATCCCATTGGACATGGTTTGCAAGCTAGTCTCGCAGATCCATTACTATTGAATAACCGGTTTGATCCTCACTAGATGCCCCATACTAGCGATTTCGTATCACATCCTACCCGTCGCAAAGAGGTTGGGTAAATTCAGTTTGTTCTTTTATGATAAGTTACAATGTAAGTAGATTAATTCTTCATTGTTTTTGCAAGCCTACCAATCTGAGATGCGTCACGAGAAGCGCCACAATCATTTTTTTTAAAAATTGATTGATAGGTGTGCAAAAACAATGACGCCATTATTTGAAGGAGATCTTCAAAATTTCTTCGACGCCTTGTTTGCTCAAAAGTCAAAGTATTCAAAATGATTTCCAATGTTGGGTCATTGCTATGCTAGGATAGACAGGGAATGCCTAAGAAGGCCGGAGGATACAGCTGTCGAAACGTTAAAAGAAATAATATGATATTACACAGTTACGGCCCCTTAACCATCGCCTGATAAGAGACCTTGCCTCTTAACCATCGCCTGATAAGAGACCTTGTGCGATTGGTTAAAGGCCATTGTCGGCGACCAATCAAAACACATATTACTAGGCTTAGTTTAGCCGCCAAATTTCGAAGATTGTTTCCTTCAATCTCCCTCTTTCGCTGAAATCAACCGTCACTACAAGACGTGATTTTGAAGCCAGCTACCCGGAGCCGGTGATTAAGTGACAGTCGAACTTAACTCAAGCTAGCAAGAGACGCTCACCTCTTCATACCAGACACAAGATAAGTTTCGCAAACGCATTATTTTGCAACCTACACCTACACTCTACAATTTGTACAATTTATAACACATTTGTATACCTCACACACATTTTGTATATCACACGTTACATATTGTATATTGCACGTTGATATTTTGTTTGTTGAATACACCGTTTGTCTAAAGTCTTGTGTCGCGTTTTCCTTACTTGTTGCCTTTATCATTATCTTGTCTACATATTTACCACAACATTGTGGTTTTACATATCACAATAAAGATGAGGAAAATAGTTTGAAAAATCAAAATTATACACAAGTCTCATCTCAAAGATTCAGACAAATAGTTCGATCTAATATAGGTATGAGGTAATTCCATGTCAAATCATCTGGGAAAAAAGTAAAATTGTCACCCACCCCTTCAATTTAAAAACATTTTTTTTCCAGATGTGGACTATGTTATGCTAAAAAAATCGAGCTTTCAATTCCAAAAATTGGCGGAGTTATGTCAATATTTAGCTCTCCAAATTTGGTGGGGCTCGCGAACGATGGCGACGTTTTGTAATCTATTTTTGTCTGTAAAATGAGTTCTAGTCCCCTACTAGTAAAAATTGGTTTATAAAAGTATTTTGGCCCAAGGAATCCAAAAATACTATCAAAAAAAGTCTGAATTCAATCCATTTTAAGTTATTGATATATTTTGCGCAAAATTGCGCGTTTTTAAACTCCTTTTTTAGATAGATTAAATAGAGCGTTATCTCTGGTGAAAATATTGACTTAGACGTTAAACGTGAGCGTCTCTTGCTAGCTGAGTTAATTCACTATAAAAATTTTAAGTGAATAAAAATTGGCCAATTGAATTTGAGAAAATTTTTTTGTATCAATTCAAAGAAAAATATTGTTTTTAAAATTACTAAAAAAAAGCATGCTACATAAGTTATTTTTTGAATTTTAAGAAAATAACTTTTAAATTTTCGAATCACTTTTTTTAGGTATTGAATTTTTTTAATTTTTTAATTTTTTTTATATGTTCTTCAGGATTTGATCTTTCTAGAAATGTAAAAATTAGGGACTGGACATTTTTTTTTCTTCAAATGACCAAAGGTCAAACCTGCCTACATTCTGAATTGATAATAAACTTTTTTTTTCATTCTTTTAATAAAATAAGCAATTCATTATAAAAATTAAGTCATTATTGAATAAAGTAGTGAAAATTTCATTAAAATCTGACGATTCCCTGATTTTTTTTAATAATAGTTTGAAAATTCAAAAATTTTATTTTATTTTTTATTACCTCCCCTTACGGAGTTTGTCCCTCCTTAATCTAATGTCATAATAGATGTAATGATAGGGAGATAGTAGATTTTTACCAGAAACAAGTCTTTTACTTGATGTTTACTGTTTACATATAAAGTGACTAAAAATAAACATGACAAAAGTTTCACCAAGATAGATAAATACATTAAAAATACATTGTTATTTTTGGCAGTCAAGGTCTAGACAAAAAATCAATTAATGAACTTACCCTTTGATGAAAATATGTCTGAAATAGTTTTTTTTTTTTTCCTAAAATATGTAAGGGGAAATATTTTTTTTACAAGGTCTACTCATATACTGATTGTGCAAAGGGTTGGTATTGAACCAGGAACCTTGTGATCCCCAGCCAGACACTTGTACCCAAAGCTAATAAACCTATTTGTTAACCTTTTACGGATACAATGTTGTTTATTAGTAAACTCAGTCACAACAACTTTTTTTTATATTTATTTCTAATGACTCTAGTATATAGAATAAACAAATGAAAAAGTTACGCCTCTTTGACTACAATTTAAAAACATCATCATCATCATCATCATCATCATCATGTTGTGCAAATTAGCACGGATATCCATGACAATCTCTCGCCAACCTTTTCTAACATTCATTGTCCCCGAGACGTCCTCTGTGTAGCATCCAGTATCTGCACAGAGGTGATCAATGTTGGTCCTTGCTGGGTGGCCCACATTAGCATGCCCATGTGCTGTTTTCCACAGGAAAATGTTGCTTATGAGTTCATCCTTGCTTCTCCAGCAGTGTCCAGTATGTCTCGTTTTGTCTCACTCGGATGGTTTGTGAGATGGGGGCAAGTGGCCGTACAGCTGCTTCCTTGTGGGGTGTTGTTTCCATGACATGTTCAAGATTGCACACAGCATTCTTGTACAGCTCCCATCTAGCTTATTCTCCAGGTGCCTCATTAGGTTCCAACTGGTGCAGCCATACAGCAGCACTGACACAACCATAGCTTGGAAGAATTGTTATTTTAACTTGTCAGTGAGATTGGATTTCCATATGACTGATAATCTGTTTATAGCCAACCATGGCTTCCCTACAGACAGTAGTGCATCCGCCTAGGAACCACAAGGTTCTGGGTTCAATACCAGCCCTTGCCAACTCAGCACATAAGTAGCACAGTTATTAATGCATGTTATTAATGTATTTAGAATCCTGCAGTGTGTCTTTATCACTAAGAAAAAAAAGTTTATCTAATATATGTTGTTAATTTGCATACTGGTTTTAACAAAACCAGGTTTAATAAATAATTACTTGGTGTTATTGATCTCTAATATTATTGTTTTTATTCTCCAACATATTAAAATCAATCGTATGAATGATTTTATATTGAAACCAATTAAAATATAATTAAAATAAGTGTAATCTTTTTATATGTGTTCTTATTCAATTTTGTTAGTCTTTCTAATTTAATTTTATTTCATTATATTTAATATATTTCATTATATTAAAACTTGAATGCATACGCCCGGAGGGTGCATATTCTTGCTCATTGTAATAATAAATATAAAATAATCTTATTATAATGGAGATTGTGGGTTTGTCTGTCTGTAACTGAAACTATATTACTATACAAGTCACAATTCCTTTAGTTATTTACATCATATTCTCCATGATTTTATTTTTATTTAAACCTCAATTCTTAATAAAATTCTTTTACATTACTTACACTGTTGACCATATCTACATACTTGTAACATGCAATTGTATTTATATATACAACAAAATAGTGGTTTACAGTATGAATGGGAAGGCTAATTTGCATATTGATCTTAAAAAATTGATTTTAATAAATATATGCTTAGTATTATTGATTTCTAATTGTTTGGTTTTATCTTATTGAATATGAGCAAAAATCTCTTCAATAAATCTTAAAAGAAATCCCTTAACAAGAAGAAATAACTGTAATATTATTCTTTACTTCCTATTTTAACTAAACAGTTTAATTAGGAAAATTTACCAATGAATGACGGGAGTAACGGAAAATGATGGAAGAGTTAGTTTCAAAGTTGTTCTATTTTTCAATCATACCCCCTCTGTTCAAAATCTTTTTATCTTCATTCTTATTCAGTTTCATTAGCCTTTCTAATTTGATATGATATTTTATTATAAAATTTAACTAAAATACTTGCACCCGGAGGGTGCATATATTTGCTAGTATTAATAATGATATAAGATAGAATAGATAGAATTAAATAATTATTAAAAAAAACATCTACCATCAGCTCCTCACTTTACCACACATACCAGGTAACTCAATCTGTGCTACTCAAGTGCTGAGTTAAACAGGCTCCAAACCAGCTGTACTCCACATAAAAACATGACCTTGAGTTTTATCCTGTTGGTTGCAAAGTGGTTGGGTAGGTATATTTTTGTTTACTCGTACAAAGAAGAGAGAAAAGATTCAAGTATGATATTACTTGGTTTGTTTTGTGAATTATTATGAAATATGAGTTGACTTTTAAAATGTTTGCATTGTCTGGTTTCCATTTTATTTCTCATTTTGCAAAACGGCTTCAGATTCTGAAAGATTTGATTTAAGGTCAAAGTTAGATCATTTGTTTAGAGTCAGATTCCATGTTTGTGGACCTACATTACAAACTGTGTGTTAATCTTATTATTTTTTAAAATATTTTCCAAATTTACTTTCAGAATTAATAAATAAATTTAATGAATTATTGGGCTTCATTTGTTTGTTCAACACATGCTATCAAAATCAAACTGTAGATAAGTGTTTACATACACACATATGTAGGATCCTGTCTGCAGCACCATGTTGAATTAGTGTTTGATGAATATCCACCATTCTGCTTTATGCTGGCAGCAATGCAGGTTCTGTATTGAGTTACAGCCTGCTTGCTGCCTTGTCTGCCAATTTGACGGTAATTTGAATCCCACTGCTATGGTGAGTATTGTATTGCTTCTACAGTCACAAATTTTAGTGAAAGACCAATGGCTTAGACACCATCCTCCTCTTCCTCCTCCTCCTCCTCCTCCTCCTCCTCCTCCTATGGTTAGGGTTAGGGTTTAGGTTTAGTTTAATGGGAAAATAAATAAATAATTTATCAGTCAAGAGTGGTTCCCCTTTGATCAACATTTTCAGTGTTGCTATATCAATGAATAAAAGATATAATACACTAGTTATTTTATTTGAAAACTCTTACATTTTTTCGGGTCAGTTAACTTTGAACCATGTATCTTTGAGGCGTAACACAGATTCTCAAAGATACGTGGTTCAGTTAACTGACCTGAAAAGATGTTAGTTTTTAAATAAAATAACTTGTGCATTATATCTTTTATTCATTAATATATCAACAATGAAAATTTCATTAAATTCGGTTATTACCTTGATTTTTGGTATTTTTTTTTTCTTTCAGCAGGGTAACATACAATGGTGAAATTTATGTCCATTAAGTAGGATTTAACCGATTATTTGATATAATGGCATAAAACTGCACACAGTTATAGGGTTTCAAGTATTCCAATTTAAAACTGTAGAAGAAAGATAGTTGGTTGAATGCCATTTCATTGTACAGAGTAAATGTGACAACAATTCATGACAAAAGTAATAACAAGAATATTTTATGGCCTGAGAAAACTTAACAGAAAGGAATACAAACATGACAATGAGATACAAATAATGAAGAGCTTATATGTTGTATGAGTGAAATGTCCTGATATGAAAAAAATAGATTGGCTTGAATACACTGGTACTGATAGATAGAAAGACCTGAATACAGATAGATAGATAGGGTTGACTTGAATACACTTTGATAGATAGATAGATAGATAAATAGATAGATAGAAAGTCTTGAATATACTGAGATTGATAAATAGATAGATAGGCTTAAATACCCTGAGATAGATAGCAACAATCCAAAATTGATAGATAGACTTGAATACACAGAGATAGATAGATAGATAGATAGGAGTTAGAACTCAGTTACTATTATGTTTGAAGTCCAACACGTTAGCCACTACACAACGGGTACTTCCCATATTCGTTTGCTTGGAATATCCAATTCTGTGTATTTGATTAATATCAAACTCCTAATTCTAAAAGAAAGGTGTATCAAAAATCCTTCACTACTAATCTTATTAACTGTAATTTTCTCTTTTCTTCTTTCAAACAGACAGACAGACAGACAGACAGACAGATAGATAGATAGATAGATAGACTTGAATATAATGAAATGGATAGATAGATAGATAGATAGATAGATAGGTTTAATTAAACTGAGATAGATAGAAAGATGAATATACTGAGATAGATAGATAGATATGATCAGATAGATAGATAGATAGATATATAGATAGACAGATAGATAAGCTTAATTAAACTGAGATAGATAAAAAGATGAATATACTGAGATAGATAGATAGATAGATGGGAGTTTGAACCCGCTTTCAGACAGACAGACAGATAGACAGATAGATAGATAGATAGACTTGAATATAGTGAGATGGATAGATAGATAGATAAATAGATAGATAGATAGATAGATATAGATATATAGATAGGCTTAATTAAACTGAGATAGATAGAAAGATGAATATACTGAGATAGATAGATAGATAGATGGGAGTTTGAACCTGCTTACAATGATGTCTGAAGTCCAACACGTTAGCCACTACACAACGAGTACTCCCCATATTCGTTTGCTTGGAATATCCAATTCTATGTATTTGATTAATATTAACCACCTAGTTCTAAAAGAAAGGTGTATCAAAAATCTTTTACTACTAGACTATTAATTGTAATTTCCTGCTCTTCTTTCAGACAGACAGACAGACAGATAGATAGATAGATAGATAGATAGGCTTAATTAAACTAGATAAATAGATAGATAGATATGAACAGAGATAAATAGATAGATATGATCAGATAGATAGATAGATAGATAGATAGACAGACAGATAGATAGGCTTATTGAATTGAGATAGATAGAATAATGAATATACTGAGATAGATAGATAGATAGATAGATAGGCTTAACTAAACTGAGATAGATATAAAGATGAATATACTGAGATAGATAGATAGATATGATCAGATAGATAGATAGATAGATAGACAGATAGATAGGCTTAATTAAACTGAGATAGAAAGATGAACATACTGAGATATATATATATATATATATATAGATAGATAGAGATAGATAGATAGATAGACAGATGGGAGTTTGAACCTGCTTACAATGATGTTTGAAGTCCAACACGTTAGCCACTACACAACGAGTACTCCCCATATTTGTTTGCTTGGAATATCCAATTCTATGTATTTGATTAATATGAACCTCTTAATTCTAAAAGAAAGGTGTATCAAAAATCCTTCACGACAACAAACCCTTATTAACTGTAATTTCTCTGCCCTTTTCTAAAAACCCTAAAATGAATGTCAGAAATGACATTCTGAGTCGATGCGGATTTGCGAATGTGGGATCCATCTAAATGCCCCGTTTTCTCAATGAAGTGTCAAAAATGTTAATCAACCATCTGTTGGCCCCGAAAAACAAAGTACACAGCGGCTACGTCCCTCCTCGTGGGGCTTTTTTTTTTTTTTGGAGTGAGGGAGGGAGGGGGGGTGTTTATTTCATGAATCAGAAACATTAAACGGACGATGCCCTCCACTTTCTATGCGAATGGAAGATTTCTTTCTTTGCTTTAATTTTCATCTGCATCTTGTTTCTCTTTCTCTCTTTTTCATTCTCTCTTCCTCCCCTTCATTCTCTTTTTCTTTCCTTCATTCTCTCTCTTTCTCTCTCTTTCATTCTCTCTTCCTCCCCTTCATTCTCTTTTTCTTTCCTTCATTCTCTCTCTTTCTCTCTCTCTTTCATTCTCTCTTCCTCCCTTCATTCTCTTTTTCTTTCCTTCATTCGCTCTCTTTCTCTCTCTCTTTCATTCTCTCTTCCTCCCATTCATTCTCTTTTTCTTTCCTTCATTCTCTCTCTTTCTCTCTCTCTTTCATTCTCTCTCTCCTTCATTCTTTATCTCCTTCATTTTCTCTTTCTCTCTTTTATTCTCTTTTTCTTTCCTTTATTCTCTTTTTCTTTCCTTCATTCTCTCTTTCTCTCTCTTTCATTCTCTCTTCCTCCCCTTCATTCTCTTTTTCTTCCTTCATTCTCTCTTTCTCTCTCATTCTCTTTTTCTTTCCTTTATTCTCTCTTTCTCCTTCTTTCTTTCTCTCTTTCTCCTCATTTATTTCTCTCTTTCATTCTCTCTGTCTCCCATTCATTCCTTCTCTTTCTCTCCTTCATTCTCTCTTTCTATCTCATTCTCTCTTTCTCTCCTTCACTATTTCTTTCTCTCTCTTTCATTCTCTTTTTCTTTCCTTTATTCTATCTTTTTTTCTCTCTCTCTTTCATTCTCTCTCTTTTTCATTCTCTCTCTTTTCTCTCTCCTTTATTCTCTCTTCTCTCCTTCATTCTCTCTTTCTCTCTCTTTCATTCTCTTTTTCTTCCTTTATTCTCTCTTTCTCCTTTCTTTCTCTCTTTCTTCTCATTTCTTCTCTCTTTCATTCTCTGTCTCCTTTTCATTCCCTCTCTTTCTCTCCTTCATTCTCTCTTTCTCTCTCCCATTCTCTCTTTCTCTCCTTCACTATTTCTTTCTCTCTATTTCATTATCTTTTTCTTTCCTATATTCTATCTTTTCCTCCTTTCATTCTCTCTTTCTCCCCTTGGTTTTTTCTCACTTTCATCCTCTCTTTCATTCTCTCTTTCTCTCCTTCATTCATTCTCTTTCTCTCTCTTTCATTCTATCATTCTCTTCTTCGTTCCTTTTTTCTTTTCTTTATTCTCTCTTTCATTCTCTCTTTCTCACTTTCATTCTCTCTCTTTCTCTTCTTCATTCTTTTTTTCTTTTCTTTTTTTCTTTTTCTCATCCTTTCTTTCTCCCTTTCATTCGCTTTTTCTTTCCTTTATTCTCTCTTTCTCCTCCTCTCTTTGTCACTCACTCTTTCTCTTTCTCTCCTTCATTCTCTCTGTCTCTCCTTCATAATCTTTTTGTCAGCCCATGACATACAACATTTTACTTAGGCTAGACGGTCAATCAGTTGGTCACGTCAAGCTCAAGCAACTATATGATTGCCCTGACCCTATTGCTCTTATGGGAAGCCCCCAACTCCTTTTTATCATATGGTTGCTAGAAGGGTGTGGCTAAGGGTCTTCATGTCCTGGGCATGATGTTAAACTCTATCTGATGATGGAGGATTGGGGAATGTGGAGCACCCCTTCATCACCATTGCTCCTTGGTCCACTCTGACCCGGAGTGGTAGTACCTGTTAGGGTCCCATCTATGGGTTAAATAGAAAAACATGAGTTTATAAAAAGAATTGAATATCCATTAAGAATGAATTTATTTCACAACTTTGTCGGCATTAAATGACCCATTGAGGTTGATATGCCATAAAATAAAACAAAACAAATCAAACATAAGATCTATTAATAATGGAGATTCGCTTCCGGTTTTTGTCTGTAACAAAAACTATGTCACTGCTTACGTCACATTACCCAAAATCGTCATAACATAGAATAAATACACTCAAAATGTGAACATGCAACATTAGACAGTCCTCATTGTTTTTTAAAACAAGTTTTAATAAATACATGACTGGTATTATATATCTATATATAGTTTGTTTTATTTTAATACATATTTAAAGTTTAAATAATCGTTTCATGAATTTGATGATTTTACTTAGGGTACAAACTCGCTGACATTGAATTTTTTTCTCCGCAATATGTTTCAAAAATCTATTTTTACATCGCCCGGAGGGTGTTTTTTATTTTGCTAGTATATATAATGTAGCAAATAGTTTTTGTAACATCCTGTCTGGAATACTAGAGTGATTCATATATATAATATATACATGTGTGTGTGTGTGTGTGTTTGTGCACATGTGCATTTATATATATACATACATACACATACACACACACATATATATACGTGTGTGCATATATGTATATGTGTGTATATGTGTATATACATATATATATGAGTGTGTGTGTAGGTGTGCATCTGTGCATCTGTGCATATATATGTGTGTTTATATATATATGTGTGTGTATATATATATACATATATATATATATGTGCATGTATATATATATGTGCATATATGTATGTGTATGCGTGTATATATATAGATATGTATGTATGTATGTATGTATATATATATATATGTTTATGTGTGTATATATATAGATATGTATGTATATATATATATATATGTGTGTGTGTGTGTGTGTGTATCTATATGTGTATATGTATGTGTGTATGTATCTATATGTGTATATGTATGTGTGTATGTGCATATATATGTATATATATATGTGTGTGTGTGTTTATATATATGTGTGCTTGTGTGTGTATATATATATATATATATATATATATATATATATATATACACATATATATACACATACTAGAATCAGCTAACTGCTGTTGCCTGGGTAGAGGGCAGGGATAATAAAAAGTTAGTCTCGCAGATCCATTGATTGTTTTGGTTTTACATAATTGATTTTTGTTTTAATCACAAACACAACCAATGACTTTCCTTTCTCTTACTATTCAAATCCAAATTTTTAAATATCTTCCCAGATATAAATCAAATCTACATTATTTTTGCACAAAAATCAAGATCTGGTGATAGTGAATATGTATATATATTTACTTTGTCATTAATTGTTTTATTTTCTTAGATTTCTCTGGACATATACATACATACATACATACACACAACTGCCCTTTATATATTTATAGATAGATGTAAGTAAAAAGTAAAGTCGTCGGGGCGGCCTAAAGTCGGTATCAGCCCATCAGCTGAGTCTATCCCCTTTTCACTAGCGCTAGACCAAGGAGATTGTTTGTGGCATCTGAGGTGGCGCGCCACACCTACCATCAGTTTCTTACTTTACCGCACATATCCCTGTGCTATTCATACACTGAGTTGGCGAGGACCAGTATCGAACTAAGAACCTTGTGGTTTCTTGTTGAACGCTCTACCAACTGAGCTAACCCGGCCTTTATAGATAGATGTACATTATCATAATTATAAACATCATATGGACAATATAATAATTTTTCTCTTTATAACGTGGATAATTTCTTTCTATTTCTCTTTCTTTTTAGGTCAACTCTTCATATATTTTTTAAAAGTCTGTCTCGTATTATTTTTGCAACACATTTTATCTTTCAACTTTCTTAGATCAACAAATTTTCATAGACTCATATTTTCTTTCTCTTCTCATAAAATTCTTTCTATTTACTGTATAACATTTCAAGATTTCAAACTTTATATCCCCCCCACCCCTTGTAACCAAATTTAATTTCCATTCACCCAAAATTAACTGAACTAGCAAGAATATGCGCCCTCTGTATCATACTCCTATCATATTCATACTCCTAGACTGGTTGCCTATTCAAGGTTAAAGAACACAGCCTGTCCTGCCATTTACCCATAGCTGGAGGGAGAATAGTTGGATTCATACCTTTCCCAAGGATATTAGCTCTAGGTGAAATGCAAACAGGTATAAATCCAATAAGATGTTACACTCATTTTCAACCTTGACTGCACATAATCGTCCAGTTGACTTTTCTTTCTTTTAGACTGGTTGCCTAACCAAAGCTATAGAACCCAGGCTGTCCTACTATTTACCCATAGCTGGAGGTAAGTATCTAAGAAGATGGAACAAAACCCATTGAATGAATCTGATTTTTTTTCTTAATTACTCAATTAACTTTGAAATAGATTAGCATTGTCACTTCCGTACTCTCTCTCTCTCTCTCTCTCTCTCTCTCTCTCTCTCTCTCTCTCTCTCTCTCTCTCTCTCTATCTTTCTCTCTCTCTCTTTCTCTCTCTCTCTCTATATACATTTATTTATTTATCTATCTATCTATCTATTTATCTTCTCCCATTCACTTTCTTTCTTTCTTTCTTTCTTTCTTTCTTTCTTTATTTATTTAGTTAGTTAGTTATTGCAAAATAGTTTAATTATTAAACATATCAAACTTTAATATGTAAAAAACAATAATCTTTAATTAACTCTCTCTCTCTCTCTCTCTCTCTATATATATATATAATATATATATATATATATATATATATATATATTCCATACTCTTTCTTTCTTTCTTTCTTTAATTATTGCGAATTATTAAACTTTAATATGTAAAAATGAATAATAATCTTGAATTAACACTCTCTCTCTCTCTCTCTCTCTCTCTCTCTCTCTCTCTCTCTCTCTCTCTCTCTCTCTAATTAGGCTTAATTAGGTTTATTATAACAGCATAGATCACATGACTTTTGCAAACATTTTTTCATGCTCAGAGTTACCGAGGCATGGATTAAACTACCTGCATCCGTTGTAGGCTGCCGAAACACTGCATCTTTCAAAGCCTCCATGCTTCCTGTAATCCGCCAACACTATAGCTGATACCCTCATCCACACACATATGCACGCACACGCACACATACATGTATATTATTACTGTACGCTATTCATCTTCCTAACACTAATACATTATTCTATATACTAGACATGAGACTTTGATAAGTTGTGGTGCACCTGAGCACTGTACACAATAAAATTCATTATTATTATTAATTATCTACTAGTGTACATAAATCCTCTATAGAATTGTTAAATATGTCCAATTGGACACATAGCATAGTGGATAAAGGCGTTGGTTTAAGACAGTTCTAAGTGACAGTTATCTCTAGGCGGTAGGTTCAATAGGGCGACAGTCACATAGAATAATAATTAACACAGCTTAACACTTGTTCCCAGCTATAGTTAGCGGAATGAGAACTGGTTTGAATAAAGGATTAGGTTCAAAGTTCTGTGATGGCTCTCGATTACGACAAGAAGGTTCCCAAGTTCAAAAAGAAAATTCCCGAGTTTGAGAATGCTCCCGAGTCTAACAAGAAATACTTGAAGAAGGTTGGAGGGACATCGGCCGAAACGTACAGATAACAATAAAGATGAGGACAATTGTCCGAATAATCCAAATGATATTAAATAAATTAGTTTTCCTTCAAAATAAATAATAATTTACTACAAACACACACATAAACACCCCCCACACACACACATAAACACCCCCCCACACACACATAAACACCCACACACACACACACACACACAGGCAGAGAATTTGGAAGACATGAGACAAAACCAAATGGACAGCCACTAGCAACAACTTCAGTTTCAAAGATCTTCTGTAGAAGAGATTTTTATCTCAAAATATTAAGAATAAATCACAGGTTAACAAACAACACCATAGTTACCTTCTTTTTCTTTACACTTGCATTGTGATAGCCTTCAAAACCAACCAACAAACCAATATAAACACAATGCTTCAAGTAAATTTGAAAACACTTTTATCATTTACTATTTCTTTAATTCTTGATACAATTCCTTTACTTTTTTTTTTATAAGTGAAAAATATAAGAAGTTTTTTTTTCTATGGAATGGCTAGGGGGTGGGGCACACAACAAATTAGGAGGAGAAGGGACACAAAAACAATTTGGAGGAGAAGGGGGTTCCATGGGTTAAATAGGTTGAAAATCACTCATTTAATTGACCCATATGTTTTGAACGGCTCTGTGAATTTGAGCTGTAAATCCACACATTCTAAGTTCAAAGTCATTTACTGTTTGCTTAGTAAATAATGTAAAGATATTTTGCAACAGTTTTCAATATCTGGCTACTAGTCAACATGATCCACTGTTTATTTTAAAAACCTACTAGCAAAAAAAAAAATGCACCCTGGGCACAAGTATTTAAGTTTTAATATAATTAAATATTACATTGAATTAGAAAGACTAATGGAATTAAATATGACCTTTATAGAGATCATTGTTAATAAATATGATGCTAATTAAGATTAAATAATGATTATTTAATAACTATTCAGAATATAATATAAATAACTATGGGAATTGTGACGTTAGTGTTGACATATTTTTGGTTACAGACAGACACACACACAATTTCCATTATAATAAGAGATATTTTTATTTTTAATATTAAAAAATCTTCTTTTTTTTCTAAACACATCTCACAACCTATTATAAGAAGTATTATTTTAAAATTCTGTATTTTTATTAAAAAAAGATTTGGACCAAGTATCCAATAGGCACCTCAGCTGGGAGCTGCTTTGAAAAGAGCACCTTTTGCTTTGCACCGTAAACTACCAGTTGTTTGTTTACAAACAACAGACGATTTTTTTTGCATTAGAATTTCACTGTAAGATTTTTTAAAAGTTTGTTCATGTATATTTACCCCCTGTAGAGGTGCAGTCAGTGTATTCTTCAACCACAGCCAACAGGCAACTGGGGTGTTTGGAGTAACCCTTTGTGGCCATTACTATCAGCTCCACTCTGACCCTAAGTGGTAGTACCTATTAGGGTACCATCTATGGGTTAAATAGATCTGTTTGAAAATTGTTTGTATTGGTAGGAGTACTTATAACTTAAACAAATACATAAAAATTGTAAATATGAATGTACAATGTACAGAATTTCCTAACCTTCAGGCATAAAATATGTCTAGACAGGTTGATATGCCATTAAAATTCATCAATAATAATAATATAATAATAATAATAATAATAATAATAATACAAAATGTTATATGTATAAACTAGAATCTGTTCTTGAAAATGAGACTTGAGACTTGAGAAGTTCACTTAGTGCTAATACCCTTGGGAAAGGTATGAATCTAACTATTCTCCCTCCAGCTATGGGTAAATAGTAGGGCAGACTGGGCTCTTTAACCTTGGTTAGGCAACCAGCCTAAGAGAAGAAAAACTCTGGTCACTATTAGAATAGACTCAAGCCTACTTAGTGATCTATTTCATTAAAAAAAAAATTCTCTGGGACTTTTTGGATAAAGATGGATCACCTTATCCCAGCTAGAAGACCAGACGTAGTGTTGGTTAACAAGTAAAATAGAACTTATCAACTTTTTTCAGTGCCAGCAGATCACAGAGTGAAGATGTAAGAAAATGAAAAAATAGACAAATACCTGGACCTTGCTAGAGAATTGAAAAAACTGGAATAAAAAAAACTGTGGAATATGAGGGTGAAAGTGATACCAATTGTAGTTAGTGTCCATGGAAAGGCCCTACCAAGGGTTTGGAAAAAAACTAGAGAATTGAAAACCAGAGGAAGAATTGAGACAATCCAGACAACAGCATTGTTAAGATTGGCTAGACTTCTTCTTGGAAAAAGAACAAAGGGACATATCTCTCATTGCTTTGAGAGTTGAGTCCTTTTAAGATTTAAATGAGAGTTAAGTCCCTTTCTTTTTTTTCTGAATAGAAGCTTTGAGAGTTATTTCCTTTTAAGACTTAAATGAGAGTTAAGTCCCTTTGTTCTTTTTCCGAGAAGAAGCTTGTAAACAATGGCAGCCATATTTGATTCAACATAATTTTCACAGAGAAAACACGACGCTTTTCAAATCCATTTTAATGCAGGTTTTTAACTCCAAAATATCAAATATCTTTTTAATAACAATTAAGTTCTTTTCAGATAATGCACAAATGTTCAAATTGATAAAAATTCAAATTGTCTTTTCAATTAGATTAAGAACAAGTTATTTTATAAAAAAACAATGTAATTTTAATATAAGATTCCCTTAAATACAGCCCGTTATTTCACAGAAAACAGCACACATGGCTTAGACATTTGCGTCTATACCTTTTATGTATTTCTATGTGCCCAAGTATTAAAGTCTATGTTTGTTATATCTCATAACTTCTTTGTCAGAATATTACTTGTACTTATATATACCCACGTTGGATGGTCACCTAAGCCTTCCAACTAAAATAATACCTTTAAATCTAACACTGTTTCCATCGAACACAATGAAAAGATGAAAAGAAGGAAAGAAAGAAAAAAGTGAGTGAGAGAGAGTTAAATCAAGACTATTATACTTTTTACATATTGAACTATTTAGCAATAGCTCTTAAGTAAACATATCAAACATTGTAATTATTAGTGTTATCTTCCCTTGTTTCAGATTTTCTACCGTTAGGGGTCCTCAGTATTTAGTCAGAGAAGCGCGAAGTTTAACTCTCTTTTCTCCGTGACAGCAAACAGGACACATGGGTTAGACATTTGCGTCTATACCTTTTATGTGGGGGGCTTTACACCCCAGCCTATGTAAGTGACACTCCTTCATGTATTCTGTATCACTTCTACAGGACAAAGTTCTACTTTCTTTATACACCTCTAGTACCTTGTTTCATATAATGTGTTCATTTCTCCTGTGTATACATTGTAATTTGTATATGTATTCCTGTTTAAATGTATTTCTATGTGCCCAAGTATTAAAGTCTATGTTTGTTATATCTCATAACTTCTTTGTCAGAATATTACTTGTACTTATATATACCCACGTTGGATGGTCACCTAAGCCTTCCAACTAAAAATAATACCTTTAAATCTAACAACGCATTAACTTGTCAGGAAAAAAGCCTTCAAACAGCTCAGGAGTTCATAACTAGCACAGTTCACATTTTGAGCAGGCACCGCTTAGCATTTTTTAGGGCAGGAGGCCAGGACGCACTAATCTGCTATTTACCAAAAATTAGTTGGGGGTCTACTTGTTTATTACTGTTTTCTTCTTGACCAGCTTGGGGTATACGCTTGGAGCAATTTGATTTTTTAAGGGGGCGGGGGCAAAGGTCTGGGTCCAAATATAGAATTTTTCTCTTTTCATTATTTTCTGTCTTTTGTTTATTTCATTTTTACTTTTCATAGATGGCTTGTTCTTTTGAAGCTTGTCTAAACCAATGTATTGGTGTTTTAAGCTTCTTCAGCTCAAACAGAGTTCATTTTTTTAATTATAAGAATTATATATTACCACATAAGGAGACATTAGGATTTTAAAGGTAATAGGTAGGGCATGGCGAAAAAAAAAATAAAGGTTGGAAACCCTTAGTTTAGACCAATGGTTCTCTACCTTTTTTTTTTTTTTACCTATGGGCCTCTTTTAATCCTATTTTACTCTGGTGGACCCTCCCATAGCCAATCGATGTTTAAAAATCCCATTGTATTTTTATAGTTAAATATATTTTGCTTCCCTGGGTCCCCAAAAAATGTTATATGGACCCCAGTTGAGAACCACTGGTCTAGACGATTACAAAATGATGTCATAGGGGAGTTATACATTGTGTGTTTTACAATACAAGGGAAGTAACTCTGTAATCAAATTATTCTGAAAGCAAATGAAAGGGACTATACCGTTTAATCTTACACTGGTTCAGTATAAAGAATGATGAAATTCAAACAACAGATACTACCACTCCGGGTCAGAGTGGACCAGGGAGCAATGGTGAAGAATTCCACAGACTTCCAGAACTAGAACCTCACAATCAGATTTAACATCATTCTCAGGACATGAAGATCCTCAGCCACTGCCCTCTGGCACATATATGATAAAAAGGGTTGGAGCTTGCCATAAGGGCAATAAGCTTGGGGCAATTGACTGATCGGAGGGGGGCTTTCCGATCGCTGGTCTAGCCTGAAGTAAAGGCCTAAGGGGACTGTTGCATGTCATGGACTGCTCATCCACCAGAGTTCTGTTTTTAAGCGTCATGGGTTGCCACCCACAGCCAAGAGGTGGTCCCATTAGGGGGTTGGGTAGAGGTTTTACCCCACGGCAGAGGTGCAGTCGGTGTATTCTAAAGCCCCAGCTGACAGAACCCACCAAACTTTGGATATGAAGAAAATAAAAGATGTTTGTTTCTGGTGAATGGGTGGGGTTTTGTGGTGGGGTTTTGGTATATAATAATAATGTTCTAAGGTGAAATACAATTCATCAAACGCTCATGTATAGTACATAGAATAATGTACAAATGTCAGGAAAATGAACAGTGTATAGTCATATAAATATGTGCATGTGAAAAGTATATAAAAAATGGAATAGTGTTTATAAAATGTAATTCAATTGAAATTATTTTAGAATTAAAATGAAAACAATTGTAAAAGACATTTTATAAATACTGGTCATCATCAGAGCACATTCATTCAATTATTCATTCAACAATATTTACTATTGTTTTTCTAGATAATAAACTAGTTCCAATCTTTTTTACCCAAGTTTCTCAAAAAATATATCCTATTTCATTAAGTTCATTAGCTCTACTATGTGATTTAATGACTACAATTGAATATATTGTCCTGAGTATAACATTAACTGCATCTAATGGTGAAGTTCTAATTTTGTAGCTATGGGGAATGTGGAGTACACCTTTATTGCCATTACTCCCAGGTCCACTCTGACCTGTTATGGTCCCATCTATGAGTTAAATAGATCAAAAATGATTTTTTTCAGCATAAAATAACCCAACAAAGGTTGACATGCCGTAAAAATCAACCAACTTATTGAATATAATAGCAATTATATTTTACCATTTTAACGGGTAACCTGTTATGGCCCACATATTTTATTTTTTTTTAAAATTTACATTTATAGACACAGATGCTCTTCATAAATAATTGACTATTTTTTGTTAAATCTTTGAAATTTTCATATGTGCCTGTGTATGTGTATGGAGGGTGGATATTAGGTATAGTGCTGACAAATTACAGGAAGCATGGAGGTTTTGAATGATGCAGTGTCTCAGCAGCTTACAACTGATGTAGATAGTTTGTTCCATACTTCAGCAAAACTGAGCATGAAAAAATGTCTCTGAAAGTCATAGGAACTGTGCTTTTATTTTCTTCTTTTTTTTTTTTGCATGAACTATGAAAAAAAACCCTGATTTGGTTAATTTATTTCCTTACGGCAAAAATCCACCAATAAAGTCTTTCCGCCTGCAACAGTATTACAACAGTCTTTAACCACATTCCATAAGAAGAAGAATCAGAATCATCTCTCTCAAGCTTTGCTGTATACTATATGTCCCATCTATAGCTCAAATAAATCTGTTTAAAGATTATATGTATTTGATTGGAATACTTGAAACTTGTGGAGATAAAAAAAAAAACGAAAATAAAAATGAAATAAAATAAAATAAAATAAAACAACAAACTCCTATGAAGCCTTGACCGAAAGAACTCTCTGCACATATCTGACAAAAAGGACTGACTCCCTACCTCCAAAAGAATAATTCAGCCATTTGAATTTAGGCCGCAACTGAGTGTAGTCATTTCTACTATCCAGGAGGCATGTCCCCTCACTACAGGCAACTATGCCCCATTCAATAAAGCCTAAGTCATAAAGCCACCTTCTGCCTTTGTCTCTTTCCTTTCTCATTCTTTGAATGCCTTCTTTTCAGCACGACCACCAAAAATGAGATGAGGTTAAAAGAAAACCAGAGGAACACGCACCAAGAATATTCAGATACCTACATTTAACCTTAAAACCCCCAAAACCACTTATACCCCATAATTCATATACCCCAGATTTATCTATACACGTTAATTACTTAAACCCCATAAACTATATAGCTGCATGTAGACAAATAAGTATTACTATCAAATATGAAAAGTTACTTGAATCGATATAATTTTAGTAAAAAAACAAAAAACAAAAAAAAACACTGTGGCATTAAATAACCCAACAAAGTGTTGAAATGCCATTAAAATCAACTAAGTTTGAGGAATGCTGGTAACTAAATGTTTAAACATTAGATTTTGTTTTGAATTCACATATTGTCTTTTTATTCTAATTTGTTAGTTTAATTTAAAGGCTAAAAAAAGAGAATGTGAGTAAAAAATAAAATAGAATAAAAAACATTAAAAAAAGTTGATATTCAGTTCTTGTGTATAATAATAAGCAAAGTTAATTTTTAGGTTTAACAATAAAGAAAAAAAAATGATTTATAGACGTTTATTTTACAAAGGGAAGTAACTACTAAATCTTTTGTAAGAATTATCTCCCATGTTTCATCATTATTTTTCTAATTCTAGGATGCAGGAGTGTACAAAGTAAAAAATATGTATTTAAAAAATATATGCAGGAGTGTACAAAGTAAAAAATATTATTTATATTAAAAGTATATTTATTTAAAAAATATATTTAAAAAATAAGTAAAATTAAAATATTTATTTTCTAAACAAATTAGTAAAAAAAATTTATTTTTTGTAAAGCGCGTTTATTTTACAAACTAAAAAATATCGCGTTTAGCTTACAAAGCGAATTTATTTTACAAAGGGAAGTAACTACTAAATCTTTTATATGAATTATTTCCCCTGTGTCATTATTTTTCTAATATTAAAATGCATGAAAAATGTCTTCGCAGCTTATTAACAGCAAAGTTTGATAAATATTTTGAGACGATTTTTACGAGATTAGAATATGAATATTTTAGTTCAGCTGCAAAGCAATAAAACTAAATGAGGTTTAAATTTATCAATAATATAATTTTTATCTGCACGAAATGGAAATACGGTGAGGAAATTAATCCGACAATATGAGAAGAAAATATTGAAAAAATATAACAAACACAGGATGTTATGATCAGGAAACAATTTTTAGTGTCAATACTTAAGCATTTCATTATATTGTACCATCTTCAGGACACTGTTAAGTAATGCATTGATCACGTCATTGGCTTTCGTAAACAAACGCGCATATAAAAATTAACGGTTAATAACATCATATTCACACATCACTATACACTTAACATCTTTCATTTTGTCCCTCACATAAACGTTACTTAACAGTGTCCTGAAGATGGTACAATATACCGAAACGCTTAAGCATTGACACATAAAATTGTTTCCCCTGATCATAATATCCTGTGTTTGTTATATTTTTTAAATATTTTCTTCTCATCTGCACGAAAGTAAAGGTTCATTCAACTGATGGTGACAAAGATTTCGGTTAAAATTGCAAATCGTTGTCAAAATTAAAATGGAAAAATTTGGCTTGGGCATATTTTTAATGAATTTAATTTTACTAACAGAAGTATGGTGGGGAGTAGGGCTATTTGATGTCAATATTTAATAAAAGTGTTCAAACATTTAAAGACCATAAAACAATCAAGCACATGGCATAGAAGACAAAACTCTTGATTAAACAAACAAAATTGTATTAACAAAATGGATACAAAAAGGCAGCATTGAATACAGGGCGAGGTTCAGCCAAAAGTTCTTTTTTTAAAGTTCAATGTAAAAATGTAAGATGATATTTCACAATTCACAAAGTGAGAAAGAAAAGGTAAGGTTTTTAGGTCACAATATTCATCAGTCAGGCAATAGTTGTACTGATATTTAGTTTGTCTCTTAAAGCGATGATTATTTAAAGAGAGAGAGATAGATAGATAGATAGTTTGTACCTTCTGCATTAAAAGTTCTTAAAACATGTGACAAGGATTCTCTTAGGCAGGCAAAATCTTTCTGCTTGAAAATGAAAAAGTCTGGGTATTTATAGAATCCTGGTAGGCTCCACGAGGCCCCATTCGGTAATTTTTCTTATTAGGCGGGAACGCCTCTGATTGGTTGAATTTTATGAATTTTATTTTAAATTTTATTTTTACTAAGGTGCGCAATCCCCATGCGCAAACTACCTATTTTTGTCATTCGACTTCTGTCCGTTGAAGCAAGAACTTCCGGCTCGCCACAGAAGTTTTAAAAAAAGATTTTGACCCTAGAGAGTTCTATAAAAAAGCGAAGGTTTTCACAGAAAAGTTCAGAAGACAAACTTATGCCTAATTAGTCCATGTCACTCGACTCCAAAATATTTGCCTACCACTGAAGGTATTACAAGCTATATCTTTCTCTCTCTAAAAGTTACTTCACTGCTGATATATTGAGCATTACCCTTTCTTTCGCATTTGGAGTTAACTCAACACTTTCTTTTTCTAATTACATGAAAAAAGCATATTCTGCAGGACTTGGATCCGTATTCTTGACTACTGTAATCTATTTGTTTTAATACACATATTACTTGTTGAATTTATGAGTTATTTGTTTTTCTGTCTTAATATATGAGACCATATTATGTGTTTGTTGTAATTACCAATATATATATATATATATATATTATATATATCCACTCATTACAACCACCATAAACTAAGTATCAGGTTTGGTTCATTGGATTTTATGGCATGTCAACCCTTGTTGAGTTATTTTATGCTGAAGATGTTTTTGTTCTATACCTGTTTGATGGGTATTCAACTTTTTTTTTAATCAATTATTTTAGCACATTTTTTTTAAACTCATTTTTTTTTTTATTCAACTTATAGATTATAGATGGGACCCTAACAGGTACTACCACTCCGGATCAGAGTGGATCTGAGAGTAATGGTGATGAAGGGGTACTCCTTACTCCCTAGAGTTCCAAAATTGTAACTTCATGATTAGATGCAGTTTAACATCATACCAAGGACACCTAAATATAACAACAATTCATGATGAAGTGATAACAAAGATATGTTATTTATTCTAAAGACACCAGCGGAAGTGAACACCACCTACTGTATGATTGTTATAATAAATGTTAGTATTAGATCCTCCATCTTGTGGTTTACACATGTTGTTATTGGGTGAGCGTTTATAGTCAATCTGTAGCCATCCTAGAGATGAATACAAGATATTAAAGTAATTTCACAAAATACATCTATTAGATGATTGAGGGGGGAGTCATCAGCGATGTTGTATCTCTGGGTCACTGGAAATTTCTGGTCTTTCAACATCGGATTTCCTCCCCCAGGAGACCATTCGGGGCTGATCAAACCTGGACTCTACCCCCTCAGCAACAGACTTTCACTAACCTCGCCTTCTGTTGACCATCACTTTATATTACTGGTCATATGACCCCCCAACCAATGGCAATGGAGTTCTTCTTATATATGATTCCTTAAATGTATTAATCGAATTTGGTCTCACTACCAAGAAGAACAGGCTGTGATAAAATTGTTTTTTCTTTTTTTTTTCTTTTTTCCTCCCCCTAAATTAATTTAATTGTATTATTAAAGTATTAGATCCGCAATCTTGTGGTCTACGTATGCTGTTATTAGGTGAGCCTTAAGAGTTAAACTGTAGCCATCCTAAAGATATTACAGTGACCTGTCTGAATTCTGAATTCAAATCAGCTTTATTCCACTTAAAAGTTGACCTTGTGTCACATCCTGCCTGTGACGTAGGTGTTGAGGAAATCCATTGTCATGATGAAATACTATCCTTTTGCAATAGATCAAATTGGGTCACTTTTCCTTTAAAACAATTTTCAAACACTCTAATTACAGACAATAGATATCTGCTGCTGCAATTGTAACATTGACCGATAACAACACACACTCACTTACTAGAACTCTCTTTGGATTGAGGTTAATTTTGGTCTGTTTTCACTTATTCATTGCTTGCATTACTTTATATGCTTGAAAAATACATTTGTAATGGTTAATAAAATGGCAGTTGCCGATTATATTAAAAATGGGGAGTAAGAATCCCAAAAATGCATTAACAGAAAACAATAAACACTGATTTCAAAATCAAGCGCCAAAAAGGAAAAGCGAGAATTTTTCAGTAGTTCAGAGAATGACAAGACGAGTGGTCACGCAACAAATTAGCTCCAGTATCAGCAAAGAAAAACAAGATAAAATATGAACTATTAATACCACAATATAAAAGAAAGGACTATGCCCGGTATGCTATTATACATGTCTGTAATTCTATTTTAATACAGATTGTTATTTTAATACGACTCCGTTGATTTCTTTCATTGTGTTGAGTTTTGTTTAAAAGTTAGTAAATTGTGTAAACCTATATAAAATATAAACTACACTTGCTACACATTCTTACTTTCTAGAACTCTCCTTGGATTGAGGTTAGATTTACTTTGTCATATATGTGTTAGAAAGTGTCATCTGACCATCTTAGGCTATGATGCTAAACTACATCTCCCAATACTGGATATCTGAGTAGTGTAGTGTATCCCTTCATGGTCATTGATACTGGAATTTATCCCAAAGACACCAGAGGAAGTGAACACTGCCTATTGTATGTTTGTTATAATAGATATTAGTATTAGATCCGCCATCTTGTACTTTGCACGTGTTGTTATTGGGTAAGCCATAAGAGTTAAACGGACCATATTACCTTTAGGTACCCCTTTTTGATCTCGATTAAGAAAGTACATGTTTTTCATTTACACTGTCAATATCCGGTTATTTGTTAGGGGTTAGGGTTAGGGTTAAGGGTTAGGGTTAGGGGTTAGTTTTATAATTTTTTTAAAAATCTACAAATCGTCTGTTAAAACAACCGGATATTGACGGTGTAAATGAAAAACATGTCCTTTCTTAATCGAGATCAAAAAGTGCCTAAAGGTCATATGGTCCAGTTAAACTTTAGCCGTTCTAAAGATGAATATAAATTATTAAAGTAACCATTCTGAATTCAAACCAATTTATACTCCACTTAAAAGTTGACCTTGTGTCACATCCTGCCTGTGACGTAGGTGTTGAGGAAATCTATCCATTGTTATGATGAAATACTATCCTTTTGCAATAGATCAAATTGGGTCACTTTTCCTTTAAAGCAACTTGATTTGGTTTGGTTTGGTTTGTTTAATGGTATAACAACCCTTTGGGTTATTTAATGCCAAAAACTGTTAGAGTGTGAGATAAAAGTTGGTACTCAAGTTTCCTTTACAGGTATATTTTTGTAGATGTATTTTATATCTGATTCATAATTTTCGATACGTTTTTATTTCTCTCAAGAAGGATAAAATGTCATCCATGTTAATATTCTCAAACAGATCCCTCATATCATTTACGTTTAAATATTCCTTTCTGATTATAGTGAAAACTCTGTACCTCATGAGGAAATGTTTGACAGTGTTGAGTGTTTGGTAATATAGAATAGAAAGATAATACAGAAACTAGTTGATAAGGGTGGGTGCACCCATTGTGTAATGGTTATTGTCATTCAAAATCATCATGTCACACTAACAGCACAGATTCCTATGACTCTTTTGAACCACCTGTCCCTATCGGCCATTGCTTCTGGCAAGTCTCTCTTTAAACATCCAGTATCCACACAGAGCTGATCAAAATTCTTCATTGGCCAAGCCCACTTTGGTATGTCCGTGTTTGAAGAATGTCACTTATGAGTTTGTCCTTGTTCAGTGTGTCTTGTTTATCTTAAAGTTTCCTTTACATTTGTAGATGTATTTTATATTTGATTCATAATTTTCAGTATATTTTTATTTCTCTCAAGATACAGGCTGAGATGTGATCATTCTCAGATGGGTAACTTAAGCAACCCCCCCCCAATGAACAAAAGAACATTACAGATGATGCATCCAACCGCATCTTAGAGATGTATTTTTCACAAATTAATCAATCTAACCTCAAGGCATAAAATAACTCTAAATGGGTTGGCATACCATTAAAATCAATCAATCAATCTTAAGAAACAACTACAGAAATGTAAATATGAATTTATAATGAATACAATTCCCTAACCTCAAGGCATAAAATAACTCTAGATGGGTTGGCATGCCATTAAAATCAATCAATCAATCTCAAGAAACAACTACAGAAATGTAAATACGAATTTACAATGAATACAATTCCCTAACCTCAAGGCATAAAATAACTCTAGATGGGTTGGAGTGCCATTAAAATTAACTCTTAACATCCTGTTGAGAATTTTCTAAGTCTGGAGCCCCATTCTTATAAGTGGCTTAAAATGGTCTTTTCATCTAAAGTTACCCGTTATTTCCCTTAAATCAAAGACTTCTAAATATGTTTAATATTATATGTTATTATATATAACAAAGGCTATCATTTAGGGTAGATTAGGAAAGTGAACGAGACTTTCGAATGGATGGAATGGGGTAGTATAAGACGTTAAGAAATAATCTATCATACTTACATCTTTTGGGCAGTTGTTTTTTTATTTTTTTAATTTTTTTTTGCACATGGATCTATTAGATAGGAATCAGTTTTGAATAGATACTATTATTCCGCATCAAAATTGATCTGGTACTAATAGCAATGTAAGGGTACTCTCCAGATCTCTGGAACTGGAGTCTCACTATCAGATGCAGTTTAGTGTCATGTCAGGACACACCTTTTTTGTGGGGGGGGGGTACAGTCAGCATATTCAAGCCCCGCCAACACTGGGATGTTCTTTTTTAAAATGAAACCGTGTATAGAATAAACGGTCCTATAATATACAAATAACTTTTGAACAGATACTACCACTCTAGATCAGAGTGGACCTGGGAGTAATGGCAATCTAGGGGTACTCCTAAGATCTGCAGAACTGGAGTCTCACTATCAGATGCAGTTTAATGTCATATCAGGACACCTCTTTTGGGGATGGGGGTATAAAGTCAGCATATTCTAATGTTATATACCCTTGTAAGTAAGTCACATGACTCTATCTATCTGTCTATCTCTCTCTAATATTCTCTCGATGTGTATACCACACATCGAGAGAATATTAGAGAGAGATAGACAGATAGATAGAGTCATGTGACTTACTTGTCGGTTACTTTCTATCTTCTTCCTGTCGGCCATCTTTGATCGTCTAGATCTGTTTCCTTTACTTCTTTCTACCTTCTTAGTTCTTGTTGTCTAGATTCTTCTTATCTTCTTCTAACTAAAGGCTACTTATTAAGGGCAAGTCCTTTCTAAGTCATGCAAATAACTAACAAGACTTGTTTGTCTTTGATCAAAGATTTATTGCCCATTTTCATTCACCGCATGGTCTGTCCTGCGTACCATCTAGGTTGAAACTGGTTATCTAACTATATATCACGTGACTAGCGAGATTCCCACCTTTGGGGTCAAAGTTCCCAAACGTATTTTTCCACTTGGGCTCTTTGCATTCTCGTTACAGGTGCTGTCAAAACCCTACACCACAATACAATTATGCAACACTAAGCCCTGCGCTGACAGTGCGATGTTTTTCAAAAATAATGCAGTGTATAAAATTAAAAGCGTATACTTACAGTGATAGGAGTTTGACATCTTCCAAATCGCCGCTGAAAATATTCCTGCATATGAGGGTCGTTTAGAGAATTATAAAATGGCCAAGATGATTTTTTGCCTGCAACAGAAATTGGGTAATATACATTAATAGAAAGACCTGTGGATATACCACAGTAAGATGATAATTTAATCATTACAATGTTTGATATGTTTGTTTAAGAGCTATTGCTAAATAGTTCAATATGTAAAAAGTATAATAATCTTGATTTAACTTTCCCTCACTCTTTTTTTCTTTCCTTCTTTTCATCTTTTCATTATATTCAACTGAAACAGATTAGCATTTTCACTTCTGTGCTCTCACCCCCTCTCTGTATCTTTCCCCTACTATCTTTCTTTCTTTATTTATTTCTTATTATATGTGAATTCACATTTTTTATGTAATCTTAAACACCTGACCTTAACCACGCATGGCTGAGCCCTGCTGGATATGTCCTTACATTATAATGACTAGTAGCAGGGTGGCCTAAAGTCAGTATTAACTAGACAGCAAGGGAATCTATCCTTTTTTCACTAGCACTTAGACCAAGGAGATTGTTTTGGCATCTGAGACGGAGAGCTACACCTACCATCAGCTCTTTACTTTGCCGCACTGTGCTATTCAGATGCTGAGTTGGCGAGAGCTAGTATCAAACCCATAACCTTGTGGTTCCTAGTTGAATAACACCGTTTAAATCATGACAGCCAGCAGCAGACTGACTCTAACTAAAAGCCTTTCTCACAGTTGCCTTGCAACAGGAAGTCGAGGTCAGACTAAGGTTATTAAATGTCAATTAATCTAACTGTCCAGATTAGAATTCAAATTTATTTTCTACACTAACAGTCCCAAACCAATGGTACGCCCATCAATATATAAACACTCATGTGGAGGGGTTGGTAAATATGTAAGTATATACTTGTTGGAATTTTTTTGTATATAAGGTGTGCTTCAATTCCCCACCTGAATTTATAGACTAGGTGAGGTCACATGGTCTATTCTTTCGCCAATCAACAGCCATAATGTTCGGCTGATTAACTACTTAAACACTGATACTTTCATAGTCCACTTACAACCATTGACGAAGGAAATTACAATAGTCAGGATTCTTTAGCAGAGGATTACCCAGTATTTCTGCTGGACAATCGCTCTTGCTTGAAGGCCAGAGGATGGCCCATTAAAACTTAACAA
Source organism: Doryteuthis pealeii (assembly GCA_023376005.1). NCBI lineage: Eukaryota > Metazoa > Mollusca > Cephalopoda > Myopsida > Loliginidae > Doryteuthis > Doryteuthis pealeii. Next base: position 40,854,714 of record CM042172.1, read on the forward strand.
TACTTACTGGCAGATGGAGCAGAAAAAACCTATACACACATCTATGATCACAAGTAAAGCTTAAGAAAGGCTTTATGATTAACGGCTTTCGATAACGAAAAACTTTGAAAACATTATCTGTAAGCATAATAAATGGCATTTTACGTATAATACACACACACACACACACACACACAAATTCACATACAGACACACACATACAAACTCACATACAGACACACACATACACACAAACACACACACACACATACATACACACACACAAAAACACACACACACACACAAACACACACACACACACACACACACATTACAGATATGTATATTTGGGAACCAGTCTAGGAGAAGGAAAACTGAGTTTAAACCTGTTAAACTCTGCTTAAGAAATTGACTTTGTATCACATCCTACTTGTACTGGGGGGTTGGTAAATATGTAAGTATATACTTACTAGCAGATGGAGCAGAATGTATGTCCCTTGTTTCACTTAACCTTCTGTAAATTGGTGAATGCAGTTTTGGTTGAGAGACTGGTGTATAATACCTTGGGTGATTTTGCTGGTGAACTGCTGAAAGAAAAAAAAAGAAGATTATTAAACAATGATGAGAAACTTAAATGCTGATAAGCTTCTGTGTTATTCATATGCTGGCAGGACAAAGTGCCCAACACAGACGTGCTGAAATGAACAAACATGAACAGCATGCCCACCATCATCTGTAAGAGATGCCTGCGTTGGCTTGGTCACATCAGGAAGATGGACAAAGGCTGCATCCCCAAAGACTTACTGTATGGTGAATTAGAAGGCACCCGAACGGTAGGGAAACCACGCCCGCTCTTTAAAGATGTTTGCAAGAGAAACCTGAAGACATGCCACATCAACACCAACACATGGGAGGTTTGTGCAAAAGACCGTGCAACCTGGCAACCCCTTGTCAAACAAGGAACAAGAAGGAGTGAAAAAGAGAGGAAAGAAGCCACCGCAGAAAAGAGAGCCAAAAGGAAGGAGATACAACAGCAACTCCAACAAGTGTTACTGTTTGTTTGCAGTCACTACACCAGAGATTGCTATTCAAAAATTGGTCTGTTCAGCCACTCACGCAGTAGCAGATAAATAAATAAAAATATTTAAAAAGTGGACACTACGCCATCGTCTTTAGTAGACGGAAGGATGCCAACTAATTTATTATTCATTTATAACTAGCAAGAATATGTACCAATTGATTTTTGATAATAAAAACCATATACATCTTTATGCATTAAAAGATTATATATATATATTATAATATAAAAACAATAAGAATGAGTATCCAACTTTTGTAGTCATTTTTCTTAATGTTTCAAACAAATTAAAATAAATTGATTATTTCTTTAAACATACTAGCAAGAATATGTGCCCTCCAGGTGTAAGTATTTAAGTTTTAATGTATTGAAATATATCAAATTAGAAAGACTAATGAAATTAAATAAGAACACTTATAAAAAGATTACACTTATTTTAATTATATTTTAATTGGTTTTTGAGTTTGATTTGCCTCAAAACAGGCAATGTTAATTGTGTGTTTAAAATCCTTCACTCTGACTTATATATCACTATGAAATAAAGGTTTATATAATTTATGGTGTCGTTAATTTGCATACTGATTTTAACAAAACCGGTTTAATAAATAATTATTTGCTGTTATTGATCTCTAATATTATCATTTTATTCTCCAATGCATTAAAATCAATCTTATGAATGATTTTATATAGAAACCAATTAGAATATAATTAAAATAAGTGTAATCTTTTTATGTGTTCTTATTTAATTTCTTTAGTCCTTCTAATCTAATATATTTTATTTCAAGTCAAGGTTGAATGAACTGTGGAAAGAATATAAATATTCAGTGGAAATAAGATGAATGTTTTAAATATAAGGAACAGCTGACATGTCTCAGACCACCTAATATATCTAGCTTAAAAAGATATTATTATTATGTTCACTCCTGTGAGTTTTTCACACTAGCGTTAGCTGATGGTCTTTCGCTAGAGTCTGAGTAACAACAAGTCTCCTCAGGTCTCCAGGTATTTTTTTGAGTATTCTAACCGATTTCAGCAATGCAGTAGTCTGGATGGTCTCAATTCCTCCTCTGATTTCCAATTCCTCCAGTCTTTTTTCCAAGCTTTTTGGGATTGTTCCTAGTGCACTAACTACTATTGGTATCACTTTCACCCTCATATTCCACAGCTTTTTCAATTCTCTGGCAAGGTCCAGGTATTTGTCTATCTTTTTGTTTTCCTTCATCTTCACCCTGTGATCTGCTGGAACTGCAAAATCTACTAGTTGACAAGTTCTCTTTTCTTTGTTAATCAATACTTGGTCTGGTCTTCTGACTAAGATAAGGCAATCCATCTTAATCTTGAAGTCCCAGAGAATTTTATGCGTTTCATTCTCAAGAACGGATTCTAGTTTATGCATATAGCATTTTGTTGTATGGTCAAAATTTAGTTCTTTGCATAATTCCCAGTTGATCATTTTTCAAACCCAGTCATGCCTATCTTCATATTCTTGTTGTGCAAGTTTGCTACATTTGCTTAATACATTGTTTATGGTCTCATTTCTGTCACCACACAGTCTACATTTACTGTTTTGTTGTGCCTTCTCAGTTTTTACTTTGATATCATTTATTGTCTCCACGTCACTAATAACGGTACTATTCTGTCCAAGATGTAGTAACCGTGTTTGATATGTGTAGTTAAACTCTTTCAAGCAATGAAGAATGAAAAACCATTGGTAAAGAATACAGGCCTTTAATCCATTACACGAAATTGTAAAAAACTGGTGCTTGAAAGAATTAAGATGAGGAGAAGCGAATGTACATCTTCTCAAGGCGCGAGTTGATTTGAAAAAAGTGAAAAGCGCGCCTTGCACCAGAAGGCTCGTTTTAGTCGGTGCATTAGGAAAAAAGTTCCTAGAGTGGTTATGGGTCACAAAGGGGAGTAATATGAGGTAAGGGAAGTAACTTAGGTAAAGGGGGACAACTTCTATGAGAAAATTAGTCTAGGTGTACCATTATATTCTTCTTATTATTATTTCATTAAAACTTAAATACTTACCTCTAGTAGAACAAATATTAGTATGTTCAAATATTTATGAGGCTTACCTGTTTTTTTCTGTCTCCATGCTTCATCAGGGCTTGTTGCAAATGGGGGTTTAATATAACTGTTAATATTCCGTTTATATCCATTTGGCAATGGGAGTGAAGATGTCATTGGGGGTGAAGATGTCATGGCCCATTTCACAGCCTCAGAATTGCTGAATGGGAGGGTCATATAAGAACCCCCCGTTGCTTTACTCACCATCTTGTCAACTCACGATGAAAAGTTTCAATATATTCTGAAAAAAGAAAATGAAAATAAAAAAATAATTGATTAATTTTAGCAAAAATAAAATGCTGGTATAAAAATTAATTTTTGAAAGATATCACAGGAGTTAAAAATTCAATGTCAGAGGGTTTGTATCATAAGTAAGTAAAATCATCAAATTTATTTTTAAAAAGTTGTTGGGCTAGGTAACCAGTCTAGGAGAAGGAAAACTCTGAATTCAAACCTGATAACTCTGCTTAATAAATTGACCCTGTGTTGCATCCTACTTGTGCAAAGGGGTTGGTAAATATATATATATAATACAAATGATTTGCAAACAGATCTAGGGGGTGGGATCTGCTTGCTACTGCAGTATGTCAAACTGTCCAGGGTTATTTTATGCCAAAAAGTTAGGGAATTGCATTCATTGTATGTTCATATCTAAACTAATTATGTAGTAATTTCTAATGAGTTTTTAAAAAACTTTATAGTCCATGGGTTAAAAAAAGGTTGTGAACCACTGGTCTAAACAGAGTGTTATTAAGTAAGCAAATGTTTTATTAATTTTGATTTAACTAACTTGATTGAGTGAGATAGATAGATAGATATTGAGTGAGTGAGTGAGTGAGTGAGTGAGTGAGATAGATAGATAGATTGAATGATAGATAGATAGTGAGTGAGTGAGTGAGTGAGTGAGTGAGATAGATAGATAGATAGTGAGTAAGTGAGTGAGTGAGATAGATAGATAGATAGATAGTGAGTGAGTGAGGGGGGAGATAGATAGATAGATAGATAAATTGAATCATAGATAGTGAGTGAGTGATTGATGGAGTGAGATAATAGTGATTGAGTGAGATAGATAGATAGATAGATAATGAGTGAGTGAGTGAGATAGATAGATAGTGATTGAGTGACAGACAGATTCTCAGTAGAGAGTGAGATAGATAGAGAGTGAGATAACCAAATAATGTGTGAGATAGATAGATAGATAGATAGATAGATAGTGACTGAGTGAGATAGATAGATAGATAGATAGATAAAGTCTGTGAGTAGCCTATTGTCAGTATCAGCTTGATAAAGAGGGAGCCTATCCTTTTTTCATTGGCGCTAGACCAGAGAGATTGTTTTTGCATCTGAGGTGAAGCACCACACCTACCATCAGCCCCCTGCTTTAACACAGATCGAAAGCTGTGCTACTCATGCACTGAGTTAGCAAGGGCCAGTATTGAACCCGGAACTGAGTGTTTCTTGTAGAATCAACATCATACTCACTTTCACAGGAAGGCTGTGACTAGCGTCCAGTCACCAGACAACAAAAAAAGACAAACAGTAACCGAATACAGGCTCTGTATCAACTACTAGAACAGTTAAGTGTTGGGTATATATGGATAAAAGTATCCACACTAAAACCAGCAGCCAATAAGAATCCTGGGAATGGCCAAAGTCACTGGACACAGGGACACTAGTTCTCACCTTCACAGGAAGGTTGTGACTTGCATCCAGTTACCAGACAAAAAAAAAACGAATACACTCTGTACAAACTGTCAGAACACAGTTAAGTGTAGGGTATATATGGATAAAAGTATCCACACTAAAACCAGCAGCCAATGAGAATCCTGGAAATGGGCTCTACCAACTGACCTAAACCAGCCCTTTATGAATTGATTTAATTAGTATGAACTTATTTTCCCAAGTCACTTATAAATTGGTGAGAAAATATCTCATAAAAATCTATAAACTGTGTAAGTTTCATTGCTTAAGATCTTACGACCAAGATACAAAGTAATCTGCAAGGAGTTGTTGATTATTGAATATAAATATACATAAAGATTCAATGTACAATAAAAGGTCTGATGATTTTATGTTTGGGATATTGTTGTTATCCTATTTTCTGGAAATGTTAGTGAGTGAGTGAGTGAGGTAGAGAGTGAGTGGGTGAAATAAAGAAAGATAGATACTCAGTAAGACAGATAAATTGATAGATACAGAGAAAGATATAGATAGTGAGAGATTGTGAGTGAGAGAGAGAGAGAAAGAGAGAGAAAGTGAAATAATGAGAGATAGATAGTAAGATAGATAGCTTGACAGATACAGAGAGAGAGAGAAAGATATAGATAGTGAGATAGATTGTGAGAGAAAGAGAGAGAAAGAAAGAAAGAGAGTGAGTGAGTGAAATAATGAGAGATAGATACTCAGTGAGTAAAATAGATAGATTGATAGTTACAGAGAGAGAGAGAGAGAGAGAGAGAGAGAGAGAGAGAGAGAGTGTGATTTAATGAGTGAGATAGACAGTGATTAAGTGAGTGAATGAGACAAAAAGATACTCAGTAGATAGTGAGATGGTTATTCATTTTATTTAGTGAAATAAATCACTTTTTAGGACTGAGCCTATTCTAATTGGACTACCCAAGCGGATTTAACTGGTTTGAATTCAGAGTTTTGCTTCTCCTAGACTGGTTGCCTAACCAAGGTTAAAGAGCCCAGTCTGCCCCACTTTTATACCCATAGCTGGATGGAGAGTAGTTGGATTCATACCTTTCCCAAGGGTATTAGCGTTATGTGAGTGAGATAGCCCTGTTGGGTTGGTAAAATGTTAAGTCTGGGTGGACATAAGTCCAGATTGGGTTATCTTCCTTTGCTGTAGTTTGTTTGCCAATAGGTGGCATGAGTATTTGGCCACAAAGCGGGAATTCTGAACTTCTCTCTCTTTCCTCTCAGGCCGGCAACAAGTACTCATGGGTTAGGCGCCTGACACCTCTGCCCCTTAGTTGGGGGGCTTTACCCCCCCACACAGCTACCAGTAAGTGACATTATGTATCTGTTTTGTATATCTTTGTCCTAAATGTATCTCCGTCATTTACGGAATAAATATTGTTATCGTTGCACACCTTTGTCGGAATGTTTTTATGTATACACTAGTACCCACGTTGAGAGTTTACTCTAAGCCTTCCAATGTTAATATAACTTCCTCACATGTTATAGCCAGATAGATAATGTATGAGATAGATAGTGAGTGTGTGGAATTGATAGATAGATAGATAGATAGTGATTGAGTGATTGAATGAGTGTGTGAGATAGATAATGACTGAATGAGCTAGATAGATAATGTGTGAGATAGATAGTTAGATAGATAGATTGAGATAAATAAAGTAAAGTCGTCGGAGTGGCCTAAAGTTGGTATCAGCCAGACAGTGAGGGAGTCTATCCCCTTTTTACTAGTGCTAGACCAAGGAGATTGTTTTAGTGTCTGAGGCTACATCTTAATTGCCATTACTCCCAGGTCCACTCTGAATTAGTGTGGTAGTATATATTAGGGTCCCATATATAGGTCAAATAGATCTGTTTGTAAATAGGAATACTTGAAACTATATGTGTTCAAACAAATGATTGCTATTAAATAGGAATTGTTACTTGGAATCATATAAGTAAAGTAAGTAAAGTCGTTGGGGTGGCCTAAAGACGGTATCAGCCAATCAGCGGGGGAGTCTATCCCCTTTTCACTAATGCTAGACCAAGGAGATTGTTTTAGTGCCTGAGGCAAAGCGCCACACCTACCATCAGCTCCTTACTTTACTGTACAGTTCCCTGTGCTGCTCATATGCTGAGTTGGCGAGGGCCGGTATTGAACCAGGAATCTTGTGGTTCCTAGGCAGACGCTCTACCAACTGGCTCTTATATATATTATATATATATATATATATATATATATATATATAAAAGAGAGGGTTACTCAATGGAAGAGGAAAAAAAATGAATTGGAATAATAACAAATATATAAAAGTGCTCAATTCATATTTAGAGCTGGTTTTTAGAAACCAAGAATAGCAGAAAATATTTCTGCCTAGGTTTCACTGAGAAGGATCTTCAGGATAACTCTGATTGAAAATCATCTTTACTTTATTACTTTACTTCGCAGTTCCCTGTGCTACTCATATGCTGAGTTGGAGAGGGCTGGTATTGAACCAGGAACCTTGTTCTACCGACTGAGCTAAATCATACCTATGTTATTTATTTGGTTGCCAGGTAAATTTTTGTATTTCTTGTATCCATGGTAACATAGTATTGTCTTTCTCCATCAATTGATTGTTCCACCTGCATATGGCGTAACTACTTATATAAAGCAACATGAAATCATTCATCCATAAAAATGTCTATATTCACGTGTTTTCAGTTGGTCTCTGATAATTAATTTTGTTTTAGGAAGAGAGCATTATAAAACAACCAGCAATTTTTGTCTGAATTAGGGGCTGGGATAGCTCAGTCAGTAGAGCGTTTGGCTAGAAACCACAAGGTTCCTAGTTCGATACCGGTCCTCGCCAACTCAGCGTATGAGTAGCACAGGGATCTGTGCGGTAAAGTAAGGAGCTGATGGTAGGTGTGGCGCTCCACCTCAGACGCCAAAAACAATCTCCTTGGTCTAGCGCTATTGAAAAGGGGATAGACTCCCTCGCTGACTGGCTGATACCAACTTTAGGCCGCCCCGATGACTTTACTTTTACTTACTTTTTATTATTAGAATTATTATATTATTTAGATTTTTCAGACTGTTATCTTTATTGTTATATCCACAAGAAACACCTGAAGAAGGCCAGAAGGCACATTAGCCGAAACATTGTTTATATAACAATATGATGTTATTAGTCTGAATTTTTTTTTAGATAAGGGTTGATAATTTGTATTATTTAGATTTTTCAGACTATTGTCCTCATCTTTATTGTTATATATACAAGAAACACAAGAAGAAGGCCAGAGGGCACATTAGCTGAAACATCGTGTGTATAACAGTATAATTTGTATTATTCAGATCTTTTGGACTATTGTCCTGATCTTTATTGTTATATACATGATGTTTTGGCCTTCTGTCCTTCTGGCCTTCTTCAGGTGTTTCATTCATTTGCTTATATTTTTGAGATGAGGCTTGATAATTTGTATTATTTAGATTGCTACAGAGTATTAAAAAAAGAAAATCCTTTATGAAGCGCACATGATATTAATGCAAAGAAAATGACCAAAAGTTGTGAAACTATTCTCCCTCCAGCTATGAGTAAATAGTATGACAGACTGGACACTTAACATTGGTATGGTAACTGGTCTAAGAGAAGGAAAACTCTGAATTCAAACCTGTTAAACTCCAATTAAGAATCAACCTTGTGCACATCCTAATTGTGCAGGGGGATTGGTGCATATATATATATGCACTAGACAAAACGTGACCCGTTGGGTCACCCATTAAGCTCTCACTAGATGATTAGGGAAAAGAGTAGGATCTGCCAAAATATCATCTGCTTTTCATTTTTTAAACGAACTAAAATTTATTAAATTGATTATTTAAGGTCAAATTTTTGTCTAAGTCGAAAAGTAGTAACATAATGAGCATCAGTAAAAAAGCAAAATAATATTACACATATAATTTATTTTTGATATATTTAAAACGTTTTTTTCGTCCATTTTGATCAAGATGCCTGCCAAGAGGCTACTTAAAATCCGTTTTTACAAAATAAATTGTAACTTTTGCAATTGAAAAAGTTCACACTGGATTGTCCAATTGAACACATATCCTAGTAGATAAAGGAGTTAGATTAAGACAGTTCTAAATGCCAGTTATCTCTAGACTGCAGGTTCAATCCTGGTCAGGGACAGCAGTAACATAGAATAATAATTAACACAGCTTAACACCTGTACCCCAGCTATGGTTAGTAGAATGAGAACAGGATACCCCCGTGGACCTAATAAAGGGTTGGGTTCAAAGTTCCGTGATGGCTCCCAATTACAAGAAGGTTCCCGAGTCCGACAAGAAATACCTGAAGAAGGCCGGAGGGACATCAGCCGAAACTTTGTACAGATAACAATGAAGACGAGAACAATAGTCTGAATAATACAAATAATGGTAATCTTTGTGGAGTTTCGACCTGGATTCCTGCATCCGAAGCAGTATCACTTGAAAAAAGAAAGAAAAAAAAAAAGAACCAACTTAGGGCATTTTCCACTGAAAACCCAACCCTAACCCTAAACCCCCCTAGTTAAAATTAACTGTTTTATTACAAAGTTCTGTTTTTTCTGGGTCACCCTGTATACAGGGTGACCAGAAAAAACAGAGCCCAAATTATTTATTTATTTTCCATTAAACTAAACATAAACCCCAACCCCAAATCCTAAACCCTAAACCCTAGTTGTTTTTGTTTTTCACGTCGCTTCCGCTACGGACTTCAATCGTAGCTGGTGTTTTTTTTTTTTTTTTTTTTTTTTTCAGCAGTCACCAGCAAGCATGTTTTGAGGCAAGAGGCCATGACGGAACTCCGCAAAGATTACAATTATTTGTATTATTCAGACTGTAATATCGGAGTGGTATATTTGATTGATACTATTTTCTGCATAAATAAAAAGACTAAAGACAGAGTTTATTTTTTTAAAGCCATACATAATTAAAAACAACCTTAATCCCCTAAAACCGTAACCCAATTCGCAAAATGTTAATTCATAGACTGTAGTTAAACTGTCATTGGGTACCAGCAAAAAATTTTCCATTTTCCAACCTAAGTCAGAAGTCAGTCATACATTCTATGAATTAACATTTTGCAAATTGGGTTACGGTTTTAGGGATTAAGGTTGTTTTTAATTACGTATTGCTTTAAAAAATAAACAACAAAAACCCAAATTACTATACATTTAATTAACCATTGAAATTAATTATTGAATCTATTATTGAGACAGTTGTTTGTGTTAATATAGCAATGTATAATTTCAATTAAACTTGGTTTAAAAAATATTTTTCAACATTAAATGTATATTTGTGTTTTTTTTGTTTATTTTTTTAAGCAATACGTAATTAAAAACAACCTTAATCCCCTAAAACCGTAACCAAATTCGCAAAATGTTAATTCATAGACTGCAGTTAAACTGTCATTTGGTACCAGCAAAAAACTTTCCGTTTTAATTTTACCGACCTAAATAAGAAGTCAGTCTAGTTTGTTTTAGTTTTAACTAAAACAAATTTTTGAGCCCGAAGAAAACTTTCACTTAAACAGTCGGAGTAGTCAATGTTTGCTCATTTGAATTCCATAATATTTAAATATATAACTATTTTTTTTACCCAACATGAAATATTTTTTAAAGTAAGTTTAATACTCTATGAATTAATAATTAAAGTAATTTAAAAAAATCTATTTTAAAGCATGATTTCAATTTCGTAAAATTTACGCTCAACTAAAATTGAAATCATGCCGTAAAAATATACTTTTGTTTTGTTTTATTAAAACAAACCAAAACGTTTGCTCATTTGAATAAGATTTGCCTGGAGAAAGGGAAGTGGGCGAATCTACGGGGGTTAGGGTGTGTGTGGGTGATCCCTGGCTGCTAGATTTTTTACTCTTTTTTTTCACTCTCCCTAACTGACAAATACAGAGTGGGAGGAGAGTTAACTTAACTGACAAAGTGAGATGGGAAGAGAGACAGGTAATCTCTAAGACAGGGATTGGTCGGTCGTTGACTTAATTGCTAATTACGCCTAATTAAAGCCAATTAAACTGAATTTTTTTTCATACACTTTGTAGTGCTAACACCAAGGAATATCTAAGTATAAATATTGTGTCCATAACATAAATAGAAAAAAATCCTTTAGCTGGAGAAGGTTGATAAACTCAGCTTTAGTATAATAATATATATATATATATATATTTATATATGTATATATATATATATATATATATACTTGGTGTGATTAATCTCATAGGCAAGAACTGTCAGTAAGCGCCGTTGACCCCATGTTCACACTACCCTAACTTATATATATATATACACGTGTGTATTTTTTTGCGATCAAAAAAAATACACACGTGCAATCAACTGCAATTAATCAATATATTAATCCAGTTGATTTAACCCTGAAGATCCTTATGGTGAAACTCGAGTAGGTTATGTACCATTATCATAAATATATATATATATATATACCATGACAATGTCAAATTTACATAATGTTTGAACAATCCATTTAAATTCCATTAATCATGCCAATTTCAGCATCAACTCTGCAAGGTTCCGGATTCAATACCAGTCCTCGCAGCATATGAGTAGCATAGTGTGCACTAAAGTGAGGAGCTGATGGTAGGTGTGGCACTCTGCCTCAGACACCAAAACAATCTTCTTGGTCTAGTGTTAGTGAAAAGTGGGTAGACTCCCTCACTGTCTGGTTGATACCAATTTTAGGCCACCCCGACAACTTTATATATATATGTTTTTATATAGAAACTTAAGCAAAAAAAACTTAAGCACGTACATTTCTGATATTCGTCTCTGAAGATAAAGTTTCTTTGAAATCGATAAGACAAAAAAAACATCTTTTTGTTTTTATTTTTTATACGCATTGTAATTGCCTTCAAATCATTAATATATTATAACATACTTAACAATGCTTCAAGCAAATTACCAATTACATATATGTTTTTGTCTTTTTTTATTTGATATCATCTACTGTACTATTTATAAATTTATCAATCGCTACATACATCTTTTACCTTTATTTTTCTTTTCAAATTTGCAGAGAGATCAGTTTTGTAACTGCTACATTTTACATTTAAATGTTAAACTAAGGATTACGAAAAAGAAAGGGAAAAAAAGAGAAATTGTAAAGATTAAGGGATAAATATATATATATATACTTATCTAGATATTTCTTTTATTCACTTATTAAAGTTTTTAATTTTAGAAGTTACTTTAATTCATTTCTATTGGTGGTGTCTCGATTTATTTATTTACTTGAAGGAACGGTAGTAATCCAACGTACAGTATTATTAGAAGAGTGCTCAATATCTGTGTTAGAACAATTTTACTACGATTTGAAACCAAATGGTAGCAAAATTGCTCCAATGATAATTAGAATAAGCTAAACCTTTTATTTATTCATTTATTTCTCTCTCTCTCTCTCTCTCTCTCTCTCTCTCTCTCTCTCTCTCTCTCTCTTTATATATATATATATATATATATATATATATATAATCTTTGAAAGGAAGGAAAAACTCAACACCGTTATTCCATAATAAATTTATTTCGACCAAAATTGGGGCCTTTATAAATCCAAGTTGATTTAACAAAGCTCCCCAATTTAAGTCTCATCAGATGGAGAATCATCAATAATTTGAATGGAATAACGGTGTTGAGTTTTTTCTTTCTTTCAAAGATAAATATTGCTCTGTATATAATCTAAAAAGATTATTATACATTGAGCTCTCTGTAGTGATTTAAAGATTCACTGTATTTATACATACTGGATCATACAATAATAATACAGTGTATCTTAGAAATCACATATAGAATCATCTCTTACTACCAAATTTTGGATACCTCACATCTATATATATATATATATGTGAAGAAAGGAAGTGAATCCGACGGTATGTAGTATATTAGGAAAAATGAAAAAACACAGGTTTAAATGGGTTAAGTGGTGAGTTTATTGGCCGACACTGCAGTGTTTCGATCTATTAATTAGATCATCTTCCTGTGATAAATAATTTCTTATCACCTTCCATATACCAACAAATGCCCTGAAGATGATCTAATTAATAGATCGAAACACTGCAGCGTTGACCAATAAACTCACCACTTAACCCATTTAAACCTGTGTTTTTTCATTTTTCCTAATATACTACATATATATATATATATATATATATATATATATATATATATATATACTACTACTGATATTGAGTTGTAAGTGGTCTCGTGCTGGCAATTTAATCTCATAATCCTTTGTTAATCTTCATTATTTGTGGTCCTGTGGTGGATTACAATAATCTTATTTATACTGGACATTAATTAGCCATAATGACTCAGTGGTAAGTCAGAACATCACATAAATGAAATTATGGACAAGACTCACTGAAAGTACCAGTTTGAATCTTAGATGGGTGACCACTTAAGCAACAGCAGGTACTGTGAAAAACCTGAGGCCAAAGCTTAGTAAATAATAACATTGGCTCAGTTGATTTCTGATGAATCATGCTAATAGTATTAGTTCTTGCTAGAACACTGAAGTTAAGCAGCAATGAGCCTGTTTAATACTTAGATGGGTGACCACTTAAGCAACCTGAGGCCTGAAGGAGTTGATATGGCATTAAACTAATAAACCAAACCAAACCTTTTCAAATGAGTGACCTTGAGCCATGAAGCATAAATTCTATATTCTATATATCAATTTTGGCATTAAATAACCCACAAGGAGTTGATATTGTGTAAATCAAATAAATCAAACAAAACCTATAAATAGTTATGATTATAATTAAACATTTACAAATAAATGAAATGTCAACATTAGATAACCCATCAGGAGTTGATATGCCATTAAACAAATAAACCAATCCAAACATTGACAGTTATAATTACAATCAAACATTTATAAATGAATTTAATTTTAGCATTAAATAACTCTAGACAAGTTGACATGCCATTAAAATTAATAATAACAGTCGTCTTAGACAACTACACAAAAAATGTAAACATGAACATACAATGAACATGACTCCCTAACCTTTCAGCATAAAATAACCCTAGACAGGTTGACATTCATTTAAAATCAAAAAAACAGCCCTCTTAAACAACTACATAAAAAATATAAACATGAACATACAATGAACATGATTCCCTAACCTTTAGGCATAAAATAACCCTAGACAAGTTGACATGTCATTAAAATCAATCAATCCAATTTCGGTATTAAATAACCCATAAGGAGTTGATATGCTGTTAAATAAACCAGACAAAACCCATCAATAATTATGATTATAATCAAGCATCTAGAAACAAATAAAATTTTAGCATTAAATAACCCACAAGGAGTTGACATGCCGTTAAACAAATAAACCCATCCAAACATTGACAGTTATAATTACAATCAAACGTTTACAAATGAATCCAATTTTGGCATTAAATAACCCTAGACAAGTTGACATGCCATTAAAATCAATCAATCACATTTTGGCATTAAATAACCCATAAACAGTTGATATACTGTTAACTATTTATATTTTTTTCCAGATTATTTATGACTAGAAGTGGCTACCCAGCATTGCCTGGGTAGATGGGATGATAATAAAAAGTTAGTCTTGCAGGTCCATTGATTGTTTTGGTCTTACATCAACAATTTGTTTAACGCCACCAATGACTTTGCCTTTTCTTACATTTCAAATCCTAATTTTTAAATATCTTTCCAGATATAAATAAAATCATTATTTTTGCACAAAAAGCAACCTCTGGTGATAGTGAATATGTATATATATTTACATTGTTGTTAATTGTTTTATTTTCATAGTTTCCTCCAGACATACAGACACACACATACATACATACACACAACTGTCCCTTATATATGTATAGATAGATTACAATCAAGCATAAAGAAATGAATCAAATTTTAGCATTAAATAACACATGAGGAGTTGATGTGCCATTAAACAAATAAACTAATCCAAACCTATAAATAGTTATGATTGCAATCAAACATTTCTAAATGAATCAAATTTCGGCATTAAATAACCCATAAGGAGTTGATGTGTCATTAAACAAATAAACTAATTCAAACCTATAAATAGTTATGATTACAATCAAACATTTCTAAATGAATCAAATTTCGGCATTAAATAACTCATAAACAGAATTAAACAAAATCAAACTTAATATCTGATCCAGAATTTTGCTCAAGAGAATTCTCCATTAAATAACCCAGAAAGATTTGATATGCCATTAAACAAATAAACTAAACCAAACCTTAACAAATGAGTGACTTCGAGCCATGAAGCATAAATGCAATTCTATATATCAATTTTAGCAATTAATATTAATTAACCAAACCAAACCTATAAATAGTTATGATTACAATCAAACATTTTGAAATAAATTAGATTTTAGCATTAGATAACCCATAAGGTGTTGATATGCCAATAAAAAAAGAAACTAATACACTAAGTCCTAATTATAGAGTCAGATAAAATATCCAACAAACAAGAAGAGATGGTTATCTTCTTGGAAGTGTTATGTTCATAATTACTTTTTTTGTTTTTGCCGTAAACGAAAAATGATGCAAGGGAGAAACATGCAAATAGAATGAGAAAAACACTTATGGCTTTGTTTTCTTTTCTTCATCAGCATTTTATCTGGTTTTTGATTTGTTAGCAGCAGATGCTGAATTCTTGGATGCAGGGTGGGGGGAGAAGAAGAAGAAGAAGAGAAGAAGAAGGGGGAAACAAGAGGAAAAGAAAGAAAGAAAGAAGAAGAATGAAAAATGAAAGAAGAAGAAAGAAGAAGAAGAAGAATAAGAAGAAGAAGAAGAAGAAGAGAAGAAGAAGAAGAGAAGGAACAAGATGAAACGAAAGAAAAAAGAGAAGAATGATAAAATTATAGAAAGAAGAAGAAGAAGAAGAAGAAGAAGAAGAAGTTTTCTGGTTGGAGTTAACCTAGTCTTTCACCTGATGCTGCTTATGATACTGAAATTTGAACCTGATCACCATGGTAACTCGACTGAACCATACAGCAGACACACCCAAAAGCTGGACAGAAAAAGAAAAAAATGAGTTTTTATGTAAACTATCACTATTAGTCCAAGTTAAAAGCAAAGTAAGGGTAACAGGAAACCAAAACTTTTTTAAGAGGTTCATCATGGCACTACACTTGTGCAAGAAGTATTTGGTTGGTTGGTTGGATTTTACAGCATGTCAACCCTTGTTGGGTTATTTCATGCCAAAGACATTTTTGTTTTATTCATTCTGGTTGGTTGGTTGGATTTTACAGCATGTCAACCCTTGTTGGGTTATTTCATGCCAAAGACATTTTTGTTTTATTCATTCTGGTTGGTTGGTTGGATTTTACAGCATGTCAACCCTTGTTGGGTTATTTTATGCCAAAGACATTTTTGTTTTATTCATTCTGGTTGGTTGGTTGGATTTTACAGCATCAACCCTTGTTGGGTTATTTTATGCCAAAGACATTTTTGTTTTATTCATTCTGATTTTACAGCATGTCAACCCTTGTTGGGTTATTTTATGCGAAGACATTTTGTTTTTATTCATTCTGATTGGTTGGTTGGATTTTACAGCATGTCAACCCTTGTTGGGTTATTTTATGCCAAAGACATTTTTGTTTTATTCATTCTGGTTGTTGGTTGGATTTTACAACATAACAACCCTTGTTGGGTTATTTTATGCCGAAGACATTTTTGTTTTATTCATTCTGGTTGGTTGGTTGGATTTTACAGCATGTCAACCCTTGTTGGGTTATTTCATGCCAAAGACATTTTTGTTTTATTCATTCTGGTTGGTTGGTTGGATTTTACAGCATGTCAACCCTTGTTGGGTTATTTTATGCCAAAGACATTTTTGTTTTATTCATTCTGATTGGTTGGTTGGATTTTACAGCATGTCAACCCTTGTTGGGTTATTTTATGCCAAAGACATTTTGTTTTATTCATTCTGATTGTTGGTTGGATTTTACAGCATGTCAATCCTTGTTGGGTTATTTATGCCAAAGACATTTTTGTTTATTCATTCTGATTGGTTGGTTGGATTTTACAGCATATTTTATGCGAAGACATTATTGTTTTATTCATTCTGGTTGGTTGGATTTTACGGCATGACAACCCTTGTTGGGTTATTTTATGCCAAAGATATTTTTGTTTTGTTCAATCTTCATGGTTACTCAATTTTTTAAAAACTTTAAATTTTTTTTACACATTTTTTTAAACTCATTTTTTTTTCTATTTAACCCATAGATGGGTCCCAAACAGGTACTACCACTCGGGCTCAGAGTGTACATGGGAAGCCAAAACTTTTTTAAAAGGTTCATCAAGGCGCTACACTTATGCAAGAAGTGTTTGGTTGGTTGGTTGGTTGATTGGTTGGATTTCACGGTATGTCAACCCTTGTTGGGTTATTTTATGCCGTTTTGTTCATTCTTCATGGTTACTCAATTTCTTTTTAAACTTAAATCTTTTTAAAACTCAATTTTTTTTAAAACTCAGTTTTTTTAAAAACTCAATTTTTTTTTAAACACATATTTTTAAACTCATTTTTTTCTATTTAACCCCTAGAAGGTACTACCACTCCGGGTCAGAGTGGATCTGGGAGCAATAGTGATGAAGAGTTACTCCACATTCCCCAGAGCTCCAGAATTAAAACTTCACCATCAGATAGAGTTTAACATCATACCCAGGACATTAAGACTCTTGGCCCTGCCTTGTAACACATATATGATAAAAAGAGTAGGGGTTTGCCAAAATGGTTATAGGGTTGGATAGGTAACCAGTCTCGGAGAGGGACAACTCTGAATTCAAATCTGTTAAACTCTGCTTAAGAAATTGACCTTGTGTCATATCCTGCTTCATGTGGAGGAGTGTATATATATATATATATATATATATATATATATACATAATAACACTAACCCTATAAAAATTATACTAAACTTATTCAACTGAATATTTCTCATGTGATAGCAGCCTCCACAATTTATCCGTTTTTCACCATCTGAACATTCATAAACTTCCATTTTGTATTAGAAATTGTTTTTGCATTTATATGAAAGGAATATAAAAGATTTTTTCTCAACAAAATGTCAGTTTGTCAATTTGTACGCAACAGATAATTATTATATTCTTCTTCTTCTTCTATTCGTTCTTCCTGTCTGGGATTGTTACACTTTGAATATTTTTTAGAAATAATCAGAACTGGGTCAATGGGATTGGGTCAAAAGCTAAATTCCTTCCAAAACCGATTCAGTCGACATTAAAAAATAGTTCAGCAGCAATATATATATATATATATATTTGCCAACCTTTCCGTACAAACAGGATGGGACACAGTCAATTTCTTGAGCAGAGTTTAGCAGGTTTGAATTCAGAGATTTCCTAGTGGGAGGCAGAGTAGTTGTATATATATATATATGTGTGTGTGTGTGTGTGTGTGTACTAGGTGTGTCAAAAAAGTGTCGAGATTTTTTGTACTTTTTGATACACCTTGTATTCTGAAAAAAAATAACATTCCATTCATTAATTTCTTTTCAGAATACAATGTTTGTCTAAAAAGTCCCAAGTTTAAAGCTGTATTTACCAAGATAGAAATGAAGAATGAATGGAACATCATTTTTTTTTTCAGAATACAGGGTGCTCAGAAAGTCTTGTCACCCTACATAATCTTTAGAGGTAAAATAATTACATAATGTATATATCATATTATTATAACAAACTAAATGAAAGTTAAAACAATATGTAGAAGTGACAAGATTTTCGGATCACCCAGAGCTAAGACGTCCAGAAGAAAGCGGCGGCAACAAAGCATCGGCTCATCAACATCTTCAGGGACAGCCTTCACATGCGACATCTGTGGTCGAGAATCTTTTTTGAACATTGGACTTCACAGTTACAGGAGGTGCTGTAACTTCAGGGGCACAAAAACTTTATAGTCTTCCAAGACTGCAATGCCAATGATTAATGAATGAAAGTTAAAACAATATGAAGGGGTGACAAGACTTTCGGACCACCCTGTAGATTAATGTACAGGATAGTATGAAAGTTTTGTCACCCCTACATTTTTTAAGAGATAAAATAATTACATAACTTATATATTATATTATTATAACATAATGAAAGTTAAAGCAATATGTAGGGGTGACAAGACTTTCGGACCATCCTATAGATTAATGTACAGGATGTAACAGTCTTGTCGCCATGTACGTATTTTTTAGAGGTAAAATTCTAGAAAATTATTTAATTTTTAAAGATTTTTTAGAGGTAAAATAATTACATAATGCAACCCAAAATTCTAGAAAATAATCTAATTTTTAAAGATATATTTTAGAGATAAAATAATTACATAATTATATATTATATACTACATGTATATTTTATATAAATATATATATATATATATATATATATATATATATATATAAATAGCTCAGTCAGTAAAGCACCTGACTAGGAACCACAATTCCAGGATCGATACTGGCCCTTACCAACTCAGCGTATGAGTAGCACAGGGATCTGTGCGGTAAAGTGAGGAGCTGATGGTAGGTGTGACACTCTGCCTCAGATGCCAAAACAATCTCGTTGGTCTAGCACTAGTGCAAAGGGGATAGACTCCCTCGCTATCTGACTGATACTGACTTTAGGTGACCCTGATGACTACTTTTACTTTATATATATATATATATATATATATATATATATATATATATATATATATATTATTATTATTAAAAACAAAAGATAATGTATGTTAAAACAACATGTAGGAGTGAAAAGATTTTTGGACCACAATAGATATTAAAATAATTACATAACTTATATATTATATCATTAAAACAAAAAAATAATAAAAGTTAAAACAATATGTAGGGATGACAAACTTTTGGACCAACCTGTATATTAAAAAAAAGATTCCTTTTAAAGGTAAAATAATTACATAACTTATATATTATATCATTAAAACAAAAAATAATGAAAATCAAAACAAGATGTAGGGGTGACAAGACTTTCAGACCACACTGTACATTTGTAAAACAATATAGACAGCGGTGTCATGACAGCGTAGAAAGTAGTCTCTTAGTAGAGAATTAGGACAGTAGAGAAATGAGGCACCAAGTATATGGTTAATTCAGACGTAACCAGACCTTTGTTTTGCTTATTATAGTAGGTCACAAGTCTACAAGTATACTTATATGGATACATTTGATGTGCAAGTAGAAAAAACTTTTTTTCTGACTACCATTTATTGTATTTTATTAGATGTTTACTCTGTTCACCTTCAAACATGAAAATATTAAATTAACTTTGTTTTCTTATATGTTTATTAAAGAAAAAAATCTTAATTACTAACAAAAGTATTTTTATCTCCCTGTTGGTGGGGCTTAAAATCTGACTGTATCCCCTAGGTCTTAACCCTGACTGTATCCCCTGCAGAGGTGTAAGACACCCCCTTCAAATGGGCAATCCTGCATAATGACATTAAACTGAATTTGATGATGAGGTTCCAGTTCTGGAGTACATCTTAATTGCCATTACTCCCAGGTCCACTCTGAATTAGTGTGGTAGTATATATTAGGGTCCCATATATAGGTTAAATAGATCTGTTTGTAAATAGGAATACTTGAAACTATATGTGTACAAACAAATGATTGCTATTAAATAGGAATAGTTACTTGGAAACATATAATTGTGTATGAATAAATTAGTATTAGATAGGAATAAAATAAACCATATAATTGTGTATGAATTATTAGTTTCAGATAGGAATACTTGAAACCACATAATTGTGTCTAAATTATTTGTATTAGTTAGGAATACTTGATATTATATAACAGTGTGCAAATTATTAGCGTTAGATAGGAATACTTGAAACCATGTAACTGGGTGCACATTATTTGTATTAAATAGGAATATTTAAAACCATATAACTGTGTGCAAATTATTAGTATTAGAGAGGAATACTTGAAACCATATAATTTTGGGTGCTATTCGCAGAATTGCGCCCCAGCCTCCTGCCTTAAAAAACGCTAGGCGGTGATAGCTGAAAAACAACCTCACCTATGAATGAACACCCTAGCTGAACAGTGCCTGCTGAAAAAAACAACCAACACTTAAGCCGTTTTTCCCGAAAAGTTAATGCGATATTTTACCCCTCCAGTCTTTTTTTGATGTAAATATTTTAACCCTCCCCATCTTTAAAATATTTTAAGGGGGGTGGCTAAATATTTACATTTACTTGTCAAATAATATGGCTTACTTTTAACGCCTTCAAACCACTAAAAAAAATAATAATTTGTCGATAAAAACGCCTTCAATCCACTAAAAAAATATCTTTTTTTTTTCCGGTATTTTAATTTTATTTTAATTTTTTTTTCGACAATCAATTACAAATAAAATATCAAAACATTTTTTTTCAGTATTTTTATTTTATTTTAATATATTTATTTCCAACAATCAATTACAAATAAAAAATAAAAATATTTAGATATTCGTTTTTATTTTAAATAAAAACAAGACATTAAATGAACATAAATAAAGTGTTTTGAATTAAAAATGATCTGACATTTTTTTTATTAAAATATAAAAGAATATCTAAATATTCAGATTTTTTTTACGCAATAGCACCTAATTGTGTATAAATCATTCGTATTAAATACAAGAAACCATTATTTTTATTTTTATTCACCCTCTTCTTGCAATTATTAGATATTTTTCCTCAATACCAACTTCTGTGCTAGGTCATTTGGAACATTCAGTGAAGAACAAAGAATATCTTGTGAGATCAACATATCTTACAGGCAATTGACAGTTATTCCATATGTGAAGAAGATGCTGCACTCAGTACCATTTGTATTGTCAGCAAAAGTATAACCAAATGGATGCTCTCTCATCCTTGGTAAAACATCTGGTTTCAGGCAGAGGATGGGGGCAATTACAAATCAAACTAGGCCCATGGGCGGTGGGCGGGGAGAGGAATAAATAATCAACTTGCTCTCTCCCCACAACAGATGCTCATTCTGTTGTCAAATCCTGTCTAGCAGAACTTCTCAAACCTTTGGAAGTTGTAGACCAGTTGACTTTAGATCAATGCACGGATCGGTGTATAAAATTAAAGAATTTGTTAAACTTCAAAGATAAAGTATCTATGCAGGCATGTTAAAATTAATAAACTTACCCAATTCCTGAGTGTATTGTGATGTAAGTAGTCACATAGTTTTGGTTATAGACAGACAAATCTCCATCATAATAAGATGCATGGTACTAAAATTGCTCTGTTAAAATAGCAATAATTTAAAACCTTGTCAATGGAAACAAAATTGGGTGCTATTTGCAAAATTGCGTTCTGGCTTCTTGCCTTAAAAAACGCTTGGTGGTGATAGCTGAAAAAACAACCCACTCTACAAATGAAGTCTCTAGCTGTTGTTTTTAGTTAAAATAAAAAAGAATATCTAAATATTTTGATTTTTGATTTGTAATTGATTGTTGGAAAAAAAAAAGGTTTTGATTTTTTATTTGTAATTATGTCTATTCTGTGTGAATAGCAGTTGCAAGGTGATCAAAGTGTCTGAGTTCACACACAACAGCTGCTATAGCCACTTCCTCGCAGAGTCTGTTTAACACTTGTCAACTACCACTGCTGCTGCTATGCCTTCTTTCCTTCCTCTTTCTTTCTTTCCTTCTTCAAACAGAACGCCATGTCACAAAAGCACGCAAAAATCGCTACACCCTCTCTGCCCAAAAATGGGCCACTTTTATAGTGAAAACAGGAGTTGCAATGCACCATGGGCCATTACCCATAGTGCCTTTCAATACCAATAAAAGTGTCTTCTCTGCCCCCTTCCAACTTTTCGACATTTCTCACTCCGACCGGACACCACGACACACCGCCCCGACCACATTCCTTTCTCTTCGCTACATCTCTCTTTGCAAGCCATGCACCAGAACCGTTTCGAGTCAGGTAAGTTTGCCTCGTCATTACATTCCCCCCTGATCTCAGGATCACAAAAAAGTACCAACCATGAGCAGACGATTTTCGACGTTGTACTCCTCACTGAGAGGACAGCCTGGAACTCTCTCGTGGAGAGGAGATCAGCGAACATTGATAGCAGAAATAATATACGTTATTACTATTGGCACACCAGGAGGGTGGAGGATAGCTATTAAAGTATGGGCTACACAGGGGACGAGATAGGCATAATTATATGTTAGAGCTTTTGGAGATGATGAGATAGAAGCTTAGAACCTTAATGATCATTACTGTGACCAGACTGGAGATAGGATTATATAGGTATATTGTGAAGCAGACTGAGGATAGACTGGTTAGGAGTGTCGGCCATAATGGCCTGTACCCAATCACTATACTCTCCCATTGTCATGTCATCCAATGCGCGATGACACACCGCAACAAATCGACACAATGACATCTGGCAGTCCAGAAACGAATGCACAAATCATTCGTCACTCCCCCAACGAGTTGGTCCAGTCGTTGTAATTCAGCCAAATACTCGTTCACAGAGTTTCACCAGGCTGAGAGTCGCTGGGCACGAATCGATCATATGCAACCGAATGAGTCAGGAGCGTAGCATTTATAGAGCCTGTTTTATTCGCTGAAAATTAGTGTTCTCCCCCTTTGCTCAATTGTCTATAAACAGCGAGAGCTCCACCTCGCAGGCGCACGGTAGGAATCAGCTCATATCTGTTTTTTGCAGAGTTCGCAGATCATCTCCACACGCCTGGATCCATTTGATGACGGGTTCGATCGGAGGGGGACCCACCAAACTCCGGGATTAGTCTGTAGTCAAACACCTTGTCCATAGTTTGGCCGAAATAGTTATGTCTATTCTGTGTGAATAGCAGTTCGCACGTGGTCAAAGTGTCTGAGTTCACACACAACAGCCGCTATAGCCACTTCCTCGTAGAGTCTGTTTAACACTTGTCAACTACCACTGCTGCTGCTATGCCTTCTTTCCTTCCTCTTTCTTTCTTCCTTCTTCAAACAGAACGCCGTGTCACAAAAGCACGCAAAAATCGCTACACCCTCTCTGCCTAAAATGGGCCACTTTTATAGTGAAAACAGGAGTTGCAATGCACCATGGGCCATTACCCATAGTGCCTTTCAATACCAATAAAAGTGTCTTCTCTGCCCCCCTTCCAACTTTTCGACATTTCTCACTCCGACCGGACACCACGACACACGCCCCCGACCACATTCCTTTCTTCTTCGCTACATCTCTCTTTGCAAGCCATGCACCGAACCGTTTCGAGTCAGTAAGTTTGCCTCGTCATTACAGTAATTGATTGTCGAAAAAATAAAATAAATAAAATGAAATACTGAAAAAAAAAAGATTATTTTTTAGTGGATTGAAGGCATTTTATCGACAAATTATTATTTTATTTTAGTGGGTTGAAGGCGTTAAAAGTAAGCCATATTTTTTATTGACAAGTAAATGTAAATATTTAGCCCCCACCTTAAAATATTTTTAAAGAGGGGGGGGGGTAAAATATTTACATTTACTTGTTGAAAAAAGACATGGAGAGGGTAAAATATCGCATTTACGTTTTTTTTAGCTATCACCGCCTAGCGTTTTTTAAAGCAGTGAGGCCGGACACAATTCTGTGAATATCACCCAAAATTATAATTGTTCAGAAGTCTTTGTTTGTATTTGTTGGCAGTGTGACCTATTGTTGGTATCAGCAGTGAGGGAGTCTATCCCCTTGTAGAATACTGATAATTGTCATTCTGTGTTATTTCACTTTAGCCAGGATTGAACCTGCAGTCTGGAAATGATGTTACAGATTATTAACTATTGGACAGTAGGACAGTCAAACACCTCCTCAGCTTAATGGACTCTTCCTGGCAGCAGTGGCGGAATTATTTAAGCTGTTATAGTGGGCTCATTAAGGAACTGTAACTTCATGTTAGGCTTGGTCAGTCAAACAATTGTTTGACTGTCTAACTGACTGACTTCAATATACCCTTTTCAATAGCCTAAGACCAGGGAGATTGTTTTTTGCTGAGTGGAGTGCACACCTACCGTCAGCTCTCCACTTTACCACACAGATCAGATTACACAATCTGTGCTACTCATATGCTGGCTTGCAGTGACTGGTATCAAACCTGGAACTTAAGATTCTTAGGCATGTGCTCTACCAACTGAGTAAAACAGCCTCTAAAGTATGTAAGTAAAAGTAAAGTCGTCGGGGTGGCCTAAAGTTGGTATCAGCCAGACAGAAAGGGGTCTATTCTCTTTTAGCACTAGACCAAGAAATTGTTTTAGCATCTGCTTCTCACTTTAACCAACAGATCCCTGTGCTACTCATACGCTGAGTTGGTGAGGCTGGTATCGATCCCAGAATTGTGGTTCCTAGTCAGAAGCTTTACCACTGAGCTATAATATATTATATATATAATAGTATATATATATATAAAGTAATATATATATATGTAAGTAAAGTCATCGGACTGGCTTAAAGGTGTGTATCAGCAATCAGCGAGAGAGTCTATCCCTTTTCATTAGTGCTAGACGAAGGAGATTGTTTTTGCGTCTGAGGTGGAGTGATACAGCTACCATCAGCTCCTTACTTTACCGCACAGATCCTATGCTACTCAATACGCTGAGGTGCGAGGGTCGGTATATATATATATATATATTCATATAAATATACATGTAATATATAATATAGTAATTATGTAATTATTTTATCTCTAAATATATCTTTAAAAATTAGATTATCCCCTTTTCAACTAAGCACTAGACACAAGNGAGATTGTTTGGGTATCTGAGGCAGAGTGTCACACCTACGCACAGATCCTTGTGTTACTCATACGCTGAGTTGGTGATGGCCGGTATCAAACCTGGAACCTTGTGGTTCTTAGTCAGACGCTCTACCGACTGAACTAAAATATGGGTTATACTTGCAAATTGTTGTCAAAATTAAAACGGAAACGTATTTGGTGGTGATCCATGACAGTTTAACTACAGTGTATGCATGAACTTTTTTTGCGAATTGGGTTACGGTTTAGGGGTTTGGGGATTAAGGTTGTTTTTAATTACGTATTGCTTAAAAAAAATGAAAAAATCCCAAATTACTATACATTTAATTGACCATTGAAATTAATTATTGAATCCATCGGTAGACACATTAGTCTCAGTTGTTTGTGTTAATATTGCAATGTATAATTTCAATTAAACTTGGTTTTAAAAAATTATTTTTCAGCATTAAATGTATAGTAATTTAGGGTTTTTGGTTGTTGTTTTTTTTTTAAGCAATACATAATTAAAAACAACCTTAATCCCCAAACCCCTAAACCATAACCCAATTCGCAAAAAAGTTCATTCATATACTGTAGTTAAACTGTCATAGCTTACCACCAAATAAGTTTCCATTTTAATTTTGATGACGATTTACAAGTTTAACCAAAATATGTATGGTGCTAAAATTGCTAAATTAAAATTGCTATAATTTGTCAACCTTGTCAATGGAAAGAAAATCGTAATTGTTCGGAAAAGTCTTTGTTTCCTATTCCGTGTTTTTGCGACATTATAGGAATGAGTCATGTCACACTTGAATGAAGTCATCTTTTCCACCCCATTGATCCCTCATTGATCCAAGTGCACTCAGATATTTTGTTTACTTTGTTGCTAAGCAACACGGTGTATATACTTTAGTAAAACAAAAGAAACTAATTTTTTTAACCTAATTCTAAAGAATGTGATGTATACTTTTTATAGTTGACTATAATGTTTGACTTTGTTGTACAAAGAAACAAGAAGACTGAAAATCTGTTTGCAGTTAATGTTGCAGGCAGTTATGTCAAGAAATACCAAATATGAAAGAAAGAAAAGAAAGAAAGAATAAAAGAAAGAAAGAAAGAAAGAAAGAAAGAAAGAAAGAAAGACAGGAAGAAAGAAATTGGTAAGGCATGAAAGAAAGAATGAAAGAAAGAACAAAAGAAAGAATGAAAGTGGGAAGGCATGAAAGAAAGAAAGAAAGAAAGAACAAAAGAAAGAATGAAAGAAATAAAGAAGAAAGAAAGAACAAAAGAAAGAATGAAAGAAATAATGGAAGAAAGAAAGAACAAAAGAAAGAATGAAAGAAATTGACAATAAACAATAAACGTTTCTGTGATTTCTAAATATTTTGTAGACCTTATCTTTGGGATTACCCTTGTATAATTATCTATACATATATAAAGAGCAGTTGGCGTTTATGTATTTATCTCTGGATGAAACTCTGAAAATAAAACAATTAATGACAAAGTAAATATACATACACATTAAATATCACCAGTTCTTGGTTTTTGTGCAAAAATTATGAAGATTTGATTCATATTTGAAGATATTTAAAAATTAAAATATACTTAGAAATAGCATTGAAATTCTACTTAAAAACGTCCTGCATTTGTAATTTTCAAAAGTAAGCAAATCAATACAACAGAGTTTTTTCCACCCTCTCTACCCAGGTGATGCTGGGTAGCCACTTCTAATATTTATTAAAATTCTGTTATGAATCATATCTATACAAAAATCATGAAGATTTGATTCATATTTGAAGATATTTAAAAATTAAAATATACATAGAAATAGCATTGAAATTCTACTAAAGATATCCTGCATTTTCAAATCTTAAAAGTAAATAAATTAATACACCAGGGTTCCCCTCTCTACTCAGGTGTTGCTGGGTAGCTGCTTCTAGTATTTATTAATATTCTGTTATGAATCATATCTACACCACTGTACTGAAGCTATATTTCTATTCTAACAATAACAGTAATCTGTAATTAATATTTTTGTTGATATTTCAGGCAGGGTGTGTTTGAGGAAATGCACAGCAATAACCACCTGTTTTTTTGGCAGATTTCCAAAACAGTATAAGGCTGTCACACACAGAAAGTAAATAGACAAAGACTGGAATGCAGTGGGAAGTATCTCATGTCTTCTAACAGTCTACCGGTGCTGAACAAACTATTACCTGTAACCAAAATTAATAGATTGGTGTGTTCATCTCTCTTGTTGGCTTATTTTATTCCAGTGGTTCCCAACCATTTTAATACCATGCCCCACTTTTTATCACAAATTTCTTAATGTCCCCCACCTGTTAATTGTTTAGTATGATATAACAATATTAGTTTTGAAGAAGTATAACAAAAATTGTATCCTTCAAATAAAACTAAAGGGTTTAAATAAAATCCATTTTATAATGTGTATAACATATCTACCATCAGAGACAGATAACTATATCAACATGAAACTTGCATTTGTGTTTAATTCAACACTACTTGCATGCTTTATTTTGCACAGTTAATTTGGTTGTAGTTAGTTTCCTCTGGTTTTATTTTTTTTAGCTTCAGTGGGAGCGTTGAGCAGCTGACTAAAACTCAGCTGCTTCTTTGACAGCAGATGAAGAACTGCAAAGTTAAACAAGTCAGAAGCCATGCATATAGCTGGTGTCAGATGCACGATAACATTAGTGGGTGAACACTTGACTAGATTGCACAAGCTGTTGTGCTCAGCTAGGTTGTAATTACAATTTTACCCTATAAATTTATAATTTTTACCCATATAGGGTAAAATAAAATAGAAATGTTGATATTACTTATATTTTTCTTATTGCTCACCCACCATTATTATTGACCCCCCCCCCAGTGGGGCATAGGCCCCACATTGGGAATCACATGCTGAAAACAATTTGTTTTATTCATTCTTGATGGGTATTGAATCTTTTTTTTAAGTCAATTTTTTAAACATTTTCTAAAACTCATTTTTTCTATTTCTCTGAATTTTTGAATTGAGGCTTGATAATTTGGACTATTGTATTATTTGGACTATTGTCCTCATCTTTATTGTTATTTACACAATGTTTTGGTCAATGTGCCCTATGGCCTTTTTAAGTTGTTTCTTGTCAAACTCGAGAACCTTCTTGGACTCAGGAACCTTCAGTTCATAATCGGGAGCATTCTCGAAACTTCGAACTGAGACCTTTATTCAATCCACAGAGGTAGACGGTTTTCATTCCATTAACCATGACCGGGTACAAGTGTTAAACTGCGTTAAGTATTCTATGCTATTATCGCCGTTGGCAAGGATTGAACCTACAGCCTAGAGATGATTGTCACTTAGAACTGTATCAACTCAACCCTTATATCCGTTGCGCCATGTGTCCAACTGGTTTGTTCATTTTCTACAATGGTAACCATTACACTACAAATGCTTCCATAATATTTGATTATAGTAGAATTTTAATTCAGAGTTTTCTCTCTCCTAGACTGGTTTGCCAAACCAAAGTTAAAGAGTCTAGTCTGCTCTACTATGTATCCATAGCTGGAGGGAGAATAGTTTGGTATTAACTCTATATGAAATGCAAACAGCCTCATTCGGGGTTTGAGCTCATTTCACCATCTCTACGATGATAACCATAACACCATGCACCTCCATTTTAAATAATATATTCTTCAGCCTTGTCAAGATGTGATATGAATTTTCTTTGGAAATTCTTATGAAAAGGTATGAATCCAAATAACAAAAAAAAAAACATATATATATATATATATATATACTAGCAAATATATGCACCCTCCGGGTGCAAGTATTTAAGTTTTAATATAATAAAATATCATATTAAATTAGAAAGGCTAATGAAACTGAATAAGAATGTAGATAAAAAGATTTGGAACAGAGGGGGTATGATTGAAAATAGAACAACTTTGAAACAACTCTTCCATCATTTTCCGTTACTCCCGTCTTTCATTGGTAAATTTTCCTAATTTAACTATTTAGTTAAATTAGGAAATAAAGAATAAAATGACAGTTATTTTTTCTTGTTAATGGATTTCATTTAAGATTCATTGAAGAGATTTTTGCTTATATTCATTAAAATAAAACCAAACAATTAGAAATCAATAATACTAAGCACATATTTAATAAAATCACATTTTTAATATCAATATGCAAATTAGCCTTCCCGTTCACACTGCAAACCGCTATTTTTTGTATATATAAATACAATTGCATGTTATTTGTATGTAGATATGGACAGCACTAATAAAAAGGTGAAGCAATTTTGTTAATAATTGAGGTTTAAATATAAATAAAATCATGGAGAATGTGATGGAAATAACGAAGGGAATTGGGCCTTGAGTAGTAATATAGTTTCGGTTACAGACAGAAAAACACACAATCTCCATTATAATAAGATATATATATATATATATATATATATATATACATATACATTGGTTTGGTGGTTGGTTTGGAAGGCTATCATAATGCAAGTTTAAAGAAAAATAAGGTAACTATGGTGTTGTTTGTTAACCTGTGATTTATTCTTAATATTTTGTGATAAAAATTTCTTCAACAGAAGATTTCTGAAACTGAAGCTGTTGTTAGTAATCATTCATTCTACTTTGTGCCTTATATCTTCCAAATTCTTGGCATGTGTACGTGTGTGTGTGTGTGTGGGGGTATGGGTGTGTGTGTGTACTTTCTAGGACCATCTGATTCTTTTTATATATATATATATATATATATATATATATATATATGTGTGTGTGTGTGTGTGTGTGTGTGTAATGTAGCCATGACACTACAAGTTCTTCCATAATACTTGATTTATATCTATTTATATTATAGATTAAACATGAAAATGAATTAGAAATTGATGATGATGATGATGATGATGATGATGATGATGTGTATTTACCAACCTCTCTGTACGAGCAGGATGTGACACAAGGTCAATTTTTTAAGCAGAGTTTAACATCCTTCTCTAAGTCTGGTTTGAATCCAGAGTTTTCCTTCTCCTAGACTAGTTGCACAGTTTACCCTACCATTTACCCACAGCTGGAGGGAGAATAGTTAGATGCATACCTTTCCCAAGGGTATTAGCACTATGTGAAATTCAAACAGCCTCGTCCGGGATTTGAACTTTGATTGCCATGTCCATTTCCTATGACGATAACCATTACACATGAGTGCTTCCATGATACTTAATTAAAGTAGAGATTTATTTATATTATAGATTGAATGTTTTGGCTTGGTTTGGTTTGGTTGTTTGGTTTAATGGCATATCAACCCTTATGGGCTATTTAATGCCAAATTTTGTTTTTGTTTTATATATGACTAGGTAGAGTGGGGATTTTTTTAAAGTTAGTCTCGCAGATCCATTATTACTTATCACAAGTTAGATCCTCACTGGATGCCCCATAAAATCCCCATGTAAACGTATAACAATGTAGTAAGAAATTTTAATTCAATAATTTGCAATTAAAAAAAAAATACAATATAAATGAGGCGATTAATTCACTTGATCAACATCATATTTCAATTACCTTCTGTTACTATACAAATTTGAAGTTTTAAATATCTTCCCAAATATAAATAAAATCTTCATTATTTTTGCTCAAAAACCAAGCCCTGGTGATAGGGAATGTATATATATATTTACTTTGTCATTAATTGTTTTATTTTCAAAGTTTCCTCCAGACATACATGTGACCAGTTTAGGTTTTGAAATTAGAAGAAAGAAAGAAAAAGAAAACGGAAATATAATTCGCCGGCTGACTTCGGCCGTAGATTCAAAACAGATGGGCGATCCGGAAATGACCTCGACCAGGGAGTCGAGGCGGATGGTGGCCGGGATAGGGCTGATTATATCAGTAGTAAAATCTCAAGTAGGTCGGAACTCCCAGAAGTGAGAAGCGGCAGCCGTAGACCAATCTTTGATTTGGTCAGACTTGTGTCGCAGGGGAAAAGATAAATCCTGTTTTATAGATTACCGGAAAATGAAAAATCGAAATTAAAAGAAAACCAAATGTATTAAAAGGATACTGGGAAAAATGAAAGTGGCCAGAAGATCGTCGGGAAAGAGAATCTTTGGTTTATTGTTTCCTTAAACACTTAAGAATGGAGATAACTCTTGTTGAAAATCGAAATTAAAGAAAGTCAAATGTATTTAAAAAACATTCAAGTGGCCGGAAGAGATGGCACCTAGATTGGTGAGCGGAAGTAAATTCGATTGGCTGATTGAAACAAGAGGGGGGCGGTTACCCTGCTGAAGTAGGAGGAGCAGAAAAAAATTCCTAATATCTTCATGTCGGCTGGAAATAAAATTGTTCCGATTGAAATATTATTTAACTCAGACGTTTTTGGCTTGAGAAGCAGACGAGGCCGAATGGGCAGATGAGGCCAAACAGGCAGATGAAGTTGTGATTGCTTGAGAACCGGGCTAGCTGAATAGATTAACGCAATACTGAAAGCCGAGAGTAACTGACTTCAGCTAAGACCATTTTGAAAACTTAGTCAACTTACGAACTGTTTTGCACAATACTTTGCAGAAGACCAGAAGTATTTAGTTACGGGTACATCACTCCCACAGACCTTGAGAAGTAATTATTTGTATTCTTGTATTTTTGAATATAAATGTTGTTGATTTTTGAAGAAAAAGAGTCGTTATTTTTTTTTATATGACCAATAGGCCGCCATTAACCTCGGAAATCAGTTTCTATAGCAGATTTCTAGTCGTTTGAGATCTTAGCACAACGTGGGGCATTCGGCTAGACTTCCAGTAAATATAGAGACCCTGCAATCCTTGGTTGATGCAGAAAATCCGATCTTGACGGCCAATTTCGGAGATTCTGTGAGCCCTTTAGCTCGGTAGTGACCGACGGGTTATATACACATATACACAACTGCCCTTTATATATGTATAGATTTATTTTGGACTGTTATCCTCATCTTTATTGTGTATAAACACAACATCCAGGCCACTTTATACACAATAAAGATGAGGACAGCAGTCCAAAATATCATATTATTCATATTAAGCCTCATCTCATAAATACACATAAAAATATATATATGATTTGTTTAAGAAATAATTTTCATTAACTTCATTAAATACCAAGAGCTTGTGGTCGAATGCAGATCAAATGGCTGGAAGGCCCGAAATTAACCTTTCAAGGTTGGATGCCGTGGCTTTGCTTGGCAGGTCACTTTTGAAGATGTTTAAGACCCTTGGCATTAGGTGCCAGCAGAGTAGGAGAGCCATAACAGAAATAACAGGAGTTGCTGAGAGAGCATCGAGATGGCTCTGGATCCGCAGGAGCGATGTTTGGATAAGTGCCACTAGGTCGCAAACCGGGAATTGATCAGTCTGGTTCGGGTCTCCTGGGTGAGGGTGTATGGTGAGTAATGACCCGAAACACCTGTTGACCTTGGGTTCATCACTGATGACTGTGGCCTAGTATTTCACCCAACGGTGTGCTTATAAATTAAAAAAAAAAAACATTTGTATTAATAAATACTAGTAGTTGATCCTCAGCCACCACCTTCTTGCACCTATATGATAAAAAGGGGAAGCGCGTGGTGTAATGGTTAAAGTCATGGGAAATGGACTTGTTGCCCTGAGTTCAAATCCTGGATGTGGTAATTGCATTTCACTTAGCACTAATACACTTGGGAAAGGTATGAGTCCTACTCTCCCTCCAGCTATGGATAAATAGCAGCGCAGACTGTGCTCTTTAACCTTGGTTAGGCAACCGGTCTAGGAGAAGGAAAACTCTGAATTCAAACCTGTTAAACTCCACTTAAGAAATTGACCTTGTGTCACATCCTACTCATGTGGAGGGGTTGGTAAATATATATATATATATATATATATATATATATATATGATAAAAAGGGGCGGGTGTTAAAGGAATTGAAGAATACGGTTGGGATAATCATATAGTTGCTTGGGGTTTGACAAGACCAACCACTTGATTGGATGGGACCTCTCTGACCACCTTTCTAGGCTAAGTAAGGGATGAAGCAGAGTGTTGCATGTAATGAGAGCAGTTAGTAACTGGGCCACAGACAGCTCAACTGCCACAAACCTGTCCTTAGGCATTACAGGTTGCCAATCACGACCTCTACAGAGGTGCAGTTGGCATATTCTACAACCCCAGCCAACAGGGTAGATAGATTAGATATGAAAATAAATTACAAATTAAGGTAAGTACTTTTAGTAGGTTGAATTTCATTAGTCTCAGGTTTAGACTTGTGATATTGTGAATTTATTTTAGGATAGTTTACGACAATAATTAATTATTTATGTTTTCATCATTAAGTACCTAAGAAGTCATAAAACAAGTAATTAAAACATTTCAGAGTTGCCTGTGTCAAAAAATCATGTTGCCCCCATCTCCACCCCTGGGAGCTGGGAACCAGGAGCTACAATACGGGGGGGTTCAAAGAGTAATCTAGCAGAAGTTAGCAGGAATCAGAAAATTAATTGTTTTATATTTACTACCCCTCGAAAAATAATCAAACTAGCACACTTAATGTTTTTTATATAGCAGTAAATAAACTAATAACAGTTATCATGCAAAACATTTTTTATTCAATAGCTGAATATTCTGGCTTCATAAAATTTACCTTAAAAGTTCCCAAACGGTCTGTATTTTTCCACTTGGGCCCTTTGCCTTCTCGCTACAGGTGTTCTATAGAATACTAAGTCCAATTACCGTCAAATTGGCAAGACAAAACGGCAAACAGTCGTAACTGAATACGATTCTGAGATGCCGTAAAGACCACTGAAAAGTGGCAGGATTTATGGAGCCTCAGAGGGCCCTACAAACAAAGCAGCCAATCAGGACTCCGGGAATGGACTCACCCAAATGCATGGGTGGACTGTTCTAAATTCCCATAAATACCAGTTGTCTTGACACTGGTGCAGTTGGGCTTGGCCAGTCACATTGCTCAAACCAATTGTTGACTGTCTAACTGACTTATTTTAAAACCCTACACCACATACCTTTGTGGCGAGCCGGAAGTTCATACTTCGACAGACAGAGATCGAATGACAAAAGTATTTTTCCACTTGGGCCCTTTGCATTCTCACTACAGGTGTTCTTAAAACCCTACACCACCATACAATTATGCAACACTAGCTCACTTAGAGGATGTTCACTTATGTTTTTTATTTAGCAGTAAATTAACTAATAGTAGACAAGACATAAAACATTTTTTTATTTAATAGTTGAACATTCAGGTTTCTTAAAACATACCTTAAACAACTAGATTAGATTATTTGAATTAAATATACTGTAAAGCAATGTTTACTGCATTAGTCTTGCATACTTATTACTACTTTAATATTGATGGATCATTGCAGATTTTTCATTCTAATGACTCAGTGTTATAATAAACGTAATATATATTAATCTATCTCATTGTTGGGTTATCTTCCCTTGATGCAGTGTTTGCCGATGGGTAGCGTTGACGGGAATCTGAATACCTGTCTCTTTCCTCCCAGGACGGCAATGAGTTAACATGACACCTCTGCCCCTTAGGTGGGGGGCTTTGCTCCCCAACCACCTACCAGTAAGTGACATTCCCTATGACACAAGTCATACACCTATTCCTCTTAGAGAGCGTTATGTATCTGTTTTGTATATCTTTGTCTTGTATGTGTTTCTCCATCACTTATGGAAT
Organism: Doryteuthis pealeii; assembly: GCA_023376005.1. Lineage (NCBI taxonomy): Eukaryota > Metazoa > Mollusca > Cephalopoda > Myopsida > Loliginidae > Doryteuthis > Doryteuthis pealeii. Next base: position 40,890,037 of record CM042172.1, read on the forward strand.
AAATATTGTTATTATTATTAGTGTTATTCGGACTATTGTCCCCATCTTCATTGTTATTTGTACAACGTTTCAGCCGATATACCCTCCGGCCTTCTTCAGGTATTTCTTGTCGGACTCGGGAACCTTCTCGGACTCGGAACCTTCTCGGACTCGGGAACCTTCTTTTCGAACTCGGGAACTTTCTTGTCGTATTCGGGAGCCATCACGGAACTTTGAACCCGAATACGACAAGAAAGTTCCAGAGTTTGAAAAGAAGGTTCCCGAGTCTGACAAGAAATACCTGAAGAAGGCCGGAGGGTATATCAGCCGAAACGTTGTACAAATAACAATGAAGATGGGGACAATAGTCCGAATAACGCTAATAATACTAATTTTCAAGCCTCATCTCAAACATTTAGAGAAATAAAATATTGTTATTGTTTTACACCTTTATAGGGATCTATCTTTCTCAGTCTGTTCGTATATAGGAATCTATCAATCTCAGTCTATTCATATATAGGAATCTATCTATCTCAATCTGTTCACATATATTAATCTATCTATCTCAGTCTGTTCATATTAATCTGTCTATTCATATCTATCTATCTATCTATCTCAGTCTGTTCACATATATTAATCTATCTATCTCACTCTGGTCACATATTAATCTATCTATCTCAGTCTGTTCATATATATTAATCTATTTATCTCAGTCTGTTCACATATATTAATCTATCTCACCCTGTTCACATATTTTAATCTATCTATCTCACTCAGTTCACATATATTAATCTATCTATCTCAGTCTGTTCACATATATTAATCTATCTCACTCTGTTCACATATTTTAATCTATCTATATATTAATCTATCTATCTCAGTCTGTTCACATATTTTAATCTATTTCAGTCTGTTCACATATTTTAATCTATCTATATATTAATCTATCTATCTCAGTCTGTTCACATATATTAATCTATCTCAGTCTGTTCACATATTTTAATCTATCTCAGTCTGTTAACATATATTAATCTATCTCACTCTGTTCACATATTTTAATCTATCTATATATTAATCTATCTATCTCAGTCTGTTCACATATTTTAATCTATCTATCTCACTCTGTTCACATATTTTAATCTATCTATATATTAATCTATCTATCTCAGTCTGTTCACATATATTAATCTATCTCAGTCTGTTAACATATATTAATCTATCTCAGTCTGTTAACATATATTAATCTATCTCACTCTGTTCACATATTTTAATCTATCTATATATTAATCTATCTATCTCAGTCTGTTCACATATATTAATCTATCTCACTCTGTTCACATATTTTAATCTATCTATATATTAATCTATCTATCTCAGTCTGTTCACATATTTTAATCTATTTCAGTCTGTTCACATATTTTAATCTATCTATATTAATCTATCTATCTCATCTATCTCAGTCTGTTCACATATTTTAATCTATCTCAGTCTGTTAACATATATTAATCTATCTCACTCTGTTCACATATTTTAATCTATCTATATATTAATCTATCTATCTCAGTCTGTTCACATATATTAATCTATCTCAGTCTGTTCACATATTTTAATCTATCTATCTCAGTCTGTTCACATATTTTAATCTATCTATATATTAATCTATCTATCTCAGTCTGTTCACATATATTAATCTATCTCAGTCAATTCACATATTTTAATCTATCTATCTCAGTCTGTTCACATATATTAATCTATCTCACTCTGTTCACATATTTTAATCTATCTATATATTAATCTATCTATCTCAGTCTGTTAACATATATTAATCTATCTCACTCTGTTCACATATTTTAATCTATCTATATATTAATCTATCTATCTCAGTCTGTTCACATATATTAATCTATTTCAGTTCGTTCATATTAATCTGTCTATGAGTCCTGGGTATGATGTTAAACTCTATCTGATGGTGAGGTTCCACTTTTGGAGGTTTGGGGAATGTGGAGCACCCCTTCATCACCATTGCTCCCTGGTCCACTCTGACCCGGAGTGGTAGTACCTGTTAGGGTTCCATCTATGGGTTAAATAGAAAAATAGGAGTTTATAAAAATTGAGTATCCATTAAGAATTGATTTATTTCAAAACTTTATCGGCATTAAATGATCCACTGAGGTTGATATGCCGTAAAACAAAACAAACCAAACTTCTTTCTATCTATGAATCTATCTCAGTCTGTTCATATTTATATACCTATATCAGCCTTTTCATATTTCATCTATCTCAGTCTCTTTATAATCTATCTATCTATCTATGTCTGTTCATATCTATCTATCTATCTATCTATCTATGTATGTTCATATCTATCTATCTCTCTCTCTCTCTCTTTATATATATATATATATATATATATGTGTGTGTGTGTGTGTGTGTGTGTGTAATATTGTAATAATTGAAAAACACAAGTTTCGTAAACAAATAATGTTTATTATGCCTACACTGCAGTGTTTCAGTCTGTTTAGATTAACCTTCATCAGGGCTTTCGTTGGTTTAAGGATGAAGGTCTAACTAAACAGACCAAAACACTGCAGTGTAGGCATAATAAACATTATTCATTCATGAATGAGAACAATCTACCCTAATTTATTAAATAACGGGTTTGTTTTGAAGTTCCGTGAAGGCTTCCAATTATAACATGAAGGCTTCTGAATTTGACAAGAAGGTTTTTGAGTTCAACAACATCTGAACCAAATATTTACAAATAAATCAAATTTCAGCATTACATAACCCATAAAGAGTTGATGTGCCATTAAACAAATAAAACAAATCAAACCATTTCTTTTCCAAGTAACATGTGACAATTTGTGCTGTTAAATATGGCAGATATTAATATGAGTCTGTCTTCAAGTGGTTATAAAATGATCCATAAAAATAACATAAACTACAATCCTTGTTTTATTTGGTTTGAGTCATAGTAAATTATTTAAATAGTTTAGATAGACATAACAATGAAAGCCTCAACTATGAGTTGCTTACTAGAAGGATTTCTCATTCAGTAAGGAGTGGTTACTAAATAGGTTTTATTATTTTAGTCAAAAATATGAAGAAAGAAAAAACAGGGAAATGTTAAGAGAATAAAAGAAAGAAGGAAGTAAATAAATGATATCAAGAAAGAAAAAAGTAAATATCAAAAAAGAAAGAAAGAAAGAAAAAGAAAGAAGAAAATATTTTTAAAAAAGAAAGAAAGTAGAAAACATTATTTGTTTCCTACTTTTTTCCTTTTTTTTTTCCTTCTTTCTTTCTTTCTTTTTTAAATATTTTCTTTTTAATGTTTTCTTCTTTTCTTTCTTTCTTTTTTAATATTTTCCTTCTTTCTAATATCGTCTTTTCTTTCTTTCTTTCTTTCTTTCTTTCACAATATTTTCATTTTTCTTTCCTCACATTATCCTTCTTTATTTGTTTCCTACTTTTTTCCTTCTTTTCTTTCATTCTTTCATTCATTCTTTCTTTATTTATTTATTTCTTTCTTTTTAAATATTTTCTTTCTTTCTTAATGTTTTCTTCTTTTCTTTCTTTTTTAATATTTTCCTTCTTTCTAATATCTTCTTTCTTTCTTTCTTTCACAATATTTTTCTTTCCTCAAATTATCCTTCTTCATTTGTTTCCTTCTTCTTTTCATTTATTCTATCTTTAATATTTGCCAGGTACAACTCATACACATATATTGTTAAAGCTCAGCAAGTAGGATCTCCATCCTTAATGTAACATAATCTTACTGCCATGTGTTCTTCTCATTAGACAAGTTAGACTATGTTAAGTTCTGTAAATATTTATCCATTCAAACAGATAGACTTGTTTTATTATTAAACTAGAAGCAACTACCCGGCATCACCTGGGTAGAGGGGGGGGGGAGTTAGTCTCACAGATCCATTATTACTGAATCGGACCCTAAATATCTATCCATCCTAATTAATAAACTTGTTTCCTTATTATCATTTTTTTTTGACAATTAGGAAAAGATGATCATTTGGAAGATATATATATATATATATATATATATATATATATATACTAGCAAATATATGCACCCTCCGGGTGCAAGTATTTAAGTTTTAATGTAATGAAATATCGTATTAAATTAGAAACGCTAATGAAACTAAATAAGAATGCAGATAAAAAGATTTGAAACAGAGGGGGATATAATCGAAAAATAGAACTACTGAAACTTACTCTTCCATCACTCTCGTCTTTCATTGTTATTTTTTCTAATTTAAGTATTTAGTTAAAAGAGGAAGTAAAGTATAAAATGACAGTTATTTTTTCTTGTTAAGGGATTTCTTTTAAGATTCATTGAAGAGATTTTTGCTTATATTCATTAAAATAAAGCCAAACAGTTAGAAATAATACTAAGCACATATTTATTAAAATTACATTCTTAATATCAATATGCAAATTAGCCTTCCCGTTCACACTGTAAACCGCTATTTTGTTGTATATATAAATACAATTGCATGTTATTAGTATGTAGATATGGTTAACAGTATAAATAATGTAAAACAATTTTATTAATAAAATTTATAATAAGGATAAATTCATGGTGAATGTGATGTCAATTACTAAGGGAATTGTGACTTGAGTAGTGATTTAGTTTCGGTTACAGACAGAAAAACACACAATCTCCATTATAATAAGATATATATATAGAGAGAGAGAAAGAGAAAGAGAGACAAGGTATGAGTTCCATCCTTAATATAACATAATCTTATTACCATGTGTTCTTCTTATTAGACTAGTTAGACTATGTTAAGTTCAGTAAATATCTATCCATCCTAAAAGATAAACTTGTTTTCTTATTCTTCTTTTTCTTCTTTTTTTTTTTTTGACACTTGGAAAAAGATGATTATTTGAGAGAGATAAACATAAAGATAGATAGATAGATAAAGAGAGAACAAAATACTACCAAGCAAGTAATTTGAAAAAACTTTTCACGAAAATAAGACTATCCAGGATTTTAGATTTCCTAAAAAAAGTGGGATTCTACTCAAAAATATGAATAATTGAACAATAGTTAAAATATATACATATACACATTTGTTTTCTACCAAACTATCACTACGAATCCAAAACTTAGTCAGCATTAAATGACCCACTGAGGTTGATATGCCATAAAATAAAACAAACCAAAACAAACAGAGAGAGAGAGAGAGAGAGAGAGAGAGAGAGAGAGGAGAGAGAGAGAGAGAGAGAGCAAGGTAGGAGCTCCTTCCTCATGTAACATAACCGTACATGATGTGTTTTTATTAGACTAATTAGAGTTAGTTAAGTTCAGTAAATATTTATTCATCCTAAAAGATTAACTTTTTATTATTATTATTATTATTATTATTATTATTATTATTATTATTATTATTTGACAATTAGAACATGATCATTTGAGAGAGAGGGAGAAAGAGATAGAGAGGGAGAAAGAGATAGAGACAGAGACAGAGCATGTATGAGCTCCATCCTTAATATAACATAATCTTACTGCCATGTGTTCTTCTCGTTAGACTAGTTAGACTATGTTAAGTTCTGTAAACTTGTTTTATTATTATTATTATTTTTTGACAATTAGAAAAATTATCAATTGGGAGAGAGAGAGAGAGAGAGAGAGAGAGAGAGAGAGAGAGAGAGAGAGAGAGAGAGAGAGAGATTGCCCAAGCTGTTACCGTAACAGTGAATTGTCAGTGAAGATCCCCAGCAAGCATGGGTTAACACTTACACACACTTTCTCATGCTTTCTACACAAATAAAATAGTACAAATCACTGAAGTGTAAACAAATAAAATCTCTGTTAATAGAAAAATCTTACCTTGTGCGTGTACATTTTTATATATCCATTGAGAATTTCTTTTTTATTTTCTGTCTCTTGTAAATATGAAAATCAGAGTCAATATCTTTGAGTGTTGCTTGCTTCTATTACCTGAATAAACACTCAACGTATATGTAGATATTTATTGTTTATTGGTTGCTAAGCAACAGGGAAGGTACTATCTCTCATCAGGCAACATGCCATAACATGATCAATTTCCTCAAAATATAATCAAAAATCAATGTGTGTTTATCTATTTTGTATCTTTTTCCAAACATTTTTTTGTTTTTTTTATAAAACTATAACTTTCTAAAAAATTCTAGCACTCTGGGGAAGTAGCGTGTGTCACTTCTTCAATGGCATTACTCCCAGGTCCACTATGACCCAAAGTGGTAGTACCTGTTAGGGTCCCATCTATAGGTCAAATAGATATGTTTGAAATTTATTTGTAAAAGATAGGAATATCTTAAAATTCTGGTGCTCTGGGGAAGTATGGTGTCACCTCTTCAATGCCATTACTCCCAGGTCCACTATGACCCAAAGTGGTAGTACCTGTTAGGATCACATCTATAGGTCAAAACTCAGTCGGCAAAGCATTTGACTCAGAACCACAAGGTTCTGGGTTCAATACCGACCTGCACCAACTCAGAGCATGATTAGCATGGCTTGGATCTGTGCAGTAAAATGGGGAGCTGATAGTAGGTGTGGCGTTCTACCTCAGACCCAAAAACAATCTCCCTGGTCAAGCGCTAGTGAAAAGGGGATAGACTCCCTTGCTGTCTCACTGATACTGACAAGATAGGGAATATTTGATACCATAACTGTATGTATTTGCTCAACCCTGCTGTTATGAGCAGGATGTGACACAAGGTCAATTTTTAAGTGGAGTTTAATAGGTTTGAATTCAGAGTTTTCCTTCTTCAAGGAGGTTGCCATACTAAGGTTAAAGAGCAGAGTCCTCTCTACTATTTACCCATAGCTTGAGGGAGAATAGTTGCATTCATACCTTTTGTAATGGAATTAGTATTATGCAAAATGCAAACAGTCTTGTATTATCTAGATTATTTGGACTATTGTCTTCATCTTTATTGTTATCTGCACAACGTTTTGGCTGATGTACCCTCCAGCCTTCTTGTCAGACTCGGGAACCTTCTCGAACTTAGGAACCCCCTCCTCGAACTTGGGGACCTTCTCTTTGAACTCAGAAACCTTCTTTTCGAACTCGAAATACCTGAAGAAGACTAGAGGGCACATCAGTCGAAACGTTGTGCAGATAACAATAAAGATGAGGACAATCGTCCAAATAATCCAAATAATACTAATTATCAAGCCTCATCTAAAAATTCAGAGAAATAGTGTAGATAACAATAAAGATGAGGACAATAGTCCGAATAATACAAATAATACAAATTATCAAGCCACATCTAAAAAATTCAGAGAAATAGAGTAGATAACAATAAAGATAAGGACAATAGTCTGAATAATACAAATGATACAAATTATCAAGCCTCATCTAAAAAATTCAGAGAAATAGGAAACAGTCTTCTTCAGGATTTGAACTTGGGTCACCATGACCATTTTCTACAACTGTATGCAAATTTTTATGAACTTATTAACCCTTTTGCTGATGAAATGAGAAAAATGTCATACCACTAGCAAAAAGGGTTAAGAATAGCTGCTTGTTAGTTTGTTTGTTTTGTTTTACGGCATACCAACCTCGGTGGGTCATTTAATGCTAAGTTTTGAAATAAATTCATTCTTAATGGATACTCAATTTTTTTATAAACACATTTTTCTATCTAACCCATAGATGGGACCCTAACAGGTACTACCACTCCGGGTCATCAGAGTGGACTAGGGAGTAATGGTGATGAAGGGGTGCTCAAAATTCCCCTGACCTCCAAAAATGGAACCTCACCATCAGATAGTTTAATGTCATACCCAGACATGAAGACCCTCAGCTACTGCCTTCTAGCACATATATGATAAAAAGAGGTTGGGGCTTGCCATAAGGGCAATAGAGTTGGGACAAACATATAGGTGCTAGGGCTTGGCATGGCCAGCCAATTGATTGGAGGGGGCCTCTCTGACCGCCCGTTTAGCCTAAGTTGCATGTCATGGACTGCTCATCTCCCAGGATTCCGTCCTTAAGCATCATGGATTACCACCTACAGCCAACAGGTGGCCCCTTTGGTGGGTTCTTACCCCTATGCAGAGGTGCAGTCGATGTATTCTAAAACCCCACCGATAGGGCTGAGTAGCTACTTGAAACTATACTTATTTACTCAGGATTATTATTATTAGTCACTTAAAATCATATAAGTGTGTGCAAACATGGATATACCACAGTATGATAATTTAATTATCTCAACATTTGATATGTTTACTTAAGCACTATTACAAAATAGTTCAATATGTAAAAAATATAATAATCTTGACTAGCAGGACCTGTGGATATACCACAATATGATAATTTAATTATTACATTTGATATGTTTACTTAAGAGCTATTACAATAGTTCAATACCAGCTGAACCAGTGTATATATCACAGTATGATAATTTAATTATCACAACATTTGATATGTTTACTTAAGAGCTATTGCAAGTACTTCAATATGTAAAAGTATAATAATCTTAATTTAACTCTCTCACTTTTTTTCTTTCTTTCCTTCTTTTCATCTTTTCATCATGTTCGATTGAAATAGATTAATGTTATCGCTTCCGCGTGCTCACCTATCTCTCTATCTTTCCCCTACTCTCTTTCTTTCTTTCTTATATTTTTCTGTGTAGCATGTCCTTTTTCTTCCCTTTCTTGCTTTATAATAAAAACAGAATGGTCCATTATCTAGCTGATGTGATGACACTCATAAGAAATAAGAATTTGAATCTGCCAGAGCAGATAATCAGGATTTACATTTTTGCATTTCATCGTGGACTATTTGGACGGTCTCATTTTTAACAAGAGGGTGTTGCAAGATGATAATGGTTGTACTTTTAAGGAACACAAGTATTAATATATAGATACTTGAAACCATACAACTGAATGAAAGTTGGGCAATTCCATTTCAAATCATCCAGAAAAAAGTAAAATTGTCACCCACCCTCTTCAATTTTTCTGAAATTTTGTACAGGTGTGGACAGTGTTAAAGTTATTGATGATTTCTGATCTTTTCCTGACAAGATCAAAATCCTGATGTGGCTCTGATTCTAAGACAATTTCTTTTTCTATTATTATTTCACATATATTGAATATTATTTGTACCACAAAAATAGTTTGGTGTTTGTCCAGAACTAAAGCTACAACATCAGTTAAAATTTTGCAAACCATTTAATAATTTAAAACAGGTTAACTTTCAGACTTTTTTTTATAGCATTTTTGGATTCCTTGGGCAAAAATGATTTTATAAACCAATTAGGAAGCTCTAGAAATAATTTTACAGACAAAAATAGATTACAAAAAGTCACCATTTTTTTTAACCTAACCACCCAAATTTGGAAAATTAAAAATCGACATAATTCCTCCAATTTTCGGAATTGGAAGCTCAAATTTTGGGGATTGTCTAAGTTTAAGATAGTTCACACATGGACAAAATTTCAGAAAAATTGAAGTGAGAAATTTTAACAAGTTTTAACAAAATGTTGTAGCTTCAGTTCTGAACAAAAACCAAACTATGATTTTAGTACAAATAATGTTCAATATATGTGAAATAATAATAGAAAAAAATCTTTGTCATAGATGCTGTGCCACATCAGAATATTGATCTTGCTATGAAAAAATAAAAAATCATCAATAACTTAAAATTGGTTGACTTTCAGACTTTTTCAATAGCATTTTTGGATTCCTCAATCAAAAATGCTTTTATAAACCAATTTTTAGGAGTCAGAAAGCTCTAGAACTCATTTTACAGACAAAAATAGATTACAAAAAGTCACCATTTTTAGCAAAAAATTTGGAGAGCAAAAAAAATTGGCATAACTCCGCCAATTTTTGGAATTGGAAGCTCAAATTTTGGGGAATGTCTAACCTAAACACAGTCCACACCTGTACAAAATTTCAGAAAAATTGAAGGGGGTTGGGTAACATGGCCTGGATGTTTTGACATGGAATTACCCAGTTATTTGTATTAGATAGAAATCCTTGATGTGCAAACAAATGATTATAAACAATTTTTTTAAAAGTACAATTTAAAAATAAGGCAATGGAAGATTTGAAAATTAGTCATGATTGTAATAAAACATTTAGAAATTAATTATATTTTGGCATTAGATATCCCATTTGGAGTTGATATGCCATTAAACAAATAAACCAAAAATATATTGTTATGATTACAATCAAACATTTAGAAATTACTCAAATATTGGCATTAAATAACCTGTGGGGTGGCCAGAGGTTTAATGTCTTAGGTTTAAAAGGTGGTTATGGTTATTCCTGGTGAGTGTTCCTAGGGTTTGCTTTTAACCACATCTTATTTGGTGGTCACTCTGAAAAGGAAGGAATTCACGGAAAAAAAAGGAAGAGTCAAAGACAAAAGGTAGTTTAAGGATTTAGGTCTTATTCATAGGTTATAGCCACCACGTAGTAAGGAAATTCCTTCCTGGCCAGTAGTAGAGTTTAGACACAGTTAAGGCCTAACTTTGAATGGCCGAGAGATTCTTTTGGGGGTTAGAAATGGGTCCTTTTTCCACACAATTTTCCGGTGAAGGCTCATGGGAGTTTTTTTTTTTTTTAATTTCTAATTTTTATTTTTATTTTATTTTAATCCCCACATACCCTTAAGGAGTTGATATTCCGTTAAACAAACCAAACCAAACCAAACCAAACCAAACCAAACCAAATATAAAGTTAATATTGTAATCAAACATTTATAAATAAATCATATTTTGGCATTAAATAACCCATAAGTAGTTCATATGCCATTAAAACAAATAAACCAAACCAAACTTAGATCATTATGATAATAATCAAACATTTAGAAATGACTCAAATTTCGGCATTAAATAACTCATAAGGAGTGGATATGCCTTTATTCAAATAAACAAAACCAAATAGAGAGTTAAGATTGTAACCACCATTTATAAATGAATCACATTTTAGCATTGAATAACCCATTTGGAGTTGATATGCCATTAACCAAATCAAACCTATAAATAGTTATAATTACAAGCAAACATTTACAAACAAATATTTTGGCATTAAATATCCCATAAGGAGGTAATATGTCATTAAACAAATAAATTAAACCAAACCTATAAATAGTTATGATCATTATTAAACATTTTAGAAAGGATTCACATTTTGGTGTTAAATAACCCATAAGGAGTTGATATGCCATTAAAAAAATAAATCAAACCATCTAAAGCTTTATTTTTAGTTAAATCTGAAAAATAGTCCTTATACTACAAATTTTAGTTTGCTCCCTATCTTATTTTCACTCTGTTCCCTTAACAGTGAAACTCAGATATACACATTGTAATAAAAATGAATATAATAAAAGTATGAATTATAAAGAATGACTAAATAAAATATACCAATAACTATTTTCTGAAAAAAACAAAACAATAATTTTGATACCTTAAAATTTTGAAAAAGAATCTTTTTAACAATTCTGCAGAATTAAACTTTCAAATCAACCACAATCAGAATATATAAGTTTCTCAAATACTTTAAAATATCTTTGTGTGCGGGTGGTGACAGAGATAGCAATGAGAGCTATAAATACTTACTTCATATTTATTCAAGAATTTTAAAAATTAGTAGTCAAATTACAAAAATTAATACAAATAAATTAATATAAACCCCATTAATTTTTCTGTATCCATTTTTTTTTTTTTTTTTTTTTTTTTGCTTTTAAAGTTAATACCATGTCTTTTATTTTTATTTTTTTATAAACAGTGACATATATAATATTTTATTCATTTGTATGTAGTATATGTACTATGTACTATGTAGTTGAGAATAATAAGGTGATCCGGGGCGTGGCGGATGACTATTTGCAAGTAACAATGTATAGTAACACCGTTAAGTAGCCTCGATGTGGCTTCCTCAGAACGAGCCTGTTATGGCGTTTATTTAGGGCGATGATCATTTTTATCTTCGAATTTGTCTGAAATTGATTTAACATCTGAACCGGGGCAAAATGTCGCGAGCTTTAATACCTAGTCAGCAAAAGATTGCTGAAAAGCTGACAATCCTTAATGATCGGGCAAATGGGATGCTCATTCGGATCTATAACATCAAAAAGGTTGGTGCACATTTCCAAAATGAACGATTTTTCACCCTCTCCCTTTGTTTCTATAGCCTCTCTCTCTGCCTCTCTGTTCGTCTTAGATAATTTGATGCTTTTTCCTATGTTTAAATATGAAATTATGCAATCTTATTTGTATCTTAAGAAATATTGGGACCTTTTTTTTATATAGACACAAAATATATCGATTATCTATCAAAATTCGGTTTATTTTTCTGCTTCTACTATCCTGGCCTTTCCACCCCCTCTCTATATCTTTCTCTCTTTATCTCCCCCTCTATCTTTCTCTCTCTCTCTCATAAAACAACTATTCTGTGACATAACGTTTTTATTATTATTTTTTTTCAATCACTATTTCTACCCTGATTTCATTTCTTTTACTTATAACCATATATTTATATATATTTTCTACTTCTGACTTATTATTTAAGTAGTTTTCAATTGATTCTATGTTTTATCAACGTCTTTTTAATAAATATTTAGACCATTTTTGTTTGATTTGATGTGTGTAGTTTGATGATACCAACAACATATTAGTTCGACTATCCAAAATCCCGAAATAAAACACTCCCAATTCTGAAGAATTTTGTTCAATCTTCAACTACAAAAAACACCCTCTACTTTGTCCCCGATTTTATGTATTTATTTATTACTTGTAATTATTATTATTATTTTTCTGTTAAAACGAATATAAACTAGTAAACGCCGCTTCAGGGCCAGTCATCATCAGCAACAATAAACATTTCCTTATTTGCTGTCTTTATTGTAGAAACTACAAAACTCGGATCTGTTGTTTTCTAGATTTTATTTTATTGAATATAAGACATTTTTAAGATCGTCGTCTTCTGTCTTTCTCTCGTATATATATATATATATATATATATATATATATATATATAGTAGAGGGAAAACTTAACTTTTTCCTCTACTAATATTATTATTACTGCTCTATGTTTTTAATATATTGAATTATTTACTGATGCTACTGCAACGGAAAAGTTAAGTTAGATACTATATAAATATTATGTGCACATTTTAGAAAATAAATTTATTTCGACTTTGCCGTCTCATCAGTTCTGTTTTGGTTTTTTGTTAATTATTTCACCGTCGGAAAAAAAAGTGAAAAAAATAAAGAAATGGGGAAAATCACACCAGTAAAACCGACGGTGAAATAATTTTAAAAAAAACACAGGAAAAAAAACAAACAAAACAAACAGAACTGATGAGACGGCAAAGTCGAAATAAATTTATTTTCTAAAGGTACATCCTTCCTTTATTTATTTATTTATTTATAATACTCCTTATATGTAAAAAATATTTACACAAATCTTTATATTTACGTTTGAGTTCTCAATTTTGGTTGAATCCCATCAAAGTAACACTTGATATCATCCACTTAGCAAGTCCATTTTTTTCTAAACATTTTTTTAAAAATTCCTTCAAACTAATTTCTACTTGATGACCAATAAATATCCCCCAATTGCCCAGCACTCCTTAATTGCGATATTTAATCTTTAAAAAAATCAGCAACATTATATTTTCTTCAATGAAGAGTCTTCATTTACTGGGTGCCCCATAATTATGCCCTTGTGCCATAACAAAACCAAGCTTAGTAAATAACTAAGAAAAAATAGATTTCTTTAAAGGAAGATTGTTTTTTTAGTAAATAAACGAACTTCCTAAAAACACACACAATCTTCCTTTTTTTTTTCTTTTTAGAAATCTTTTTTTTTTTTTAGCTATTTACTATGCTTAGGTTTATTATGGAACAAGGCCATGATTATGGAGCACCCTGTGAGAATCGAACTCAATGACAATGTTATACTTAGCTTAGTTGTGGCACATGGCCATAATTATGGGGCACCCAGTGAGAATCGAACTCAATAACAATGGTATAATCTAGTTTATTAAGCTTTGATTGGCTGTAGCACAATGCCATATTTATGCGGCACCCAGTGAGAATCGAACTCAATAACAATGACATTCTAATCTAACTTACTAAGCTTTGCTTAGTTGTACACCTCAATGACATATTTATGGGGCACCCAGTGAGAATCGAACTTAATAACAATGGTATGATAAATCTAGTTTAGTAAGCTTTGCTTAGTTGTGGCTCAATGCTATATATATATGGGGCACCCTGTGAGAATCGAACAATGGTATGATAATCTAGTTTACTAAGCTTTGCTTGGTTAGGTGCAACCGACGAGACTCGAACTCACTATTAATGGTTTACTAATCTAGTCTGCTAACCATTACACTACGGGAAGTGCCGTTTTCTTTTAATTTTGCAAGAGCAGCGTATAATAACCTTCTTTTTTTAATATACTGTAATTATGTATACTTTATGACCTTCCAAATCAAATAACCAGTAGGTATGTGATATAATAATTTTATTTTAAACAATAAACATTTAATTAAATAAAAATAAATCTTAACCTCTAACCAAAATTTACAGCGGATCTTCTTACACACACACAGTACGCATGCGCGAACATGGCCGTTGAGGGAGAAGAGGAAAAAAAATGAAAATAAAAGAAATTTTCTGTTTTTTTCTTAATGGACAGACAGAAATAAAGAAAAAAAATATTGGATTTTCTAAAAAATTTATACGGTAAACTACGATGCTTAAAGGTTTCTAAATTTATGTAGATGAGTTGTCGCGCCCACTAAGTTAGATAATTATTTAAGATTTTCAACACAAGTGAAGCTGTTTTTATTTAGTCATAGTCAGGCACAAGGCCACAAGAACTGAATAATTCAAGACTAGCTTGTTAACCATTATTCTGTGTTTTATGGAAAATATAAGTAAATTGTACCTTTTTTTTTTGTTTATTTTTTTTTCTTTGTTTTTATTTCTATTTTTGCGCTTTAATTTCTAGCTCAATAAAACAGCAGTTATTTTGATATTTCGGACAGTTGTCTTCATCTTTATTGTATATATAAACACAACGTTCAGGCCACAGTAACCCCGGGCTCTGTTTAGTTTTTTTTTTCTCGTTTTAATTACCTTAAATTAAGTCATCTTCAAACGATTACCCATGAATTCAAATGTAGTTTCGGAGCTGAAATCGTTACCACTAGTTCAAGAAATATCAAAATTATTCATACCAAACTTCATCTCATAAATATAGGTATACATACCCAATTTTTCGTCTGCTTTTCATTTTAAAAACGAATTTAATTAAATCGATTATTTAAGGTCAAATTTTTCTTACATTTTTATAAGTATAAAATTTATACTTGTATGACATTTATGATAAATACATACATTATGTATTTATCATAAATGTTATACAAGTATAAATTTTATACTTATAAGATGTAAAAAAATATCTTTAAGAAAATAAGGAAAATATTTCTTTTAAATAAGAAAAAAAATACACAACTGATGCTTTTATGATAAAAACAGCAGTTTAATTTTTCTTATTTTTTTTAATATAAATATATAAATAAACAATTTTAAATAGTTTTGTTTATTTACGTACTACTGTCAATTAATCGCTAAATTTTCCCATACCGTAGTATTTAAAACTTGTCATTTATTTTATATTGCCTTAAAAAAAAGAAAGGAAAAAAAAAATCAAATTGACGAAAATATCAACCACAAAACAACACAATTCTTCATGTTTGTTATTTTTTTACATTTTTGGTTTCTGAATGTATCTGGTACATTTTGGCATATAATTGTTTAAGATTTATCATAATTTTAAACACACACACACAGGATAAACATTTTTCGCGTTTGACTCCAGAAAATATATATGCATTAATGAATAATGCCATTATTCATTATTTGTACACAGGATGTTAAGAAAAGTTCATATTTGAGATATCTATTCATATCTCTCTATCTATCTAGTACTTAATAAATACATGAATAGATAAATACTATTTATTTATTCATGCCTATCTATCTATCTATTTATCTATTCATCTCTATTCATCTTTCCATATAAAATTTATTCATATTTATCTCTCTCTTTCTCTTTCTCTGTTTAGTTTAAGAAAAGTTGATATCATATGAGATGTACATGGTGTTTCAGAAAAATTGATATAATTTCGTAATCTATTATTTACCAATTCTCATTCAAATGATCTCAAATTTTAACAGCATGTGTAGAAACAACTTAAAATTCTATGTTTAATGTTAAAAAAACACCTTTTCATTCCCAGTGAATGACATTTCTATATTTGAAAAAAGAGAAAAAAACAATAACATATCGATTTTTTTAAAGCACCCTATAGGAAATTTCATGTGATTTCTTGTTCTCTTTGATTTTTCCAATGTTTCTTTTTTTTTCTTCTCTTTTTTTTTTTCTTCTCTTTTTTTTTTCTTCTCTTTTTTTTTTGTGTGTGTTGTCACTATCAGAAATTGTACCCTTAAAAACAAAACAAAACAAACATTACCTGATTTTATTTTGTTTATTATTGTACTTAAGTAGTATTTTTCTTTTTAAAATGAATATTTGGTGCCCGTTTCAATAACGAAAATTTAAGTTATTTCATCAGTACTAATAAACATTCTTTTTATAGAACTAACTGTAATACTTACATTCACTATCCAGAAGAGTAAATTTCAGTAATTTGCTTCATTCTTTTACCAAACAGTCAAATTTATGTCCCCAAAATTACATAGTAGCAATTTCCGTAAATCAACGTCTTCGTGGTTGGGGGAGGGAAATACTTAAGAGATATGGCGGGTTGAAGACATAATTTTTAAATGTAACTTCAATTCAAAAATAAATAAATAAAATGACTGGAACGTATTCTTATCTGGATTGTGTATGTATGTATGTAAGGATTAATGATTACATGTTATAAATATATATTCCATTACTAGAGGAATTTTTATTATTACACTATTCTACATATATACGAGCACCAAATATTTTAATCCCATTCTCATGACATAGCGCTGTTTATTGTTGAATGAATGTACAAGTCCAGCTGCAGAAAATTAAGACCTTAATTTCTCGTCCCTATTGTATCTGCGTGAATGAAAATACTGATTTTCATTCATAAAAATCCCCGATCTTTCAAACGAAGTGTCGGGAGGGTGTTTAAAAGATAGACTTTCCAAGTTTATTATCTGATAGATGTGGTTAATGTTTCAAGTTGAGAAAATGATTTCTTAGGGCAAGCAGATTAAGTAAAACAATGACAAGGACCTTTGTGGATAGAACTATGTAAACCGTTTATTTTTTTGTATCTATCAGTATCCAGAATCTACTTATCTATCTCTTAGTTTGTTGATATCATTGAAGGAAGAAACGTAGGTACCACCAAAATAGGTCACGTGATCAGTTTAGAGACCATATTTGAAGGAAGAAACGTAAATATTTTGAACCTTTTTTTTTAAATCTGGAAAAAAAAAACGAACATAAAGAGTTGTTACAAAGAAAAACAGTTAATTCAAACATTATCCGATTGAGAAAAAAATACTCGGTTATCTTGAAAAATAAGTAAAACAGTCCGGTTTTTTTTTTTTTTTTTTTTTTACAGCAGAAACGATTTCTTTATTGATATTTTTTTTTAGCAGAATTCTGTATTCATGGTTCTTAGGTACCACTAATTTTCCCTGTGAAATTTATCCCCATTATATTTAACACAATGAAACTTGCATAAAGGTTAATATTATCTTGAAATTTTTTTGTCCATTCGAAAGAAGAAACCTTAAAAAAAAACTCCTGATGATTTTTTAAAAAAATTTCAGCTTACGGAAATAACGAAAATTATGATTGAAAAACAATGTTTACGTTTTTGCACCGTTAAATCAATTGAAATTTAATGTAGCCAAAACAAGTTATGACTACCAGCTTTTTAAAAACTTCTATGAAAAATCAATTAATGATCCGATTTTCACAAAAATTTCCATAATTACTTACTTTTTGATGAAAATATGTCTGAAATAGCTTTTTCCTAAAATATATTAGGGGAATTTTTTTTTTTACATTTTTTTATGAGGTCTACCCACACACCTATTTTATTTTATGAAATATGAAAAAATGAACCGACAAAAAACGATTTAATTTTTTATAAACATTATTGCATTCTGCCAGATGTTCATTATCAGATTTATGAGTATAATCTGAATATCAATCAGGCAGATACAGAAATTGGAGTATTAGAGATCTGGAGATTAAGCTATTCCTCCAGATGCGATTTACTTCAAACATTTAAACAAACACAGATGTTTTAATAGCATTCTGCTAAATTTTCATTATCAGATTTATGAGTATTGTGAAACTATGGTTAAGTGGGAATATTGTCAGAAAAAAATAAAAATAGAATGTGTTAAGCCCAGGCATATGTATATGGGTGGGTGAGTGGTTGTCCTTTAAGGACACAAAGGATTGGGTAGTAAAGTTTAAGAGAATTGAATGGCCACCATGAAGTTAAGCTAGTTAGAGATAATATCTTTAGGTAACTATATGTTAAGAACAAAAGCTATTTTTATGAGAAAATATTTTTTGAGGAAATTACTGGTCTGAATAATGGGGATGCTCAGACTGAAAAAAAAAAAAGTAATTGCTTTAATTTTAAGGGAAATCGCAGACAAAAAGTCTGAGATTAAATTAAGTGCCAAGCATCTGGGTGGTTGGGGATGTGTGGAGGTGGAATTTTACATATATTCAGCCAAGCTCCAGCCCTTAAATCAGTTTTTCGGAAGGCAGTTGGGGTGATAGTGCCATCTCAGTAGCAGCAGAGATAGAAAATAGCCAGGGATCCACATCAGTGAAGCCAGTAATCGATTTAGAGTTCATTTTAGAGTTAAACTTTCTTTCCAGCTGAAATAGACCTAAGTGTACACTTCTCCACCGTAAACTGCACAAAGTGTGACAACTTCCTCTTCCATCAGCGTCCTGTTATCAGACTTTGTTTTTTTTTAAATCCTTGTGAACCTGTCTCTGACTCGTGCCCTTTCGAATCAACCAGCACTGTATATTACAACATTGGGGTCAGAGACATTGTGCAATGAAGCAAGTGCAGACCGGAAATTGTCACAGTATAATTTAAATATCAATTAGGCAGATACAGAAATTGGAGTATTAGAGATCTGGAGATTAAGCTATTCCTCCAGATGCGATTTACTTCAAACATAGAGATTAAACAATTACAGATGTATAATAGCATTCTGCTGGATTTTCATTATCAGATTTATGAGTATAATCTGAATATCAATTAAGCAGATACAGAAATTGGAGTATTAGAGATCTGGAGATTAAGCTATTCCTCCAGATGCGATTTACTTCAAACATAGAGATTAAACAATTACAGATGTATAATAGCATTCTGCTGGATTTTCATTATCAGATTTATGAGTATAATCTGAATATCAATTAAGCAGATACAGAAATTGGAGTATTAGAGATCTGGAGATTAAGCTATTCCTCCAGATACGTTTTATTTCAAACATGGAAATTAACTACAGATGTATGAAAATAGTAGAATTTTTTTCTTATCTTTTTTTAATGCAAAAATTGTGTTACATATTCATAAGTATTTGCAAATCTTTACTTCAAGATATTTTAGCATTTCTGTCATTGTGTTTATCATGTACACCTAACTTTGGACTAAGAAATTTTGGAAAGAAAAAGAAAATTTAGAATTTGTTGCATGTCTATCTGTATAGCATGACAGTTTATGTTTTTGTAAACTTTTCATTGGGAAAAACCCCTATATATATATATATATATATATATATATATATATATATATATATATAATGTGTGTGTGTGTATCTTGAGGCCACATAGATGAAAATATACAAATTCTGTACAAACAAGCTACCTTTTCAATATTCAACCATCTGTGGATTGCATAAAACGCATGAAACTTTAGTAATGGTAAATTAATACCATATTTTATTTGAGATTTTAATTCTGCTCTGCTAATTTAGTATTGAGGACTTTTATATGTGAAGACTTTTCATATTTGCTATTCTCTATTTTATTTTATTATATTATATATATATATATATATGGTTGAGAATAGGAAAGTGTGGATATAACAACACAGACAGTTAAATTCAGTTGATATTTCGCCTCATTATTGGATGAAGCTTTTTCAAAATATCAACTGAATTTAACTGTCTGAGTTTTTATATCCACACTTTCCTTTATTCTCAACCACACTTTGTTGGATTTATTCAAATCCTTCACTCCTTATATATATATATATATATATATATATATATATATATAGCTTTACTTGTATTCCTCTATCAATAGCTCTGATCCATAGGCATTTGATATACACAGGAGATTCAGACAGCTGAATGTTTTCCTGTTATTGAATTTTGCCATTGTAAATTTTATTTTACTCAGGATGACATTTTTGAGATAATTATTTGTAAAGAAAATGTCAATAAACTTATTGAGTTTCACTTCAAGTTTACTTTTTGAGATTATCATTAATGTACAATGGGTAATGCATTTGATAAGGTTGGTCTTCCTGGTTTTAGTGGCAAAGTAATCCCAACTAAGCTATAACCCTGTGAAAGTAGGTCTTCTGTACACGTTAGTGCTAAAAGATGTAAGAGTTTTCTTGAAAGGTACCTTGTGTTTATTTTAGTCAAGATATGTATGTATGTAGCATTCCTAGTTGATTTTTTTATTTGAGGTTATAGTTATTTAATCATATTAGTAGGTACCACCAAAATAGGTCACGTGATCAGTTTAGGCCATATTGAAGAAATAACGAACATAAAAGTTGTTACAAAGAAAAACAGTTAATTCAAAGATCAAATTATCCGATTGGGGAAAAATTACTCACTGTTATCTTGAAAAATAAGTAAGACAATCCGTTTTTTTACGACTCGGTCAGTTTCTTTATTGATATTCTTTAGCTGAATTCTGTATTCATGGTTCTTTTTACTAAAAAATTCTGGCATTGAATAGAATTCCCAGTTGATTTTTTTTATTTGAGGTTATTGTTATTTAATCATATTAGTTATATAGAGCTTTGTAAATGGAGTTCAGAACCGTTTGAATTATGCAAGTATCCCCAGTGGTTCAAAAGTTATGAGAATTTAAAGCCCCAAAATTGGAGGTACAAAAGTGAACATGATTTTGTTAAAAAATGTCAAATCCCGGGCCAATTCAAAACAAGAAATTTCTTCACCATTTCTTTATTTTTGGAGCAATTTTGATACAATTTTACATAAGAATACAAAGTTTTATGTTCTTTCTGATTCTGCCCTCAAATTTTATGTATCTCCATGCTGGAACCCATTATTTGTGGAATAAGAAGTAGGAATATCAACGTTTTTTTTTTTTTTTTTTGTTTTTTTTTAAATGTTTACTACAAGATTATTAAATATTTTCATTTTGATACAGTATATATACACATATATAGTATTAATTTATATAAATAACATCACTTTGGACTTAATATACCTTTTTAAATACCTGCTATGTTGTATTACATACAAGAAATAGAATAACTCTTTATATAATTTTATTCAACAAAGCCTTTCCTGCGTGTGCAGCTTTGTTTACGTAAGTTAGTTTTTTTCCAAAATTGAAAGTGTGACAAAAACCCTGATGGTATACAATCATAAAAATTTCACACATTATATATGAAAATAATTCTGAGAATATCTTCTATTAATTATATAGTGCTCTTTTTTGTTTTTTGAAGAAAACTTTGGTCTGTTGTGGTTTTGTTTCCAAAGGTCGGAAAAGAAAAAAAAAAAAAAATTTCTGCTTGTAGTTAAACGTGTCTCCTAATTAAGTGTAAAATTTCAAGAATATTGATAAAGATTAGCCACTATGATTTTGAGAAACAAAGTAGCATGTAAAAATTAGTCTTTAAAAAAAAGTCATATTTTATGTTTTTGGCTGTTCGAAGCAAAATATCATTTTAACTTGCTGTAAAAAATAATTCAATGGATAAAAACACATAAAAATTACATATTTAGAAAGATTATTTTCTTTTCTTTCCAACCATATAAATATTGGACCAGAAATATGCGAGAAATTGCAATTGGAACCAATTAGGGTGAAAATTTGTCAACGTCCACCGATTTTTACCAAACGAGCTGGTAATGTTTATGTATGTATATTACAAAGTTTGTAAGTCGGCTTCTGGTCTAAAGAGACATATGATGGTGCATAAGCATCAAATTTGATCATCTGATCCAGTGGGAAGGACGTCTTTCCTATGTCATTTGCATCAAACTTTGTGGATCTGCAATGAGATTGATGAGTCATTTGAAGGCTCATGAGAGGAAATGTTCTGGTGGTAGGGCTGGAGGACTGTGAAGAACAGCAGTGATCTGTAAAGATTATGCTATTGCTATATATATATAGTAGGTTGATTTTTTACTTTTTTTAAATATCAAATTACATGAAACATCAAAAGTCGTGTATTTGTCTATTAAATACTGATACCAAAAATTAAATCTTGTTCTTGTACCAATTTTTGAGGAAATGGCATCAAAGATCAGACAAAAATGCACTGAAAATTCCATGGTTTTTGCAATAAGGGGAGAGGGCATATTCTTTAATTTGAACTTTAGTTATAATTTTGTCATTTCATTTCATTTTGATAAAATGACAACATTCCCTGGTTTGAATACTGAAATTGTTAGACTTTCTGATCAAGTTTTTGACCAAATTTTGTAAAACTGAGGATTTTTCAGTGCGTTTTTGTCTGAGATCTTTGATGTCATTTCCTCAAAAATTGGTACAAGTTCAATATTTAATTTTTGATATCAGTACTTAATAGAGAAATACACAACTTTTGGTGTTTAATGAAGTTTGATATTTTAAAAAAGTGAAAAATCAAACTAACTAATATATAAGGGGCTGGTTTAGCTCAGTCGGTAGAGCACTTCACTAGGAATCACAAAGTTCCTGGTTCAATACCGGCCCTCGCAAACTCAGCGTATGAGTAGCACAGGGATCTGTGCGGTAAAGTGAGGAGCTGATGGTAGATGTGGCGCTCCTCCTCAGATGCAAAAACAATCTCCTTGGTCAAGCACTAGTGAAAAGGAGATAGACTCCCTTGCTGTCTGGCTGATACCAACATTAGGCCACCCATCGACTTTACTTATATATATGTAGTTAGGTAAGTTGATTTGGGGAATAATTCTAAGCAGGACCTTTTTTTGATATTGAAGTATTAAAATTGGTATAGTCCATATTGAGAGCTCAATGTAAAATAATTGGAATTATATACAGAGCAATACATTTATCAAAGCAAAGGCTTAGATATCAGTCATATTAACAGTTATAAATTTATTTCTACTGATATCTTATATTCGGGAGAAATGGCTTCCTCAAACTGCTTTACAAATAAATCCTGGATGCTGCAAAGATGATATTATGACAGTGAAAAATTTCATAGGCCAAAAAAGGTTGAGAACCACTGGTTTACTTTTTACCTGGTACATAATATATTTTACACATCACCTTTTACCTTATCCATTCCCGCCCTGTCAGCTGGGGCGTTAGAATGCACTGACTGCACCTCTGCAGAGGGGTAAGACTCCCCCAATGGGACCACCTGTTAGCCGTGGGTGGGGACCCGTGAGGATAGAACCTAGATGGGCGGTCAGAGAGGCCGCCTCAGATCAATCCGCTGGTCACGTCAAGCCCTAGCACCTATATGATTGCCCCAACCCTATTGCCTTTATGGCAAACCCCAACCCTTTTTATCATATGGGTGCTAGAAGGTGGTGGCTGAGGGTCTTCATGTCCTGGGAATGATGTTAAACTCTATCTGATGGTGAGGTTCCAGTTCTGGAGGTTTGGGGAATGTGGTGCACCCCTTTATCACCATTGCTCCCTGGTCCACTCTAACACGGAGTGGTAGTACCTGTTAGGGTCCCATCTATGGGTTAAATAGAAAAATGTTTATAAAAAAATTGAGTATCCATTAAGAATGACTTTATTTCAAAACTTTGTTGGCATTAAATGACCCACTGATTTGGTTGATATGCCATAAAACAAAACAAAACAAACTAAACCTTATCCATTCACTGTAGATGTCTCCAGCCATTAAGAGAAAATGTTACAAATTTTCCACTGACCAAATAATAAGTCTCTTTACATATAGATTGTTTGGCAATGAAAATTATGCTAGGATAAACAAATAACACTATGATGATCTAAAACAAAAACAAATCATTTGCATCAATTTTATATTGATTTTGCGTGATCAGGACCTATGTACCTACATAGATCATCTCTGTGCAGATTCTGGATGCTGCACAGAGGATGTTCTGACAGATAGTGAAAGAGTTCATTGATTAAAAATTGTTGAGAACCACTGGTTTATTTTTTATATGGTACACATTACCATTTCCCTTTTTACCATTCATTGTCGATGTCTCTGGTCATTTAAAAGAGAAATAATTTTTTTTTTAAATCCCCCTTGACGAAATAAGCCTCTTTTTATATAGATATAGTATGATCAGGATATATGTACATTTAAAAAGCAGGTCAAGTAGCATTGGTGTTTCATCCTAAATAAAAAGTGGAGACATGTGGTGTTATGGTTATCTTTGTAAAAAAATGCACCTTGTGTCCAAAGTTCAAATCCTGGATGAGGCTGTTGCATTTCACATAGCACTGATACCCTTGGGAAAGGTATGCATCAAACTATTCTCTCACCATCTATGGATAAATAGTAAAGAAGACTGTGCTCTTTAATCTTGGTATGGCAACTGGTCTAGGAGAAGGAAATATCTGAATTCAAACCTGTTAAACTGTTGTGTGTTGGAATATTTTGTGATATAAGGTGTGCTATAATTCCCCACCTAAATTTATAGACTAACCAAGGTTACGTGGTTTATTCCTCTGGCCAATCAACAGCCATAATGTGTAGTTGATTCACTACTTAAACATTGATACTTGCCACAGTTTACTTGCAATCATTGCGGAGGAACTTACGATACTAAAAGAACCAAAGGATACTTTATCCAGGATTTCCACTGGACAAGCGCTCTTGCTTAAAGCCTACAGGATGGCCCATAAGATTGTAACATTGTGGACTAGCTTATCTTACCTATTCTTAGAGAGTAAATGAACTGGTTCAATAATACTTGTTTACTGCTGTTTAGAGCACAGGAGAACCTTATGGAAACATTGTCTGGTCTCTAGTTTAGAGGCTTTGCCTTCTAGATAAATTAATCTCATGATCCCAGGGGGCAGTCTTCCAGGTGGGTCATTCCATGTCAAATCACCAGGGCGTTACACCTTGTAGGATTAGAACTGACGATAAATTAGGAAAAGGGAGACCACCCAACAATGCCTGAAATATGAATCAACGAAAGTATTAGAAGTGTCTACATCTCCCCCACCGAAAGGGTGTCAGTCCATGTGAGGGCAGTTAGAGTTCATTGAGACCCGGCTTGTAATGGGAACAACAATACACACATTCAATAACAGTGGTGCGCAGGCGTATTTCATATTCCTGAATCGATTCATGTTCATGCTGTTGGATAGAATGGAATGCAAGCCAATGGACGGAAGGATTTGAACTCCTTGTAACCAGTGATTCAATTGTCTCAAGGAGTTCATCTTCTGGTATGTCAAGGAACTGTGGCACAGTGTTGACAATACTAGTTTGAACAGACTCACAGCAGCAATTGTACAGATGAGGAATGATTTTCATTTTAGCAATTCCAGTAATGTTCTTGTAGATTCCCCAGTCCACACGAAATTTGCGGAACTGTGGCTTGGTCATTTCTGTAGAAACTGATGGTGCTTTGACCTTTGCTGAAGTATCCTTGACCGAAGGGACAACAGGAGTAGTGGGGTGAGATGAAAATGACCGTGCCAGTTTGAGGATTGCAAGTCTGTCGCCAAGAGTGTTTACACCAAGTTCAGTCAGTGCATCCTTGTCAAGTTCTGACAATGTTGACATGGTGATTCGATTCTGTTGGAATGAGCTGAGGTACGGCGCAGCGATGTCTTGTGGGATCCCAGCATCGGAAAAGAATTTGGTCCACATGTCCTCACTCTGCAGTGCCATGTAGGATTAGGAGAACTGACGATCAATTAGGAAATGCCTGAAATATGAATCAATGAAAGTATTAGAAGTGTCTACACACCCACCGACACCGAATTACTTAAAATTTGGCACATATGTTCCCCTTCATGAGTTAGGAAAGTGTGCCAAATTATTTTGTGTTAAACTTTACCGTTCCGATTTTAGAGGAGGGGGTTATAATTTTCCTATTTTGCCTCAAAATTAAGGCCATGCGGTGTCACAGAATCTCAGTGTTTTTTAAAAAATTTTAAAAAAATACTTCCATGCATTCAATATTTCTGAAATTTGGTATGTAGGACAAATAAGGATTGTAGAATCCAAATATCCAACTATTCTAACACTATGCCTTGTAGAACATTTTATTTTGCTCACCCAAATGCATGACTCCAAAATCAACAATTTTTCACCTATGTAGCTTACAGTCAGTCTATAGAAAATACGTCCTCTTCAATTTTCATAATATTTTTTTCCTAACATCTACTATGCTTGCCTAAGTTCACCAAAGAATTTTGTGAGGGGTTCAAGTTTAGAGTTTTTTCCTATGTACATGCAGGATTTCAGTGAAAGATTATAATTAAAGACAATCATCCTAATGATCCATGAACTCTCAAATGTTGTATGGATAGATTGTCTTTTACAACTGGTAAACATTGCCTCAGGCACGATAATCAACAGTGCATAGAATATTTGTAGATAGCACTAAACATGAAGTTGAAAGAAATTCTTTCTGTTTATGTTTGTGTTTTTTTTTTTTAAATTTAATTTTCATATTTTTTACTATTTTTCAATTATTTTCATGAAACAAAAACATTTGATTTTTTTCATTCAGAAGAAAGTGATAATAAAAATGAATATACTCCTTGTATATTCATTTTTATGTATTTTAAAACATTACAGTTTAAACTACACTGTGCAATAAATTTTGTTGTGTATATAGACCATCTTGGACAGATGATAAACTCTACCATTTGGTGTTATAGGGACATCAACAGTGCACAGAATATTTGTTAATGACACAAAACATATCCTTAAAATCCTCTTCTCAGTAAAATGAACAAGATGGAAGAGCTGGGTGCATTAACTTAATCAGCAAGTCATTCTCTGTATCAATCCAAATTTTATTGTCACACCTGCAACGAACATATCCTGAAATAACAAATTTCACTGTTTTTCTTCAGTTCCAATAGAGAAGTCATATATTAGGTCATAGTTTTCATCTTCACTACATTGTTTCATGGCTATTTTATCTCTGACGAGTGGAATAAATTGATGAAAACTTCTTGTTCTTGGGACTGTGGATGTATTTTTGAATCTCATGTTGAGGCTCCTCCTTGCTTCCTCAACTTCCTTCTTTTCAACCAGAATGAATTTGATACCTTCAATTGCAGAGCTGCAATATTCAAACATAGATTTTTGGAAAGGATTTCTTTGGTAGTTGGTCTTTGGAGACTTTCTTTTGACACTATCCTTTTCACTGTCCCACCTATACTATCACATGGTTGTTTACCATGACTTGTTGCAAAGAAATTCCATTTTGTATTGAGTCCAAAATTTTCTGATTGTTGCACAAATTGGCAAAGTTCTTATAATTCTTGTATTGCACTGTGCAACCATCAGTAAAATACTTAATATTTTTTATATTTGGCAAGATAGGTGTGATTACCTCAATAATTTTTTTTCTGTACCATATAAACAAATGCTACATCATGTGAGTTGTATTTGACAATTAGGGCCGAGTTTCTTGTCTGGGATTAGTACCAACTTAGCCTTTGCCTTATCTGCTATCTCCAATGAAATTGGTTTCAAACCACCTTTAATTAGCTTTTTATGATTTTTAAATGGAATTCCAACATCTCTTTTTAAGCCATTCATATTTAGTCAACAAGGTCTGGTTGTGATGGCAACAGATAGTCTGTATTTTATCCTCATCACAATGTTGTTCTATAGGCAATAAGCTTTATATCCATTACATCCAACTGATCATCTGAAATCACTGTAACCTGTTTATCATGGAATAAACCATGACATTTTTCAACTGTTAGTTCAGTACAAATAGAACAATAATGTTTGCCTCTAAAACCCTCTTTCATTCTTTCTTTTCAATAAAAACATTATTCCAGTGACGAGGAAGTGAAATCTGTAGTGAAGAAGTGGCTCAAAGAACAGTCAACAGAATAGGGATACATGCTCTAATTTGAAAGTAGAATATAGCTATTGAGAGAAACAGTGACTGTGGGAAAGTAGGGATGGGATCCTCAGAGGACCAGCTTCATTTTGATGTATGATGTGTCGGTAATTATACCTGTCCTAAACAAAATAGCATTACTTTTTGACTTGCGCTCTCATATTTAATTTGTCTTTTTTTTAAATTAATAAAAACAATGTTCTTGAATAGTTTAAGACGTGACTGAGCACAATATCAACATTTGAGAGTTCATGGAGCATTAGGATGATTGTCTTTAATTATAATCTTTCACTGAGATCCTGCATGTACATAGGAAAAAAACTCTAAACTTGGCAGGTTCATATCTTCTAAAGTAGACTTGAACCCCTCACAAAATTCTTTGGTGAACTAATCAGGTATAGGGTTAGAATAGTTGGATATTTGGGTTCTACAATCCTTATTTGCCCTACATACCAAATTTCAGAAATATTGAATGCATGGAAGTATTTTTAAAAAATTTTTTAAAAACTCTGAGATTCTGCGACACCACACAACCTTAATTTTGAGGCAAAATAGGAAAATTATAACCCCCTCCCTCTAAAATCGGAACGGTAAAGTTTAACACAAAATAATTTGGCACACTTTCCTAACTCATGAAGGGGAACATTTGTGCTAAAGTTCAAGTAATTCGGTGCCGGTGGGTGCAGATTTCAACTTTTTGCTGGTGTTTTGACATGGAATGACCCAGGCAGCACCTGCCCCCCTTGTCTAAAAGGTGCAGGGCTGGGTTTATTGCCAAGTTTTTAAGGCATCCCAAAAGAGAAATGCTGACAGGGTTCACATTGTTTTCTCAACTAGCCATCACATGAGCTTCGGTTTGTATGTAGCTTCCCACATTAAAAAAGACCTTGTGTCGCATCCTGATCTAGTGTGTGTGTGTGGGGGGGGGGCGTTTTAAGGTAAATACCGAACCTTATAGAGATCATTACAAGAACTCTCTAGTTAAGACCTTAATCCTTAGCACTGTGGGGAAGCACTTTATTATTAGCACAAATCTTTGTTTCGGTATACTAGTACATTTAAATAATCTATGTTCCAGTATATAACATAAACATTGTTTAAAATTGACCTCGTGTCGCATCTTATGGAGGAGTTGGTAAATGCATACATCCTAAATAAAAAAATCCAATCTTATGATTACTGCCCCATTTCATCTTGGCTAAAAATAGAATAATTGGTAGGCTGTATTGCTCACTGCACGGATGTAGTGGTGGGCAGGTCAGGTGACCAATAATGAATAGTATGTTTTATACACAATTACATTAGAAAGTGAAATTATTATCTTATATGAATTCTGGAGAAACAATTCTTTGATTTTGTTAATAATAATTTTCATTTGTTTATGTTTATATAACAGTTGTGTTGCAGTTGATGATATTCATAAAAATTGACCTTGTGTCGCATCCTGCTCTTGTGGAGGGGTTGGTAGATACATACATCCTAAATAAAATAAAAACAATCGAATATTATGATTCCTGATCCATTTCATCCTGGCTAAAAATAGAATGATTGGTGGGCTGTATTGCCCACTGCACAGATGTAGTAGTGGGCAGGTCAGGTGACCATCAATAGATAGTGTGTTTTATACACAAATGATTATGTTAGTGGAATTATCAGCTTTTATGAATTCTAAAGAAACAATTCTTTGAATTTATTAATAGCAATTTTTATTAGTTTATGTTTATATAACAGTTGTGTTGATTAGCATTTCCAGTTGATTTTTTTTATTTGAGGTTATTGTTATTTAATCACATTAAGTTATATAGAGCTTTGTAAATAGAGTTCAAAACTGTTTGAATTATGCAAATATCCCCAGTAGTTCAAAAGTTATGAGAATTTAAAGTCCCAAAATTAGGGGACAAAAGTGGACTAGCATTACAAGCATTTAGCTGACATTTTCAAATTTGCGAACTTAATCAGTTCAATTTGCAATTTCTCGAGTATTTCTTAACCAATCTTAAAAAGATTTATATGGTTGGAAAGAGAATAGAGTAATCTTTCTAAATATGTAACTTTTATTGGTTTTCATCAATTGAATTATTTTTTACAGCGAGTTAAAACCGTATTTTCGGTCGAACCGCTGAAAACAAAAATATGACCGTGTTTTTTTTTAGGATAAATTTTACACGCTGTTTTGTTTTTCAAAATCAAAGTAGGTAATCTTTATCAATATTCTTGAAATTTTGCACTCAAATAGAAGACACCTGGAAGTACAAACGGGGATATGAGAGGGCAAAGTTAAAGGTTATTTGTTTAAAAAATATGAAAGACACAAAAAAGACGCACTTTCTCTGTAAAATTAGAGACTTTCAAAATTATTTTCCTATAAAATTTGTGAAATTTAAAGATTGCTAAGTGCTTTGGGATTTGATCCGAAAGTTTTGATTTTGAAGAAAAATCTCGAATTTATATGAATTTGGGATGTAAAAACACCCTGTCAGCTCACATCACAAATCGGACCTTATTGATTTAAAATCACAATTTCTCGTATATTTATTGTTCAATCTTAAAAATATTCATATGGTTGAAAAGAAAAGAAAATAATCTCTCTATATAATTTTATTTAACAAAGCTTGTCCTGCATGTGCAGCTTTAGAATAATACCGTTTTAACTTGCCGTAAAAAATAATACCGTTTTAACTCTCTGTAAACAATAATTCAATGGTTAAAAACACATAAATGTTACATATTTAGAAATATTATTTTATTTTCTTTCCAACCATATAAATATTTAAAAAATTGGACCAGAAATAAGTGATGAGACTAGTAAGGTCTGAAAAATCGGCCTGTCATTTACGTTCGGAGATAAGTAAATTTCAGTTTTTTTTTTTTTTCAAAGTTTCAAAGCAAATCCCTGATGGTATACAATCATTTTTATTTCACACATTATATATGAAAATAATCCTACGGCTGTCTCCTATTACGCATATAGTGCTTCTTTTTCTTTTTTTGCTTATCTTATATTTTTTTGAAGAAATCGCATTCACATTTGCACTATTGCATTTTCGCATCCAAAGGTTGAAAAAGAAAAAAACAAGTTTCTACAAGCAGAAACTTGTTTTTTTAGTTAAATGTGTCTCCTAATTAAGTGTAAAATTTCAAGAATATTGATAAAGATTAACAACTTTGATTTTACAAAAAATGTAACAGGGAAAATTCATCTGTGAAAAAAAATTTGTATAACGTATTTTCAGTCATTCGAATACAGAATACCATTTTAATTCACTGTAAAAAATAATTAAATGGATAAAAACACATACAAATTACATATTTAGAAAGATTATTTCATTTTCTTTCCAACCATATAAATATCTTAAAAATTGGACCTGAAATATGCTAGTAATTTATTTTTTAAGCCGATAAGGCCAGAATTACGAGAGATTGTTTACATTTAAAAATCAAGTAAATTTGACTGTTTTCTTTTCAAAATTAAAACTTTGAGCAAAATGACGGTATATAATCTTTTTATTTTACACATTATATATGGAAATAATTCTGAGTCTGTCTTCTATTACTAGTATAGTGCTTCTTTTTTTTTTTTTTTTTTTTTTTTTTTGCTTCTCTTATATTTTTGAAGAAATCACCTTCAAATTTGCTCTATTGTATTTTCGCTTCCATGAGACCTAGAAACAAAAAAAAGGTCCTGTTTGTACTTCCAGGTGTCTTCTAATTGAGTGTAAAATTTCAAGAATATTGATAAAGATTAGCCACCATGATTTTGAAAAACAAAGTAGCGTGTGAAAATTAGTCTAAAAAAATGTCATATTTTATGTTTTCGTTTTTTCAAAGTAAAATATTTGAACTCGCTGTAAAAAAATTATTCAATGGATAAAAACACATAAAAATTACATATTTAGAAAGATTTTTATTTTCTTTCCAACCATATAAATATTTTTAAGATTGGATCATAAATACTAGAGGAATTGCGATTTGAACTAATTAAGGTGAAAAATTGTCTATGTCCAACGATTTTATGAAATGAGCTGTTATTACAAGTTGATGATATTCCTAAAAATTGACCCTGTGTTGCATCCTGCTCTTGTGGAGGAGTTGGTAGATACATACATCATAAATAAAAAAAATCTAATCTCATGATTCCTGACCCATTTCATCTCGGCTAAGAATAGAATGATTGGTGGGCTGTATTGCCCACTGCACAGATGTAGTAGTGGGTAGGTCAGGTGACCAATAATGAATAGTCTTATACACAAACAATTACATTAGAAAGTGAAATTATTATCTTATGTGAATTCTAGAGAAACAATTCTTTGATTTTGTTAATAACAATTTTTAGTTGTGTTGCAGTTGATTATATTCTTAAAGTTCTTTTTTATAGACTTAATGACCATGAAATTTCATAATTAAAACTCTTTTGTTCCTTCAAGTCAGCTGAATATCTATTTAGTACTTCAGAATGTAAAGAACAATATCTATTGTTAAAAGTGCCGTATACCTCAACCAGCAATAAATGCTATAGAATTTAGGTTTTAATTGTAGCAAATTCTCTTTTATAAGCACTGATGTGTGGTGCAGTGATGCTGATAGCTTTTTGATTTAGTGCATCCTGGGATGCACATATTTGATTTGAGTCCCTGGGAAAATTTAAAGCCGTCTAACTCCTACTTTGTAACCTATCCTGTGTAATTCATTTCAAAGAAATTATTGAAATGTATTTACAGTTAGCTTAAAATGGTGTGGGAAGAAAAAAGAAAAACACTGGGATGCATGGATACGATTTTACTGCATCAGGGATGCAAGACGCATACCTATCAGCATCTTTGGTGTTGTAATGATTAACGTCACAGAAAATGGACATAGTGACATATGTTCAAATCCTGTGTTATATACCCGTTCAACATCTCTGGTATATAAACGGCAAAAGAGAGCGAGAGACGGGATGAGGAAAGGATTGAGGGGTTCTTAGGTTTGGTTCTTACTTGTTTTCTTTTGTCTACCTTGTCGGCTGCCATCTTATCAAGGCTGATTCTGTAGGTTGATTTGTTCTTTCTTAGTATTATTTGGATTATTCGGACTATTGCCCTCATCTTTATTGTTATTTGTACAACATTTCGGCCTTGTTCAGGTATTCCTTATCAGATTCGGGAGCCTTCTTGTTGTAATCGGTAGCCATCAATGGAACTTTGAACCCAACCCGTTATTCAATCCACAGGGGTATCCTGTTTTCATTCAGCTAACCATAGCTGGGGTTGAAGCGCTAAGCTGTGTCAATTATTATTCTATGTTACTGTCGCCCTTGACCAGGATTGAAGTTGCAGCCTAGACATAACTGGGTCATTCCATGTCAATTCACCAAGGCATTACACCCACCGACACCGAATTACTTAAAATTTGGCACAAATGTTCCCCTTCATGAGTTAGGAAAGTGTGCCAAATTATTTTGTGTTAAACTTTACCGTTCCGATTTTAGAGGGAGGGGGGTATAATTTTCCTATTTTGCCTCTAAATTAAGGCCATGTGGTGTCGCACATTAAAAAATACTTCCATGCATTCAATATTTCTGAAATTTGGTATGTAGAGCAAATGAGGACTGTAGAATCCAAATATCCAACTGTTCTAACCCTATACCTGATAGAAAATTTTATTTTGCTCACCCAAATGCATGACTCCAAAATCAACAATTTTTCACCTATGTAGCTTACGGTCAGTCTATAGAAAATACTTCCTCTTCAATTTTCATAATATTTTTTTCCTAACATCTACTATGCTGCCTAAGTTCACCAAAGAATTTTGTGGGGGAGTAAAGTCTACTTTAGAAGATATGAACCTGCCAAGTTCAGAGTTTTTTTCCTATGTACATGCAGGATTTCTGTGAAAGATTATAACTATAATTATAATTATCCACTGTGCTATGTGTCCAAATTCTTCTTTCTTGTTTGGGCTTGGTGTTATGTATTTCTTGTTTGTTAATTAATAAAGCAAGACTTTGATTTTTTTCTATATAGCTTTTATTAAAACAACCCCAGCCCAAAATTACGCTGATTGAGAGGCGACATCTCGAAGGAACATCTTCTCTCAGCAAGTAACTGGTTGTAACTAACTAAAACTTCTGTCTCCTGCATCCTATTGGTGCGTTTTTTTTTTGGGGGGGGGTCAAGTGGAAGTCACCCCATGTCAATCATGCCAACGGTAATATTCAACTTAACTACCTCTAATTTGAATATTCTAAAATTCAAAATTTCTACTAGCTACAATACTTACATAATTCACAGGCTACCCATGAATTATTAGTGCTAATACCTATGGGAAAGGTATGCATCCAACTATGGGTAAATAGTAGGGAAGACTTGGCTCCTTAATCTTGGTATGACAACTGGTTTAGGAGAAAGAAAACTCTGAATTCAAACCTGTTAAACTGTTGTGGACTAGCCTTAGCATTACTGGCATTTTCAGTGAAATCGGGAGACACTGACAAATTTGCACCTTAATCAGTTCATACTTCAACATCCAGATATGAGTAAATTTCAATAATTTGCTTCAATAACTTGTTTCTACACATAGTATTCAAATTTGAGATCTTTTGAACATGAATTGGTCTAGTTATTAGATTACAAGATGGTATCAGTTTTTCTGAAGCATGTTGTCCATCTCAAATGATATCAATTTTTCAGAAAAATTAAGGCCAGACTGGTTTTGTGGAAATTTAGGAACACTGATCAGCTGTAGGGAAAATGAATGGGACAATATTGGTGAGACAAACTGGAAAGCACTATCAAACAGTTTATTCAAATTACTCTGGTTTTTTTTTCAGGAAAACAAAGAAAAAGTTTAACATTTCATTCATAGTTCATTTTTATCCTGGGGGAAAATAGAGCTTTTTGAACATATCACAGATTCATTGTTCACGTCTCCCTTGGTAAATACAAATTCAGTCTCTATACTTTTCAAACACACCTCAGATTCTGAAGAAAATGAGCGTGATGTTCCTCATATTTTAAGGGAAATTAACGTTTCATTCATTCTGTATTGGTAAATACAGCTTCAGATACTTTTTCAACACAGCTCATATTTTGAAGAAAATTAATGTTTCATTCATTCTCCATTTCTGTCTTGGTAAATACAGCTTCAGATACTTTTTCAACACGGCTCATATTTTGAAGAAAATTAATGTTTCATTCATTCTCCATTTCTGTCTTGGTAAATACAGCTTCAGATACTTTTTCAACACATATTTTGAAGAAAATTAATGTTTCATTCATTCTCCATTTCTGTCTTGGTAAATACAGCTTCAGATACTTTTTCAACACAGCTCATATTTTGAAGAAAATTAATCTTTTATTCACTGTTCATGTCTGTTTTGGTAAAAACAGCTGTATTTACCAAGACAGAAATGAACACTGAATGAAGCATTCATTTCCTTCAAAAGATGTGATATGTACAACAAAGGAAAAGTTATCACATACTATAACATACTCTGAATAATATAATGCATTTACTGTTTCATAACATTGTTGTTTATTTCTCATATATTTCTTAAAATAAAAGTAATTAAAGATTTCATAAAAGAGGCATGTCATCTTTTTCTTTTCTTTTTTTTTAATGTATTTTTCTTTTCTTTTAGACTCTACAAAATGCTGAGAAAAAGCCCGCCTTTTTTGCTGACAAGAACATGGAGCAGGTTACTCGAAATATACTTCGACGTTTCCCAAACATTGATCCAAAATCGAATGCAGTATGTATTTTTTCTTCAAGGCTTATAAATCTTATATATAGTTGTAGAAAATTTTTTTTCTCTCTACCACGGTTTTGGTGTTCAAGGTACACCTTCCTCAGGAGAACTAAAAAATTATAGGTAGCTAATTTTATATATACTTGTCTGGTTTAGAATTTTTATTTCTCTCTCTGTCTTTTGGATTAACTACTTATGCTATTAATGAAAACGTGGTAGCAACTTTTTTAATGAATATATATATATGTGTGTGTGTGTGTGTTATTGATTTATAAAAGAAAAAAATTGTCTTAATGTTTAAAATACAACTTTATGAAAATTGGATTTGTTTTAACATCTATGTATTAATACTCGTGTTCCTACAAAATACAACCGTTATCATCTTTACAGAACCCTGCAGTTAAAAATGAGACCATCCAAATCGTCCAAGATGAAATTGAGAAATATAAATCCTGATTATTTGGTGTCACATATCCACCAAATTCTTATTTCACCCATTTTAAAATGAATTGTTCCACAAACAATGATTGTTTTTTAGACTAAAACTGTAATCTTTTTTTTTTTTTTGACTATGGCTCTGATGAAATTTAACTTTTAACATCCTGTTGAGAATTTTCTAAGTCCAGAGCCTCATTCCTATAAGGATTTATCAAAAAAGTGGTTAAAAATGGCCTTTTCATTTAAAGTTACCTGTGTTATTTACCTTAATTTAAAGACTTCTAAACATATTTAATATTACATTTAAACAAAGGCTATCATTTAAGGTGGATTAGGAAAATGAATGTGACTTCCAGCTGGGTGGAATGAGATGGTATAGAACGTTAAGAGTTAACTAATATTAAAACATTTAAATATTTAGGTTAATAATAAAATAAAGTTACTTTTTGATAGTTTAATTTTATAATAGTCAAAACTATCTTTTTAATAATTTTTCATAATTTGTTTTTTTAATAATTAGATTCATTTGTATTTGATTTTTATTAAATTCAAATAAATTATAAACTAAAATTGGGCTTAGAATGAAGAATAGAAACAGGTATTATTTATT
The DNA here is from genome assembly GCA_023376005.1 of Doryteuthis pealeii. NCBI lineage: Eukaryota > Metazoa > Mollusca > Cephalopoda > Myopsida > Loliginidae > Doryteuthis > Doryteuthis pealeii. Next base: position 40,927,074 of record CM042172.1, read on the forward strand.
ATTTTCATTAACTCTTAACATCCTGTTGAGAATTTTCTAAGTCCACAGCCCAATTCCTATAACCATCAAAAATGGGTAAAAATGGCCGTTTCATTAAAAATTACCTATTTCCCTTAAATTAAAGACTTCTAAATATGTTTAATATTACATTTAAATAAAGGCTATCATTTGGGGTAGATTAGGAAAATGAATGTGACTTCCAGCTGGGTGGAATGAGGATGTTAAGAGTTAAAATGTAAAAAGGAAAATAGCTTGATTAATTTCATTAACAGCAGACTACTATATTTACAGAAATAAATAATAATATTTTCCTATCATTTGAATGGAAAAATAGGTAACTAAAGACCTAGTAAATTTGAAAGCAATTCAATATCTTCAGTTACTAAATAGTAAGTTATTCTCAATATATTTTTTTCGTATTTGTTTTGGAAATTTAAACATTTTTACTGATTGAAATTTAAAGAAGTAAAAATGTTCTCCTATATTTCAAATTATTTTTTCTTCTTAAAAAAAATAATAGATAAATAGAGGTTACAAAATATATGATGGGTTTTCTTCTCAATTAAACTTTGTGGAATTTAGGTGGAAATGAAATCTGAATCATGGTCACATCAGATAAGAATACAGAAAAGACTGCCTTCAAAACAGGAGAAACAGAAATACCGTTTGGGGGATTTTTTCAATATTGACAATACCATGTAATTTACACGGGTCAAACTACAGGGTGTCAACAAAGTCTTGAAACAGTTTCAAAATTGAACATTTAATAACTCACATTGTACAAAGGATAAAATCTTTTCATAAAAAAACAAAAGTTCAACTCTTAAAGGTTTAATATTAATATATTTTTTTTATCATTGCACTTCAATATGACCGCCATCTTTGATACATTTTCAAACTGTAGCAGGACTTTATGGACACCTTGTAGTATGATTATTAATCCAGATATCATTGTTCCCCAATGATACTTGCATTGGAAAAATAAGGTCTAAAAAAGTTTAGTTTTGGGTTGAAAATATTTTGATGTGATTATATGCAGAAAAGGTTTGGTCAACAACAAAAAAAAAAAAAAATGAATAAATTAAAAAAAAAATGCTTCAATCTTAATTGTGGGGTGTAAGTAAAACAAAATTTTATATTTTCTTCAAATTTTTAAAGATTTTTTTTGTTTTATTTCTTTCAGTTTTCTTATGTGAACCAGATAAAAAGCGATGTGGTCAAATCTCTGTCACTGTACTATAATACTTTCGTGGATATCCTTGACCTGAAGGTAAACTTTGTTTTCTTTCTTTTTAAATATTATTATTTCTAGTACTACTACCCTTTCTTTTTTTTTCTTTACACAAACTGATCCTTAAATTTCTTGGACTAATTTCTTGAATGCAAATAAAATCAACAAATTTTCAACAATGTTCATATATGCATAGGACAAACATGGACTGCTATTATCAATGATGTGTAAATCTCATTTCTCTGATAAGATAAATGAAAATCCTTCCAAGATGTAGCCATATCAGTACTACTGTATGGCTGTATCACTTGAACTCTAAAGGAACGCATTACAATCTGAACAAGTCAATCTGAAAGCACCGGTTTTCGCTAGATCACTGAAGTTAAGCAGCAATGAGCCTGTTCTTAATTAGGTGACCACTTAAGCAACAGTAGGTACTGTAAGCAACCCGAGTCCTTTATCAAAACGACTTGATTTAGCATTAAATGCCCTGAAAAAGGTTGATATACTGTAAAAAAACAAAAACATCCAATCTAATGAAACCCTTTGAGAGAAAAGGCTAGATGGGAACTACACAAGGATGCTGGAAAACAGCATTCCACAAAACAACAACTCTACGGCCAATTACCTCCTATCTGCCTGAAGCAATAGCAGATAGGGATGATGGCAAGAGAGAGCCATGGGAATTTGTGATGTCAGTACGACTTGATGATTATTTTAGAAAAACCACACCTTTTTTTTTTTTTAAATTTATAAGATATGTAAAAAAAAAAAAAAAATTTTTTATTTGCATTCAGTTGATTTTAATAATGAATATAATGATAATTATTATTATTATTATTACTACTACTACTACTACTACTACTACTACTACTACTATATTATTATTATATTATTATTATTATTATTATTTAGTTAATTATATTTTTTTATCATAACTATTGATTTTAATATTTAGTCACTTCAGCTGGGAACCGCAAGGTTCCTAGTTCGATACCAGCCCTCGCCAACTCAGCATATGAATAGCACAGAGCTCTGTGTGGTAAAGTGGGGTGCTGATGGTAGGTGTGGTGCTCCGTCTCAGAGGCTAAAATAATCTTCTTTGTCTAACATTAGTGAAAAGGGGATAGACTCCCTCGCTGTCCAGCTGATACCGACTTAAGCCACCCCGATGACTTACTTTTTTTTTTACTTTTGATTTTGAAATATTTTATATTAACAATCAAAACACTATTTGTCTGAATTTTTGCGATAAGGTTTAATATGTATGATTTTGATTTTTTTTTTTTTTTTTTTTTTTTTTTTGTACTGTTGTCCTCATCGTTATTGTGAATATATTTACACAATATTTTGGCTAATGTACTCTCTGGTCTTCTTCAAGTGTTCCTTGTAATTCATTGGAGCCACCATTGTTGTATTATATCAGGTTCATACTGGTATTATTGTCTGAGTTTTTGAGATAATAATGTCAAATCAATACTGACCCAATATAATACAACAATCGAGGCCCTTACTGGAGGATTACAAGGAACACCTGAAGAAGGTCAGAGGGTACATCAGCCAAAACATTGTGTATGTTTTGGGATTATTTGGACTATTGTCTTCATTTTTTTTTTTGTTATCTACAAAATGTTTCGGACGATGTTTTCTCCAGCCTTCTTCAGGTACTTCTTGTTGGGCTCTGGAAACCTGGAGGAGGCTGGAAGGCACATTGGCTGAAATGTTGTGCAGATAACAATAAAGATGAGGACAAAAGTTCAAATAATACAAATTATCAAGCCTCATCTCAAAAATTCAGAGAAATATTCTGTACGTGTATTTCACAATAAAGATGAGGACAAAGGCTACAGTCCCAAGCCGATTATCGTTCAATTGTGTCGGATGTAAAAACGAATAAATTGTCCTTTAATATTAAAATGATATCACCCCAAAATTCCAAATTTTTTTCGCGCATGTTTATTGTCGCAAGAGTTAATAAAATAAGTTTTAAGTGTAGAACGAAAATAGCTCCGAATTCAATTAGCCAATGAGATTACAGATTTTATCTGGAATGTAAACATCATCTAGAATGACCCTCAAAACACCCAAAAAAATTCCTAATAATATGCTTTAGTAACTAAAGCAAACAATAATAATGCTAACTAAAGTTAACAATTTTTTTTTTCAGGAAAAATTTCAAAATATAATTTTCAATTAAAGAACTGGCTTTTTAGAAAAAAATTTTTTTTAATGAACCTAAAATGCGTATGACTTTAGCCCCCCTACAGAAAATAATTTACCAAAAATCAGGGAATTATCGGATTTTAATGAAACTTTCAGTGTTTATCTATCAATGAACGATCTTTATAATGCATTATTTATTTTATTTCAAAACTTTCTCATTTTGTTCAGGTCACTTAATTTTGACCCCACCTTATGTTGGGGGCATTTTCGATACTAATTACAGTATAAATAAAGAGATAAAAGACCGAACTTATGAATAGAAACAACAAAAATTTACGCGATATGCGAAATACTATTATTTTTGTCTTTTTTCTAAAAAGCAAATTCGATTATTACTCTACGTGACTTGTTGTCACATGATGCGAAATACTATTTTTTTTTTTTTTTTCAGCAAATTCGCTTATTACTCATTTATTTACGTGACTTGTTGTCACATGATGCGAAATACTATTATTTTTTTTTTCTAAAAAGTCAGTTTATTTTTAATTGAAAATTATTCTAAAAAGCGAGTCCACGTTCTTAGTAAATGATACAATTTTATGCAAATGCACATAAAACATTTTTTTCGCTAACAACTGTTGCTTCTTCGCTGGAGGTGGCCATTCTTACTTATTCGTATTTCGAGCACACGATTCCCATTCGCTTATTCCGTTTTCGGAGCTACTCCATTTTGTTCGTATTTTTTTGCGAAGTAGTCCGTTTAAATTTTACTTTTCGCATAATATCAAGATATGCCACCGATTGCGAAAACTTTTTATTAGCCTTTTTGATTTTTAATTAATAATTACGCTAAAATTATTACTGCTACTTGTAGAGCATCGTAACTCGAAAACTAAGCCCTTTTTAACGCCTGGACTGTAGCCTACAAGTCAAAAAATCAAAATAATACAAATAAAACCATTGACAAACTGTAATCAAATTATTTCCTTGAGAGGAATAAAAAAAAAAAAAAAAAGGTTATTTCCTATATAAGTCTAACATAAACAAAGGGAACCACACTTGACTTATAAATTATTTATTTATTTTCCCATTAAACTAACCCTAACCCCATCTTCTTTTTTCCTAATAGATCAATAAATAATTTATCAGTCAAGAGTGGTTCCCCTTTATGTTAGACTTATAGGAAATAACCAAAAAAAATTTAAAATTCCTTAAAAACAAAATATTCAATAAATATAATTTAAAAAAATGAAATTTTCTATTATTTCTTTGTATTACTTGAATGTTAAATCTTGAAAATTGTTAGTAATAATGTAATTTGTATTTTCTATTTTACCAGGATCACATTACACAACTGCTAACCACAATGGATGCTTGCCAGATATCTTTAGATATTGTAAGTTAAGAATTTATATATGATTATTTTCTTTTTCCTTATTTGGAAGTTGGTAACTGTAGATTATGAGTTATCTCCTTTGGACTGTTTCAGTTGAAGGAACTCTTTAGCAAAAGAGTTAGAAAGTTAGTTGGTAACAGACTACATATATGACGATCGTCCAACATTACAGTGACTGCCATTAGACTGCCTATTGACATTGGTAGCAGATTGAGACCCAGTTGTGGAATAATTTATATTGTTTTGTGTTTTACTCATTGCCACCTATACTGCGACTCAAGATGGTGAATCAACAGGCTTTAAAATCGCCACCCATTTTGGAAAACGAGGATAGAATCATAGTTACACACTTGGTTTTAATTGATTGTTTGATTTTTAACAGCATGTCAAGATGTCAGGGATTATTTTTGTCTAGAGGTTAAGGAATTGTGCACATTGTACATTTATATTTACATTTTTGTATAGTTGTGTAGACAGAGTGAGTGGTATAAATAAAATATAGATAATGTGATTAGTGCCACTTTTGTGTGTTGAATTGAACAACAACTACTAAGTATAACTGAATTTGTACATAAAACAGTTGGTATTTATAGCACTCAGAAATGTTTCATACTTGCATCTAGCTGATCCCATTCCTTGAGTCCTGATTGGCTGCTTGTCTTAGTGTGGTTATGGTGCTTAGATAAATATCCACTCTTCTGCATTATGCTGGCAGCAATGCAGGGTCTGTATTGAGTTAGAGCTTGCTTGCTGCCTTGCCTGCCAATTCGACAGTAATCGGATTCCCACTGTGATGGTAAGTATTGTATTGCTCCTACACTGTGGATCAAACTCCTGACCTTACAAAGCAAAACACACGGCTTCCTCAAAGTGAAAAAAAACAAGGGGAGGTTACTCTCATTTAAGTAGCTAATGTTCAAGATTACCTAAATTGGGTTGCAAAATGGGTTGCAAAAATAAGAAAATAGAAATAAATGCATCATAATTTAGTCTTGATTATTCTAATGTACACTCAACAGGTGAGGAAGTGACTGCAAGATTATTATTTCCTGATTATTTCTTTACCTTTCATGCCCCCAGCTATGGGTTGAATAGTATCACTACTGTTCTTCTTCAAGGATGACTTTGGCATTATATAATCCACTAAGGTTGATATGCCATAAATCAAAAAACAAACCAAACCTCTTATGTCTTCCGTTTAATGCAGAAAAATTTGTAAACAGTTTTTCCCCCCTTAATCATACCTAACTTAACTTAACCGAACAATAATAATCATAAAAATATGAATATCATACGTCTGACAATGTCAGACACACAATGAATTATTATTATTATTATTATTAGAATTAGAATTGTTAGGATATATGTTAAGTTAGTTGAGGGAAAAAAACTACAATTATGAGTTTTTTTGTAGTTTTAATGGGTCACAATTTAAATTCTTGTTTTGGCTGTGGATTAGATTACAGAAAAAAAAGTTTGCAAAACACTGTTATACACTGTGGTTGTTTCTCTAGTTAGTATGAAGTGTAAGTTTTGTATAAGAATGCTCAATCAGGATATTGTGATTTGTTCCTTTCTAGATATTTTGAAAGCTGGTTTCCAATCTCCCAGTGTGGATTTTGTTGCCATCTTGTATAGAAGAATTTATTGATTTTTAGTTTCAAGTCAGTGTATGGAATTTTGATTTTTGTTTAAAATCAACTTGGCTACTGAGTCAGCATTTCCATTTCCCTTTGTTCTAATGTGGCTTCAGATCAAACATACTAATAGAAATTTTTTTTTTATTGATATCCAGTGCTGAATTGGTAAAATTCATTATTTGTAACTCTGCAAAGTAGGAAACATCCAGCATAAAAAAAAACTTGATCCTATTAAGTAAAAGTGATTTAACATTATATATATAATCTAGCTACTAGCTTGAAATAGTCCAAAATACAATTTGTCAAAACAATTACCTTTTTGTTGGAGGGTCATTCAAATTGGCACAAAAACTATATATATATATATATATATATTTTTTCTTTTTCCTATTTCAGAGCTTGAACTACGATCTCACCAAAAACTACCTTGATCTTATAGTAACTTATGTCTGCATAATGGTGGTTGTGTCTAAAGTTGAAGACCGGAAAACTGTTCTTGGTGTCTTCCACCTGGGATATGAATATCAACATGGCAGTGGGTAAGTCTCTTGCCTTTTTTTTTTTTTTTTTTTTTTTCGAAAACACCGCCCCGCCTACAAAATTTTCTTTTTTCATTCAAAATGTCAGAGCCACTTTGATGATGAAACTTGTGTAAACCTTTTTATTTTGTTTTTAAAGAATTATGGCCATTGCTGTAATATTTTCTATTCTTCATATTTAGATAAAAATACTGTCAGATTTTTTAAAGATTTTTGACATTTATTCTAGTTATTGTTAGATGCTAATTGTAATTCAGCTCTCTTTTATATTTTATATATATATATATATATATATATATACTAGCAAATATATGCACCCTCCGGGTGCAAGTATTTAAGTTTTAATGTAATAAAATATATTAAATTAGAAAGGCTAATGAAACTAAATAAGAATGCAGATAAAAAGATTTGAAACAGAATGGGGTATAATTGAAAAATCAAAACTTACTCTTACATCACTCACTTCATTCATTGCTAAATTGATCTAATTCAACTATTTAGTTAAAATAGGAAGTAAAGAATAAAATTAGTTATTTCTTCTTGGTAATGGAATTCTTAAGATTTATCCCCGAGATTTTTGCTCATATTCATTAAGGTAAAATCAAACAATTAGAAAATCAATAATACTAAGCACATACTTATTAAAATCAATTTTTTAATATCAATATACAAATTAGCCTTCCCATTCACACTGTAAACCGCTATTTTATTGTATATATAAATACAATTGCATGTTATTTGTATGTAGATAAGGCCAACAGTATTAATAATGTAAAACAATTTAATTAATAATTGAGGTTTAAACAAGAATAAAATCCTGGAGAATGTGATGTAAATAACGAGAATTGTGACTTGAGTAGTGATATAGTTTAAGGTTACAAACAAACACATTATAATAATAATATATATATATATATATATATATATATATATATATATATATATATTTTATAGTTTGCTTGAAGGATTGCATAAAGTATATCATATTTTATTTATTTATTTATTTTGAAGTCTATTGCAATGTAAAAGTAATTGTCTTTCATATTGAAAACGTCTCTGAAGATGAAGATACATTGAAATGAATAAGAGCTTGACAATTACTTTTACATTGCAATAGCCTTCAAAATAAATAAATAAATAAAATATATGTGTGTGTATATATATATATATATATATATATCCAACATAAAATAAGTGCAATCTGTTGAATATGCATTGTTAATTTTGTTTGTCTTTCTGGACCAAGTCTCCAATAGGCACCCCAAATCATTAAGCTAATGAAAGGTTCATATTTTAACTCGTCCCTGGTAACTTCCACTTTCAAATATTTAAAAATAAATGAACAGACAATCTTTTGCACTTATATTGTATCTGACAAAAGAAAATTTTACAAATTGTGTGATACTATTTCTGAACAGCATCCTTTTATTTAAATAAACATAAAAATATTTTTTAGATAAAAACTGTATTTTTATTTAAATAAATATAATTGCATTTCTCTGCTGATTAAGTAAAAACTATTTTAGTATAAAACGTCTTTCATCAATTTATCGTAAATATTGAAAAATATTCATAAACTTCTTTTTACAAAAATTTGGAAGCCGAAGTTACTGGTGATGTATTAAAATGTGAACCTTTCATTAAGTTGATGATTTGGGGTACCTATTGGAGACTTAGTCCATCTTTCTGATTTAATATATTTCTTTACATTAAAACTTAAATACTTATGCCCATTGGGTGCATATTCTTGCTAGACTCGTCAAAAGATGCATTCCAGCCATTAAATATGTTTGCCAAATGCACTGTACCAGAAGGTTTAACTAAGATATTCAGTGTCACATAACTTTTTATATTCTTATTTTGCAGAGAACCAGCATTCCCTCGTCTTGGCCAGATGATCATAGATTATGATCCTCCCATGAAGAAACTAGCTGAAGAGTTTGTACCACATTCCAGGGTAATTTATTTTTATTGTGTTCTTTATTGTATTAAAAAAATAGTTGCTTACCAAATCAGGGTTATCCTCTACCTGGGTCGTGTAATTTCTTGGGTCATAAAAACCTGCAAAGCCTTTGTAACCTTCTTTTCACTCTCTCTCTTTTCTTTCTTTATTTTTGGATTCTACGACATGTCAACCCTTGTTTTGGGTTATTTTATGTTTTATTTGTTCTTGATGAGTATTGAATTTTTTTTTTTAAAGACATTTTTGTTAACTCATTTTTTTTAACTCATTTTTTTCTATTAAACTCATAAATAGGACATTAGCAGGTACTACTACTCTGGGTAGTGTCCTAGGTATGATGTTAAAAACTGCATCTAATAGTGAGGTTTCAATTTTGGAGCTCTGGGGAGTGTGCAGTACCCCTTCATCGCCATTACTCCCAAGTCCACTTAATTCGGTGTTAGGGTTCCCTCTGTGGAATATATATATATAAGAGATTGAGTTTTTTTTAAAATTGAATACCCATCAATCCCCCAATGGGGCCACCTGTTGGCCGTGGGTGGCGACTCGTGATGCTTAAGGATAGAGCCCAGGTGGATGAGCAGTTCATGACATGCAATACTCCACTTTGGCCCTATCTTAGGTTAGACGGGCAGTTGGAGAGGCCCCCTCCGATCAATCGGCTGGTCACGTCAAGCCATAGCACCTATATGATTTTCCCAACCCTATTGCCCTTATGGCAAGCCCCAACCCCTTTTTATCATATGGGTGCTAGAAGGCGGTGGCTGCAGGTCATGTCCTGGGAATGACGTTAAACTCTATCTGATGGTGAGGTTCCAGTTTTGGAGGTTTGGGGAATGTGGAGCACCCCTTCATCACCATTGCTCCCTGGTCCACTCTGACCCGGAGTGGTAGTACCTGTTAGGGTCCCATCTATGGGTTAAATAAAAAAATGTATTCATAAAAAAAAATGTATTATCCATTAAGAATTGATTTATTTCAAAACTTTATCGGTATTAAATGACCCACTGAGGTTAATATGCCACAAAACAAACCAAACCAAACTGAATACCCATCAAGAATAAATGAAACAAAATGTCTTCAGCATAAAATTAGCAATCAAAGATTGACATGCCATAAAATCCAATCCACTGATGAATAAAAGTATTCAAAGTAATGTTAAAAAGAAACATGTCTGAGTTTTGAATTAAGAATTCTTTTTGAATGAGTTTTGAATCCTTTTGAGTTTTAATTATTTCTTGTTTTGATTTCAGTTATTTCCTCACTCTCTCTTACCCTTCTCTTATCTCTTTAGCAGCATCTCCCTAAATTCTCAGGCCATATCTTTTTTAACTGCTGCCCACCCCCCTTTAATAGATTAATCTTTTTCTAAGAATTGTGCTACATGTAAATTTAAAAAAAGTTTTCATTAATTTTTAAAAAGGTGCTATTTTTCCATGTTGTGCCCCCCTGTTGGCTGGAGCATTAGAATGCACCAACTGCACCTCTGCAAAACGGTAACAACCCCCCAATGGGGCCACCTGTTGACCGTGGGTGGCAACCTGTGATGCTTAAGGATAGAACCCAGGTGGTTGAGCAGTCCATGACTTGCAATACTCCACTTTGGCCCTTTCTTAGACGGCTATCAATTGGCTGCTCATATCAAGCCCTAGTATCTATATGATTGACCTTATGGCAAGCCCCAACCCTTCTTATCATATGGGTGCTAGAAGGCGGTGGCTGACGGTCTACATGTCCTGTGAATGACATTAAACTCTATCTGATGGTGAGGTTCCAGTTTTGGAGGTTTGGGAATCTGGAGCACCCCTTCATCACCATTGCTCCCTGGTCCACTCTGACTCATAGTGGTAGTACCTGTTAGTGTCCTATCTATGGGTTAAACAGAAAAACATGAGTTTATGAAAAAAATTGAGTATCCATTAAGAATGACTTTATTTCAAAACTTTGTCGGCATTAAATTACCCACTGAGGTTTATATGCCATAAAACAAAATAATCCAAACCACATCCATGTTGTCTACAAGTTTTCTGTGTTCCATTGGTTGATATTTAAGATAGATATTAAGACATTTGAAATAGTTCTTTTTGAATGAGTTTTGAATCTGTATCATCTGGATTATTCAGACTATTGTCCTCATCTTTATTGATAAGACAATACTTTATTTTCACACATTACACAATATAAACAATGTCACACAAAACAAGAAGCATAATGTTGGTTGTTGTAGTAATGTGTGGAGGGTGAACATTAATTAGGACTGAGTCTATTCTAGCAGTGACCACCTCAGTTGTTATTTTTGTTAAAGATGAGGACAATAGTCCAAATAATCCAGATGATACAAATTATCAAGCCTCATTTCAAAAATTCAGAGAAAGAGTTTTGAATCTTTTTGATTTTTTTTTTTTTTTTTTTTTTTTTTTTTTTTTTTTTGAGTTGTAATTATTTGTTGTTTTTGATTTCAGATATTATTGCCAGCATTGCTCTCTCTACATGTGATCTATCCACGCAGGAATCTACCTGCTGATCAGATGAGATCAGCTCAGATTCTGAGCCTCCTTTCAGAACCTTCTAAATTGATGAGTGTGCCAAATACAGAAATAGTAAGTAGATCACGAATATATTTAACACCTATTAAAAAATACCAGTCATTGTATTTAGTCAGGCCTGGTTTTTAAGATGTGCTTGAATAAGTTGTATATAATGATAACACTAATTCATGTAATAGATGACAAAAGTATTCAACAATGGAGACCTATTACACTGGCCTGCATTAAAAAAAATGTTTTTCCTAAGGTAAAACGTTTACTGGGTGATATAAGATTGCCATTTTATGCTGAATTCAAAAATACCATTCATTGTTTTGGACCTTGAAAATATTGCAGGCCAGTGTTATTTGCCTATATATACTCTCTCTTCACAAATAAGTTTAATGTAATAATTTGATTTTAAACAATATTAACTCTTTGCCTGTTTTATGCCACTCACAACGGCTCTCGCACCACTGCAATCCTACCGTAATTCACTTGAAGCGGCTCTCACACATGTCACTTGTTTACATGAACACCACTACTATCTTTTGTTTGTATTGATAGTAAACTTTGAAATATCCCATCATACAGGTTAAAAAAAAAATTACCAAGAAAGTTTGGTACAGCCGTGTGGGAAATTTGGTAGGTCTAGAAGCCCAATTACCGTCAAATTGGCAGACAAAGGTCGCAAGCAAGCCGTAACTCAAATACAGATCCTGCATTGCAACAAGCTCAGTACAGAGTGGTGGTTTATTTATGAAAGCCCACTAAAGTCATCAACCAATCAGAACTCAAGGAATGGTATCACCCATATGCAAATATGGAATATTCCACAAGCTGCTTGTGTAATGGTTAAAGTCATGGGAAATGGACTCGTCGCCCCGAGTTCAAATCCTGGACGTGGTAATTGCATTTCGCTTAGTGCTAATTCCTTTGGAAAAGGTATGAGTCCTACTCTCCCTCCAGCTATGGGTAAATAGTAGGGCAGACTGGGCTCTTTAATTTTGGTTAGGCACCTGGTCTAGGAGAAGGAAAACTCCAAATTCAAACCTGTTAAAATCCGCTTAAGAAATTGACCTTGTGTCGCATCCTGCTCATGCGGAGGGGTTGGTAAATATATATATATATATATATATATATATATATATATATATATATATACCAGTTGCTTCATGTCAAATTCACTCAGACTTAGCTGGTTGTTCCCTTCAACAGCATACTGACTGATTCACACTCACTGCAACAGTAAGCAAAGGGTTAAATGCTATTTTTTTAAATAATAGTTTATCACATTAAAACTGAAATATGCCTGGATGGTGCATAAATGTGCTAGTGATAGTTAATATATGATATATAATGTATAATATAAAAAATTTAAAAAATTTAAGAATGTTATGTTATTGATAGATTAAAAGATTATAATAGAATCTTTTTCAACTTTTCAGATCCAATGTGAATATCTTTCTCAGGATACAATGGAAAGATGGATCATATGTAAGTTATCACATCTTTGATCCGATAGTATAAAACTTCTCTTTTTCTATTATTTGTTGGTTTTGTGTAAAAAAGTTTTTTTATAGAGAATGATAATTGTACAAGGTGATCTTGTCACACTTATGTTTTTACAGGTAAAATTACATAATACAACCTCAAATTCTTGAAAATAATTTAATCTTTTTTTATTTTATTTTTTAGAGGTAAGATAATTACATAATTTATATATCATATTAATAAACAATAGGGGTGACAACCTATAGATTAATGTGTGGTCCGAAATCTTGTCACCTCTACATAATTTTTGGAGGTAAAATTAAGTAATACAACCTCAAATTCTAGAATATAATAAAATTTTAAAAGATTTTTTTTTCTTCATTCTTTTTTTTTTATTTTTTTTATTTTTTTAGATAAAATAATTACATATATATTATATTACTAAAACAAAAAATAATGGAAGTTAAAACAGTAAGTAGGGATAACAATATTTTTGGACCAACCTGTAGATTGATGTACAGTGTGGTCAGAAAATCTTGTGACCCTTACATATCTTTTTTACAGGTAAAATTACATAATTACAACCTCAAATTCTAGAAATTAAATTTTGAAACATTTTTTTAGAGGTAAAAATTTTCTTTCTTTCTTTTTTTTTTTTTTTTTTTTTAAATAATGAAAGTTATAACACTACGTACCTGTAGATTGATGTACAAGCATGGTCCGAAAGTCTTGTCACTCCTACATGATTTTTAGAGGGGGTGACAAGACTTTTGGACCACCCTGTAGAATATTAGGTTGGTCCAAAAGTCTTGTCATCCCTACGTAATGTTTTAACTTTCATTATTTGTTGTTTGATATCAGGGGTTATTGACCATTCCCCCCAAAAAAAATCTGCTAGAGACACTGGCAGTATAAGAACCTGTTTTTGGAATTTCATTAGCTCCAAGAACTGGTTGTTGGACTGTGGCAATGAAAGAACCTATTTTTAGTGAAACCTGTTCTTAAAATTTTGGAAGTCACCACTGTTTTTATCTGTTAACTGCTTTGATATTCTTAAAACTCTTGCAATTATTTCTCTGAATTCTTGAGAGACTTGATAATTAGTATTATTTTGATTATTCAGAATATTGTCCTCATCTTTATTGTTATCTGTGCAATGATTATGACAAGAAGGTTTCAAAGTTTGAGAAGAAATACCTGAAGAAGGCCGGAGGACACATCAGCCGAAACGTTGTACAGATAACAATAAAGATGAGGACAATAGTCCAAATAATCCAAATAATACTAATATCAGTAACATTTGTGACAATACCTGCTCTGCACTCGTGCTTCTTCGTTGCACAATGTCGATGACCCCCACATTGTTATATTCTGTGTTGGCCAGTACAAAGAGCACAAACTAGAGATAGGTTCACAAGGATAAGAAAAACACGACAACACAAAGTTTGATGACAGGATGCTAATGGAGAAGGAAGGTATGACACTTTGTGCTGTTTGTGATGGAGCAGAGGGCACTTAAATGTATATTATCAGCTGGCAAGAAGTTCTCTTAAGTCAGCTGCTAGAATAAACTACAAGTTTGACTTTATATTGTGTGGAATCTTACTTATTTTCTATCTATCAACTGCCCACTGAATGAAGCTCTCACTCCAATGGCTGATCTGGATCTGCTCTTCTGAGGCTCAAGCCGGCTGAATATATGCAGAATTCTCCCCCACACACTGCCATTGATTTGACCACTCAGAAAATATGTACTAACTTTTTCAGATAGACTTTGTGGCTGCAATTTCTCTTAAAGTCATGGACATTACTTTATTTCTAGACTGCTGGATGCCAACTTTCCAACCATTAATTTTTAAGACCCATTTTCTCTTAAGACTAGCCACCTAAAAATATTATCTTTAAGTGGTTGTACATCTTTTATGGCTCTCCTGAACCTTATGGACCTAATATATCCTATTTTCTTTTTGTTTTTAGTTCTGAACCTACGCAAACATCATTGTGTCACACATTTAATTGTTGTCTTTTTCTCTTTTCCAGTTGGTTTGATGCTTTGCTACCAACGTCTTTCGGAGCCCCAGGCATGGGATTTGTGGAAAACTGCTCTCCAGTCTGGTTACATTGTACAATTGTGCAGAGATGAGGTGCTTCACATCCACAGTTATATTGCAGCTTTTTTTGATAGCCTCAAAGGGTATGTGCTCTTTTAAATCTTTTTTTTTATAGCCTCAAAGGGTACATGCTCTTTGAAATGTATTTTGATAGCCCCAAAGGGTATGTGCTCTTTTGAATTTAAAAACAGTTTTTCATAGGAACAAAATTTTAGAATTGCAATTATAAGTGGATTCACCCTTAACAAAAATGTTTGTCTTCACTTGAGTCTCATCAGAGGATTACCGCAGGAAGAACTAAAATAGAGAATGCAAAAATGTCATAATATGGAGGGTGTAAAACAAAAAAATTATTGGGATTTTCCTGAATTTTCCTCATGCTGGAACCGTTGCCGAATTGTAAATGTTAGACAAATTCCTTGTGTGTGCAGAGCTCTGCTCTGAATGATGTTATGTATATTGCCTCAAACCAGAGCTCTGCACACAGTAGGAATTTGTCTACCATTTACAATTCAGCAATACGATCTAATATACATAGCATCGTTGAAACCAGAGCTCTGCAAACAGAAGGAATTCGTTTACCATTTATTACTCAGTGGTGGTTCCAGCATGAGACTACCTGATCCAGGGTAATCACATTAATTTTTTTTTTTTTGACCTCCTCCTCATTATAACATTATTGCATTCTCTATTGTAGTTCTTCTTCCTGTGGTAATCCTCTGATGAGACTTAGCTAAAAACCAAATTTTTTGTTATGATTGCAATCCTTTTAAATCTCTTTGTCGTCAACTTTTGTAGTCTAGGTATTTTTTTTCCTATTGTCATTTGTCTGAATTTTTTAGATGAGGCTTGATAAATTTATATTATCTATACTTTTTTTTTTTTTTTTTTTACTGTTGTCCTCGTCTTTATTATGTACTCAACATTTTGGCCGATGTGGCATCTGAACTTTCTATCCTATTTTTTAAATCTTATAATTTATTTTTGAATCATTATTTTTAAAATGAATAAAGGAAGAACACACATAACATGGAATTTTATTAAAAATTCTATCATAGGTACCAGAATTTGCATCCAGCCTCTCAAGCCACATGGGAATCACATCAAATGATCGTCCCATGAACTCTTGTGGAATGGCAGAAATAAATTCTTGTATTTGTCCTTCAAGTTCTTCCAAAGTTGTTGGTTTTGTAGACTTGCTCCTTCAACGAACCCTAAAGAAAAAAGTCTCAAGGTGTTCAATCTGGGCTTCTGGCTGGCCATTCATGCGGACCACATCTACCTATCCATCTCCCAGGGAAATGGTGATTCAGCCATTGATAAACAATGATATATTAAATATTAAATATATTAAAGAACATATATTAAAGAATTGAGAAAAAGATCTAACTGCATATAAATAATTTAAAATAGGGAGTTACTATCACCCTGTATATTAAGGAACATACATTAAAGAATTGAGAAAAATGTAACTGCATATAAAAAAAATTACTTTTCAATCACCCTATATATTAATTTTAACCATCTTCATTTTAATCTCTCTTCTTCTTTCAGTCAACATATACAACATAAAAGAGTAACAGAAGTAAAAGATTTTCAACAACATGCTCTTCAAACTTCGTAAGTAATGGTTATAAAAATTATTTTACTTTTTAAACATTTTTAATTGCTATAAAAAGATGACACTTGAAAATATGTATACAATAAAAAAAAAACTCTCTCACTAGTCCTGTAACCAGGATTGGTTGTTTGGGAGCACCAGTATGGTAGTATGTACAAATAGCTTGAGAGAGCCCATCTCTCTCCAGGTCTACACTGGATTTGAAGCACTTATGGTGTCCCCCCCCACACACACACACACAAAAAAAAAAGCTCTCACTGGTTTGGTTGTTGGGGGCACTACTATGGTAATGTACACAAATTGCCTGAGAGAGCCCATCCATCTCCAAGTCAACACTGGATTTTAAGCACTTATTGTGTTTACCAAATAAAAGAGAGGCTCTCTCAATCTGATCTGTGTGGTAAAGTATAGAGCTGATGGTAAGTGTGGCACTCCACCTCAGGCACAATAACAATCTCTTGGTCTAGTGCTAGCAAAAGGGGGATAGACTCCCTTGCTGTCTTGCTGATGCCAAAAATAGGCCACTCTGCCAATTTTACTTTTATTTACATAGTATAGAATATATTTTTTCATGCTTCCCTGTATATCTGTATATAAGTAATTTATTTTGGTCTAATTACAGCCCTGGTCTACATAGGGAACGAAGAAAATTTTTAAGGACAGCGTTAAAAGAACTTTCTTTAATTTACACGGATCAACCTGGATTGTTAGGACCAAAGGTAAGTTGATTTATTTCTATGAATTTTTTAGATGAGGCTTGATAATTAGGATTATTTGGACTATTGTCCTCATCTTTATTGTTATCTACACAACGTTTTGGTCAATGTGTCCTCCGGCCTTCTTCCCATAGGCTCCTGAGCCCAAGAAGAAATACCTGAAAAGGGCCAGAGGGCACATCGGCCAAAACATTGTGTAGATAACAAGTAAGTTGATTTGTTTTTGTTTTTTTTTACTTCTGTATTGTAGTAACAAATTACAAAGAAATAATGAGACATATCTTAAAACTCCTTTTGATTATTCCTAGCAGTGCTACCTGGCATTGCCTGGGATTTAAAAAGTTAGAAATAGATCTCTTGTCTATATTTATAGATTGATAAAAATTCTTTTTCTATATTTCTCTTGTTTCTAAGTTGTTTATTTTTATTATTATTCTTGTTTGTGTTTTTTTTTCCTTTTATTTGCTTTTCATTATGTCTTATTCTTTATTAATTTGTTTTATTCTTTAATCATTTGAACTTTCTTCCTAAATATAAAGCTCTGTAGCCATATCAGGGCTACTGTATAGCTGCACCACTTTTACAGTAACCTCAGTGTTCTGAGATGTATGATAATTCATGACAAACTGTGTCATGGGTGGCTTCAATGTTTGTGTTGAATGTGACACACTGATTTGGGGAAGAGTAATTGGTAAGCATGGTGTAGAATGAAACTGTTGGGGAGGGGATCTAGATGATGCTGTGTACTGTCTTGATAGATATATATATATATAGAGAGAGAGTTACTCTAAACTAAACTCTGAATTGTTTTGAACCCTTTTAAAAAGGGTTCAAAACAATTTTTGGCAGTGTAATTCTTTACCATAAAAAATCAAAATGTTCAGTCAGCCTTCGATCTAACGAAATAATTTTCCTTGAACCTGTTTCATATTTGAGGTGATATTATCGCCAGTAGCAGTAGAGTTAGAAATAGCCAGGAATCCACAACAGTGAAGCGAGTAGTCAGCAACTTTTTTAGCCATTAGCAAAATGGTTTTAATGTTTGCTTCTTTTTTTTAATTCTCCGAACATATTTATTTTTTCAATTTAATTCATTTTGCAAACTAACTGTTTCCTGATCATAATTAACTACCTAGAGTTCAACAGATGACTCAATGGGTCATATTTTTTCTAGTATACATATATTTATTCATATATATTTATATTATTTATCAAAAGTAGAAATTCTTAATACGTATAAGTAAACTGATAACAGGCTATCACTATAATCAATTTTCAAACTGTCAAAAAAAAAAAAAATCAACTGAGGTGGTCATTACTAGAATAAGCTAAGTCCTAATTAATGATCATCCTCCACGCATTAACACAACATTACGATTTTTTGTTTTGTGTGACATTTATATTGTGTAATGTGTGAAAATAAACCATTGTTTTCTTCTTCTTAGGTTCTCTATGTGTTCCAAGGTTTATCAATGGCCCGTGATGAAATATTTTGGTTGCTTCGTCACTTTGATAATCCACCTTCCAAGCGCCATAATATAAAATTGTCCCAGGAAGATTTTGTAGACAGGTGAGACCTTTTTTTCTTTTTTTTTTCTCACCATTTTTAGTGGCTGAGCAGTGTATGACACTCCACTAGGGCCCTTTCTTGGGCTAAACAAGTGGTTGGAGAGGCCTCCTCCGATCAATCAGATGGTCACATCAAGCCCTAGCACCTAAATGATTGCCCCAACCCTATTGTCCTTATGGCAACTCCCAACCCTTTTTATCATATGGATGCTAGAAGGCGGTGGCTGAGGGTCTTCATGTCCTGGGAATGACGTTAAACTCTATCTGATGGTGAGGTTCCAGTTTTGGGGAATGTGGAGCACCCCTTCATCACTATTGCTCCCTCATCCACTCTGACCTGGAGTGGTAGTACCTGTTAGTGTAGCATCTATGGGTTAAATAGTAAAATATGAGTTTTAAAAAAAATTGAGTATCCATTAAGAATGAATTTATTCAAAAAACTATACTGGCATTAAATGACCCACTGAGATTGATATGCCGTAAAACAAACCAAACCCATTTTTAGTTTTTCATATAAACTTGTGTTGTATACCACTTTGTATTGTATACCAGTCATATCAAACTAGGTAGGGCTGCATGGATTACATATGTATGTCATGAGAGCCACATTATATATATATCTGTCATGAGGGCTACACATGACTACTAAGTGTTTAAATCCTTCTTCTACATTAACAGAACAAAGTGATGATTGCTATCATTAATTTCTTTATTATCAACTAAAAGCCATTGAATACATATCTAAAATAGAAAGACAAAAAGAATATTACTGGCCAAGTTCAAATAATAAAAACGTACAAGTGTCACTGTCACTTTCAATTATAGCCATATGTTGATTGAAAGCCAGAGAAGGCAAGAGGAAAGACTCATTCCCTTTCATTGACTGAGTTAGCCTCCTCCTTCAGCAACTCAAAGGGGTGAGAGACCATGCATTGATAACAAACTCCTAACAACATATTGCTTTAATGAAAAAATTCTAAAATCCTGGGGGTACTGTAAAAGCGCAGGATGAGAGTGAAGTCTGCGTGTAGGCAGCATGCTTGACATGCCTGTTGTATACCATTCTTAATCCTGTAACTTGGAGAGGACATAATCTGTTGTATCTGGCCGCCATCCTTGGTTCCAGATGTAGTAAATAAGTAAGCAAGCCAATAAGAATCCGGTGTTATAGTATTCTTTGTAAGTCCGACGTCCAAGATAATCCGAGTGTCAAAGAGTTAAGATTAGAATCAGACCTCTATAAATACAACAATAGTAGCAGCAGCACTGCCAGTGATTGGACAATAGGAATCTTTCTCAGGTCACGTGATAGTCAACAAGTCTATATTTAGAAGTAGGCATCTATCACACACCTTATATCCCAAAAATATTCCAACACTTATCTTTTCTGTAGCTTCTTCTTAGCTTGGATGTGTTTAAGTTGCAGCTTTTCTTACTTGGGTTGGTATCTATCTTCTTAGCAGTTTCTTCTTCTTAAGATTCTGGTTGAGATGTTCTGTTCTGTGGTGTTAACAACTCAAGACATTACTATGGTGAATTCACATGTATTTTATTTGAGTCTTGAATCCTGATCATTCCACCATGCCCACAGCTATTGTGTCTTCATCCTTCAATTGCTAGCTAGAAACTGATTATCTAACTAAACTCTCCCCTCATGCTTGCACTGGCAAACAGGAAGGGGAGGTCACACAAAAGGTTAAGAGATGTCACTCACAAATTCTTATTGTTAACTGTTAGGTATGAATTCAAATTTATTACACTAACTGTGCATAATTGATAGGATGCCCATCAATTATACAACATTTGTACATCTTTTTACTAGGATGAGTCAAAAGTTTTGCAATTTTTTGGTCACATGACATATGATTTGGCAGCTTTGGATGCTTTTGTTAAGGTGATGAAGGTGAACAACACTGAACTGAGAGATGCTGAACTCACCTGATACTCTCTGAGTGGTACTCACTGGATTTGCCTCTATGGCTTTGAGCACAACCTTTGAATCCACGTTCACATGTTCATTGATTTTTGATAAATAAAACATCCTTTGAACTGCCTATTTAGCTGTATTGTAGCTTGACCTTATAATTAATGCTGCAGTGTTTCGATCTGTTTCAATAGATCTTCATCAGGGCTTTCATTAATTTGAGGCTGTGATACATTTATTTTTTCCTCAAACTAATGAAAGCCCTGATAAAGATCTATTGTCACAGATTGAAACACTGCAGTGTAGGCGAAATAAACATTACTCATTTATGAACTTTTGTTTTTTGAATTTTTCATAATATTACATACATACATACATACATATATATATATATATATATATATATATATATATATATATATATATATATGTGTGTGTGTGTGTGTTTAATTCTTATATATATATATATATATATATATATATATATATATATAAAAACTTTTTTTTTATTTTTAATGAATTAAAAATTTCTTTTCTTTTTTTTCTCTTTACTTCTGCAGACAAATTCCTGAATTATTATTTTACATGGAGGAACTAAAAGGTAAATAAATCAATTTTTAACCTTTTATCTTACTCATTCCAAATTTCTTTTAACCAATCAGAATGCTTTGTTTTGATTCAAAATTGATTTTTGTTGGGGAATCCCCTACTTCATTATATATCATATGACAGCCATCTGTCATCTTGATTTAGTTGTTATTGTGCAATAATCACCCACTGTTTAGGATTGAGATTTTTAGATTAGAAATGGTTACCAAGTGTCACCTGTGTGGAGGAGGGTCGAACCATTGTGTATTGATTTGTTTACTTTTGAGATTTACAAATGCTGGAAATTTAAAGTAGAATTTCAATGCTATTTCTATGGATATTTAAATTTCTAAATATCTTCGAATATAAATCATATCTTAATAATTTGGGTATATTCACAGAGTTCCATCCCGGCCTCCTGCCTCAAAAACCACTAGCCGGTGGCTGCTGAAAAAAACACCAGCTATGATTGAAGTCCGTAGCCGAAGCGGTGTCACTTGAAAAAAAACTACGTTTAGGGTTAGTTTAATGGGAAAATAAATAATTTGGGCTCTGTTTTTTCTGGGTCACCCTGTATACAGACTTCAATCGTAGTTTTTTTTTTTTTTTTTTTTTTTTTTTTTCAGCAACTAGCGGTTTTTGAGGCCGGCATGACGGAACTCTACAAATATTACCAATAATTTTTACCAAAAGCAAAAGCTGGTGATATTTAATGTGTATATATATTTACTTTGTTGTTAATTGTTTTCTTAGTTTCATCCAGACATAGATAAATACATACACACCAACTGTCCCCTATATATGTATAGACTCACACAATCAAAAAAATCTTTAAGAAATTTTATTTGTGACAATACTTTGATAGAAATAATATCTGATATATCTATATATATATCTTATTTTTTCAGCTCTGGTAAGAAAATACAACCAAGTAATACAAAGGTATTATGTTCAGTACCTCTCTGGCTATGATGCTGTGCTGTTAAACCAGTTGATACAGGTAACACTATATTTCACTTTTTGCATCCTCTAATTTGAAATAGCAAATATCTTATAATGGAAATTCACTGTCTGTAACCAAAACTATATCACCACCAACATCACAATCCCCTTTATTATTTACATTATATTCTCAATGGTTATTAAATAATCATTATTTAATCTTAATTAGCATTTTATTTATTAACAATGTCTCTATAAAGGTCTAGCCAAGATAGATTTGCCTCAAAACAGCACATATATTATTGAGTTTATAAATCCTGCAATGTGTGATATATATCATTAAGAAATAAAAGTTTACATAGTATATGGTGTGAATAATTTGGATACTGGTTTTAACAAAACTGTTTGATAAATAATTACTTGGTGTTATTGATTTCTAATATTAGTGTTTTATTTTCAAACCTATAAAAAATATAACTTTCAATCCTATGTATAATTTTATATTGAAATCAATAAGCAGCAGCAGACTGACAAAAAAAATGAACATTCTTCACAATCACATCATGTGATACAAACACTAGACATCCCTCAAAAATAACCCCTGGTGTTATATTTTGGAGTGAAAATTAATATAAACCATGTCTTTTTCTTGGGGGGGGGGCAACATGATAGATATTGTATTCATTTTGTACAGGTTTTGTGAATAGAATCTTTTTTTAATTTTTTTTATTTATTTTTTTAAATTTATTTTTTTAATATATAGGTTAATGAAAGAATATAGTAAAAATGGAAGATGCCCAAAGAGGCATAATAAACAATAATAATAATAATATTTTTTTGTTTGTATTGTAAATAATCTCTTATTCTTGTTATATACATACTTGTTTGTATAATTTCTATGATCTTATTTCTTACTTACTTTCTTCTTCCTTTCTCCAAATTTAGAACTGGTCTACCTGTCCAGAGGATGAATCTGTGATCCTTTCTTCTCTGTACAGCACCATATCTGGACTGACTGTGAAACAAGGTAAATACAATCCCATTTTATCTATCTCTATCTATCTATCTATCTATCTAATATATATATATGTTGATAGCTTTTTAATTTAGTGCATCCTCTCTCTATATATCTATCTCTCTCTCTCTCTCTAAAAACTGTTCTCACTTGGATTTGAAGCTTTATCATTTGTAGCTCTTACATTCCGTTTTTATTATAAAGAAAGAAAGGGGAGAAAAAGGAATGCTACACAAAAAAAATATAATAAGAAATAAATTAAGAAAGGGAGTAGGGAAAGATTGAGAGAGGAGGTGAGTGCACGGCAGCGATAATGCTAATCTGTTTCATTCGAACATAATTAAAAGATGAAAAGAAGGAAAAAAAGAAAAAAGAGTGAGAGAGAGAGTTAAATTAATGCTATTTACATATTGAACTATTTTGCAATACCTCTTAACTAAACATGTCAAATGTTGTAATAATTAAATTATCATACTGTGGTATATTCACAGGTCTGGCTAGTTAGTATTTCACTCAATGAAAGATTTTCACACCCACCTTAGCTGATGGACTGGAGTCTGAGTGACAATAATAATGTATAATTCATGCAGAACATGAACAAAATTTCCACAGATAGTAAAAGACAGACATGGTTTTCATAGATTCTCTTTATAACAGACCACACCCAGTGGTAGAACAAAGGAGGGGCAGTTACCCCAGGGCACAGCTTCAGGTGGTGCAAAATCATATTCCCATGACACTTCATTTTTGAATGGATGGAGCTGGTTCAAACCACCCCAGGTGAATTACTGCCACAACAACAAGCTAATTTAGATAGAATCAGTTACATCAGTTATCTACCTATTTATTCTCAGAAGTGGAATTTATATTATCTTATATCAAAACTAACTTCCTTTTTAGCCCTGTTGTCTGGGGCTTTAGAATACACTGACTGCACCTCTGCAGAGAGGTAAGACCCCCCCCCCCATGGGGTCACCTGTTTGCCGTGGGTGGCAACCTGTGACGCTTAGGGATGGAATCCTGGTGGATGAGCATGACATGCTCATTTCACTTAGACCCTTACTTAGGCTAAACAGGCGGTTGGTCATGTCAAGCCCTAGCACCTATATGATTGTCCCAACCATATTGCACTTATGGCAAGCCCCAACCATTTTTATCAGATATGTGCTCAAGGTGGTGACTGAGGGTCTTCATGTCCTGGGAATGACATTAAACTCTATCTGATGGTAAGGTTTCATCACCATTGCTCCCTGGTCCACTGACTCAGAGTGGAAGTACCTGTTAGGGTCCCATCTATGGGTTTAAAATGTGTCTATAAAAAAAAATTTAATATCCATTAAGAATGGATTTATTTCAAAATTTTGTCAGCATTAAATGACCCTCTGAGGTTGATATAAAACAAAACCAAACCAACCCAACCCAAACCACACCTTTCTTTTTTAGATCCCCCATTATAAAGAAATGAATAAATGCAATGACTTTTCATTTGTATCTTTTATTTCAGTGGAAGAAAATGATCTATTTGATTTCCGAGGTGTTCGCCTCGACTGGTTCCGACTCCAGGTAACTTTTTTCCTTTCTAACTTTGTTTTTATAATCACTTTACACTGATATTTGTTCATGACTAGAAACGGCTACCCAGCATCGCCTGGGTAGAGAGGGGGTAACCCTGGTGTATTGACTTGTTTACTTTTGAGAATTACAAATGCTGGACATTTTTAAATAGAACTTGAATCCTATTTCTATATTAATTTTTAAATATCTTCGAATATAAATCCAATCTTCATGATTTTTGCACAAAAAGCAAGAACTGGCGATATTTAATGTGTATATATATTTACTTTGTCATTGATTGTTTTATTTTCGTAGTTTCATCCGGACATGGATACATACATACACACCAACTGTCCTTTATATATGTATAGATAAAGTTTGTATTTGTGTCCCCAATAAACTTCACTATCTGGACTAATCACTGTTTTCCAAACATCTGCAGCAGAGGGGGGGGGTCTAGTATTAAGTTTCTTCAAAAACTAAATCTATTAACCAATTGGATATTTTTGCTAATAAAGTAATATATTTTTAGAACAAATTGCTTAATCAGATTAAAAACAACAATAATGTAAAAAAATTTACAATTGAATTGGATGATTTCAGAAAGAATGGTAAGAAAAATAATTTAACTCTTAACGTCTTATACCACCTCATTCCACCCAGCCAGAAGTCGCATTTATTTTCCTAATCCACCCCAAACGATAGCCTTTGTTTAAATATAATATTAAACATATTTAAAAGTCTTTGATTTATGGTAAATAACAGGTATCTTTTAAATGAAAAGGACATTTTTAGCCATCTTTTGATAAATCCTTAGAAAATTCTCAACAGCATGTTAAGCGTTAAGAGGGCATTTTTGGGAACTATCAGAAATTATTTAACATAATTTTATCTATATATAGATATTGTATTATTAGTGTATATATTATGTGCAATTATTTTTTTTTATTTTTTTTTTTTAAGGTTGATGTGAGAAGATAGAATTGGGGGATACCCAAGGAGGCATAACAAACATATGAATAAATAAATTCTGTATATAGAATAGTATTTCACTGCTTCATCAAAATAAATGAGATTGCTATTGGCCATAATTATTATAAAAAAAGATATTTATCCTACAAGTTGGATTTGATACAAGGTCAGATGTATGGTGCATCCAGCAAAGATTGAACTCGCTATTCAGTAGTAACAAGCCTGTGAGACTAGCTTACTAACCATTACACTATGACAACCAAAGGAACAAGTCATTGTGTCCCGATTACGCATTAGTCACACAAGACTAACGCACTCCAATATACTCAAACAAGAACAACAACCACAATGTGAAACCTGTCAAACACCTATTCATGGAATGCAAGTTTTTTGCTCACATCTTCCTAACTGTTAGGCATGACATAACCCCAGATGGGTTGATATGCCATAAAAAACAATAAACCAACCAACCCAACTATTATATATGCATAAGTTTTTTTTTCTTCAATCTGTTATTGAGTTGATTATTTGTATTTTCAGGCATACACCAGTGTGAGCAAGTCTGCTGTTAAGCTACAGGACCAGAGAGATATGGCCAAACATCTCAACATGGTTGTATTTCATACAAAAATGGTGGACTACCTGGATGAAATGCTGATTGAGACGGCTGACCTGTCAATATATTGGTAAGTCACTAACCAACTACTTAGCCAGCTCTGTCGGCTGGGGGCTTTAGAATACACTGACTGCACCTCTGCAGAGGGGTAAGACCCCTCCCTAATGTGGCTGCAGGTGGCAACCCATGATGCTTAAGGATGGAACCCTGGTGTCTGTGCAGTCCATGACATGTGCAACACTCCACTTTGGCCCCTTATTTAGGCTAGATGGGCAGTCAGGTTGGAGAAGCCCCCTCTGATCAATTGGCTGGTCACATCAAGCTCTAGCACCTATATGATTGTCCCAGCCCTATTTCCCTTATGGCAATCCCGAACCCTTTTTATTATACATATTATATATTATGCGTTAGAAGGAGGTGGGTGAGGGTCTTAGTGTCCTGGGTATGATGTTAAATCTATCTGATGGTAAAGTTCCAATTCTGAAGCTTTGGGGAATGTGGAGAACCATTTCATCACTATTACTCCCAGTTCCACTTTGACCTCGAGTGGTAATACCTGTTATGGTCCCATGGGTTAAATAGAAGAAGAAAATTAGAAGAAAGTTATTCTAATCAAAATCCATTAACTTCAAAAAAAATTTTCAATATTAGTTAGCATACTTTCTGAACCAGAAGCCAGCAACTTAGATGCTATACAAAGTATGTCATCGCGGTGGCCTAAAGTTGGTATCAGCCAATCAGTGAGTGAGTCTATCCCCTTTTCACTAGCACTAGAGCAAGGAGATTGTTTTTGCTTCTGAGGTGGAGCGCCACATCTACCATCAGTTTCTTACTTTACCGGACAGATCCCTGTGTTACTTATACACTGAGTTGGCGAGGGCTGGTATCGAACTAGGAACCTTGTGGTTTCTAGCTGGACTCTCTACCGACTGAGCTAACCCGACCCTATATGCTATATAAATCTATCTATTATACCAATATAAATTAATACACAATAGGTCCAGACGAAATCAGTAAGTCAACTGTATTTCTTTAGTATCAATCCATTTGAATTATTAATTACACCACTCTCTCATGCTTCAATAAAAGAAGAAAAAAAACAGTCCATTTATTTTTTATAACCATGACATTTATTTTTGTTGTTTTTATTTCAGTTTTTACACCACTCTGTTTGAGCATCAGTTCAAGTTATGCATGGAGTTTCCAGCCCAGCACAGATATAGCATTGTTTTTCCCATGATATGTGGTCATTTTATGAATGCTACACATGATTTATGTCCTGAAGAGGTATGGAAAAAAAAACAATACAAATTTGAATTTTTCTTAGCTTTCTTTTACTTCAATGTTAGTAGTTGTTGCCCATTGTAAAATAGACAATTTTGTGCTTTTTCCAAATACAGGTCAATTTAAAAAAGAAAAAAAAGAAAAGAAAAAATGTGTACTGACTCTGACTCCAGTTCCTTTAAAGAAATTCATCTTTACTTCTTTTTTAAATTAATTTTATTGTTTTGTAGTTATTTTGTATTTGCAAAACTAAATATAATGATAATAGGTTAATAATATTTTTAGACATGTTACATAATTCGTGGCTAGCCTACAAATTATGCCTATAAGTGTAAGTAAGTTGTCGGAGTGGTCTTTTGTCAGTATCAGCCAGACAGTGAGAAGAGTCTATCCCCTTTTTGCTAGCGCTAGACCAGAGGGAGTATTTTTGCTGAGGTGGAGCACCAAACATACCATCAGCTCCCCACTTTACCACAGAGATCAGATTATACAATCTGTGCTACTCACACTGAGTTGGCGGGGACCAGTATTGAACTCAGAACCTTGCGATTCCAAGGCGTGTATTCTACCGACTGACCTAAACCGGACCCTATGAAAAGTTACCATTAACCGTTGAAAAAAGTTATTGACACCAGTTCACCTTTAACCTAGACGCTGATTACTGATTGGCTGAAGGCGAGTGTGAGAAGGGAACTGACTTAGTTGGATTTTGGCTGTTAGTCAAAGAGACTAGACGTTATGTTTGTCTGTCCCAAGATGCCAGCTTCTCACCGTTCAGTTATAAAACCCTTTTGGCATCTTGTAAAATAATCAAGTCTTGCTTCATTATTACAAACCAAGAAATGAGCACAGACAACCCAGCCCAGCAGAAGGAAGATGTCCACTGACAAAACAGAACCACCATTTTTAATTGATGATCTTTCACTGGAGTCTAAATGACAGCAAGTCTCCTCAGATCTCCAAGACTCTTCTGAGAAAACAATATATATGTAAAAAGATCTTACATTGTAGAATTTTTTCTAGCTAGGTTTATTTCTTTTATATTCTGTCAAAGATTTTGTCTCTAATTCTGTTAGAAAATATTAAAGAATGAATAGGTATGATATAAAATCCACAATATCTTTATTCTTTGATATAAACCAGTTATAATGATATTGGCCTATTAAAGTTAAGAATATATTCATAGACTTTGAGATTTGTAGGCCATAATCACTTAATTATATAAAGAGTAGTTGGAGTTGGAGGTACCAAAGATAGGAGTCTGAGTTGAAGATTTTGTGTTCCAACACCACAGCCCTGTCTCTAATACCTGTAAAATATTTTAATCTAGAATAGCAACTTCAGTTTCAACTATATCATTATTTGGCCTTTATGAAATTACCAAAGATTAGTTATACTTTAATACAAAAAAAAGGCATTTTTATAATGTACCATAATTATTTGTGTTTCATAACTTTGCACTGCGAAATACTGGAAAAAATTATTCTGACATTTTAGAATTGAATGTTAATTCTGTGAGGTTTGTGTTCACGCTGAAGATCATTTTAAAAAAATAACAAATTCGGTAAACCTATACTAATATACAGGTACTCTCATAGAAATATTAACATCTTTTCTTTTTTTTTTTTTTTTTTTTTTTTTTTAATCAACTGTGAGAGATTCGAAACATATATTGACAGGGATGGTGAACATGTGGAGACTGTTTGAAAATAAAGGTATTCCTATAAGGTTGTTAACATTTTTAAATCAATTAAAAAAAAAAAATGTTAATATTTCTATGAGAGTACCTGTATATTAAAAAAGTATAGGTATACCCAATTTGTTGAAAAATCCATGTTTTTACAAAACAAAACCTGTCTTCCTCAAAGTGAAAAAAAACAAGGGGAGTTTACTCTCATTTATGCAGCTAATGTTCAGATTACCACTTTGTGAAAATGATGTTGTAGTCTATAATGTTCTATTCTATTAAATTTTTTTTTCATCCAATCTTTTCTTTTTGTTGCATTAACAGAGGCATTCCATAGGTACCAGTAGTGTGCAGTATGCACATTGGTTCCTGAAGGATATCTCTGAGGAAGTCAACCAAGTGATTACCCACATCTGTGAGGAGCAGTGTCAACTCAGCTACAAAGTAAGTAGATCTTTTTTTAAAGTTACTAACAAGAATATGCACCTTCTGAGTTTTAATCTATACAAGATGTGTCATAAAAGTATCGAGATTGAAGCTGTATTTACCAAAATAGGAATGAACCATAAATGTAATGTTCATTTTTTTTCAGAATACACAGTGTGTCAAAAAGTACAGATTTTAAAGCTGTATTTACCAAGATAGAAATGAAGAATGAATGGAACGTTAATATTTCAGAATATAAGGTGTCAAAAAGTACTGAAAATCTCGATACTTTTTGACAAAAAGTATCAAGATTTTCAATACTTTTTTGACACACCTTGTATTATATTTTAAACTAGAAAGACTAAATTAAATAAGAACACATATAAAAAGGGGTATGACATTAAATTACATCTGATGGTGATGCACTAGTTCTGGAGGATGTGGAGTACCCCTTCATTGCCATTACTCCCAGGTTCACCCTTTTAGGGTCCCATCTATGGGTAAAATAGATCTGTTTAAGAATTATTTTTACTAGCAAGAACATGTGTAAGTATTTAAGTTTTAATGTAATTAAATATAATAAATTAGAAATACTAACTAAATTAAGTAAGAATGCATATAAAAACATTACATTTATTTTAATTATATTTTAATTGGTTTCTCTATAAAATAATTCATAGGATTGATTCTAATATGTTGGAGAATAAAATAATAATATTACAGATCAATAACACCAAGTAATTATCTATTAAACCTGGTTTTGTTAATGCAAATTAACTGCACCATATATTATATAAACCCTTATTTCTTAATAATATATAAGACACATTGCAGGATTTTAAATGCATTAATAACATGGGCTATTTTGAGGCAAATCTAACTCAGATTTTCATAGAAATCTTGTTAACAAATAAAATTTATTCTATGTATTAACATTAATGATTTTGACTATAAATTAAATACTCATTAATAAACTTATGCAATCCCTGAGGGTATTGTGATGTAACCAGTGACATAGTTTCGGTTACAGACACAGAATCTCCATTATAATAAGAAGAGATGTCAACTTCAAAGCCGAGATTTCTCTATTACCTTGTGTCTTCTGTGTTTCATGCAACTCATGAATTTAATTCAAACTCAGTGATGATGTCAGCTTTTTAATTTATTAAGTCCTGAGACTCACGGATTTGAATGAGTCTCTGGGAAATTTAATGGGTCTCAACTAAAGTTTCTTACCCCATCTAACCCCTAACTTTGAACTACATCTTGTGTAATTTATTTCTAAGTAAATGTTGTAACCTAACAAAAGTTACTAAATGAGAAATAACCAAATGGAGGTTGGAAATGAAATGGAATCTTTATAACATTAACAAAATACAATACTCGTCAGCGGCGTGAAGAAGGTAAACCACTGCTAGTGGTATAAGACTACTCAATCAGCATAATATTCCCGAGTCTATGAGGATTGGGACATACATATTAATGTTCATAGGTAGGGTGTATAACAGTAAATCTTGAAATGTATATCTCATCACCCTTCTCACAAAATTAAATTGTTCAGTCCAAAAAAGTGGTAAACTATCATTTGAGTTAGCTTGAAATGGTGGGTGAAGAAAAAAACACCTACAATATTCAGTAATATTTTCTTTTCTCCTTCTTTTTCTTCCTTCTTTAAATGACTTTCCTATTTATTCTAGCTGCTGCCCAAGCATAGTGCAGTGGCCATTGGTCAGTCATACCATCGTAGGAAAGCCAAAGATAAGAAAAACAAAACTGTTCAGGAACCAGAAAAGCCTGGCATGGAAAGCATTCGAAAAAACAGAGAAAATTTTACTCGGTATGTATATATGTGTTTTTGTTGTTGATCTGGAAGAAATGATTTATATAAAAAAAATTGATGAATGCTATGAATTGAAGTTTTAATTGGTTACTAAGGTTTATTATTATTATTATTATTAGTGAGCTTATTCCATAATATATAAACTGTTATAACCCAAAATATTAGGAACAACGAATGATAATACAAAACGGTTAAATGTGTTTTTAAACACAACAATATTTGTTTTTATTTTTCATGTACCATGGTACAGGAGGATTAATATGGGTTAGTCGGTCACTGTCCATACATGTGTGTTTATGCAGCCATCTTGTTTTCTTACTTAATGATTATGTTTTGCTCTGATATTGTCTTGTACTACTCTGTTACTAAAGAGTGATACCGTTAATTAGTAAAAAGTTATCTCCCCCTAAAACTTTCACAAGCAGATGATTTTTTAAAACCCTGACAAGGAATAAATGGATGTGGTATTTGTTTTTATTTCTCACCGACCATGGTACAGGAGGATTGATATGATAAATATATTTGAACAAGCAATCTAATGACAATTAATAAATGGTGCTGATTGAAACTTTTATAACCCAAAATATCCTGAACAAAATATTAAAAAAACAGTTAAATGTATTTTTAACTCAACAATATTTATTTTTATTTCTTACCAATCATGGTACAGGAGGATTTATATGTTTAAGATATTTACTGTTCACTACTGTTTAGTTCCTGTGGGTGTGGTGTCTAATGTGCTGGATTGCAACATTGTAGTAAGTGAGTTTGAACTCCAGTCATGCTACTACGTTCACTTTCAGACTAATATCATTGGGAAAGGTATGAACCCTCTCATTCTTGCAGCTATGGGTTAGATATTACCACTACTGTTCTTCTATAAAGCTGGCTTTGGCATTACATAATCCACAAAGGTTGATATTCCATTAAATAAATAAACCAAACCATCTAACTTTAATGCTTTTAATGCAATATATAAGCTGGAAATTGTCAAGATTACAAAGAAAAACAAAAAAACTGTTCTGCCTTCATTGAAATCAAACCCTTCTTCCCCCACATAGCCCATCCCTTGATGTTCTGCCCTCATCAAAAGGTAACCCTTCTTCCCCAAGTCCATAGGCCCTGTACTACAACCCCTACCCCAACTATGAGTTAAATAATACCCCCATTGTTCTTCAACAAGTATGGCTTTGGCATTGAATAACCCATGAAGGTTGATATACTATTAAACTAAGAAACTAAACCAATCTCATTCATATTGATAAGCAATAGTAATATAAGAACTTTAACCTGTGCATGCGCATGACTCACATTACAAATGGCCGCTTCCACAAAAGACATTTGAAGTAGCATATTCTTTTTGCTTCAGGTAAGTGAAAGTCATCAAAATTTGAAATCATTTACTTACTAAAATAAAAAGTGTATACAAAAATGTATTTTAATGCATTTTATTGTTTTTGATATCATATATAAATCCAATTCTTGAAAATGCATCGTGTATTTCTCTTTCAGAATGGATAAACTGCATATGGCACTGACAGAATTGTGCTTTGCTCTAAATTATTGCAATGTGATTCAAGTCCGTGACCATGGCTTCGTTCCTAGAGAATTTTTCTTACAATTGTTAGAAACTCGATTTAACAAGTAAGTCACATCAATTTTTTCTATCTCTCTCTCTATCCCTATCTCTTTATTTTTCTTTTTAAATTTAAAAAAAAAAAAAATTTTATATACTAATGACCAGAACTTTTTAAGGTTTTCAATTTGAATAATACAGTGGTACCTTGACTTGCAAGTGCCCCAACATATGATTTTTTGAGTTATAAGCTGTCACTCAGTCTGACCATCCGAGTATCTTGGTTAGCCTAAGAACTTTTCAGCCAACCGTCATATAGATGATATTTGTTAGCTTTCTGTCTTTTTTTTTCTTCTTCCTTGCAGAGCTTTGGTGGGTATGATGATGTACAATCCTGAAACCAATGAAATTGCTAAGCCCTCAGAGCTGCTGAGTGGAGTACGTGCTATGATGAATGTCCTACAGAGCATCGAGAACTACGGTGAGAGACACAGACATTTTTTCTCTCTCTCTCTCTCTTTACTTCTTGAATTTTTATTTGTAATAATCAAAACTACATTTCACATAAGCTGAAAATTGTCAAGTTTACAAAGAAAAAAAGAAAAAAAAACTATTCTGCTTTCATCAAAATCAAACCCTATTACAATGTGTTTTGCCATCCTGTAGGCCTTAAGCCAGAATGCTTGTCCAGTGGAACTGGATCCTTGGTAAAGAGTCCTCCGATAATGAATCCTTTGGTTCTTCTGGTAAAGAGTCATCAGTTCCTTCGTCAATGGTCGTAAGTTCCTCCTCAATGATTGCAAGTGAACTGTGGCAAGTATCCGTGTTTAAGTAATGTATCAGCCACACAGTATTGCTTGTTGATTGACCGGAGGAGTAAACCACGTGACCTTGGCTAGTCTATAAATCCAAGTGGGGAACTGGAGTACACCTTATACACACAAATATTCCAACAAACCCTTCTTCCCCGACATACATATCGTCTCTAGCCCATCCCCTGATGTTCTGCCTTAATCAAAAGATAACCCGGTTAAATCAAACTTAACAGACCTAAATTCCAACATCGTATGTCACCCTGCCGAAATAAAAAATAAAAAAATGCCAAAAATCAGGGAATTAACTGAATTTAATGAAATTTTCAGTGTTGATATGTTAATGAATAAAGGATATAATGCCCCAGTTATTTTATTTAAAAACTTTTACATTTTTTCAGATCAGTTAATTTGAACCATGTATCTTTGAGGCATAACAAATACTCTCAAAGATACATGGTTCAAAGTTAACTGACCTGAAAAATGTAAAAGTTTTTACCCACGATTCTGCTATAAAATGTAATTTTTTTTTTTTTTTTTTTTTTTTTTAAATATTTCTACAAGTATGGCTTTGATATTAAATAACCCATGAAAGTTGATATATCATTAAAGAAAGAAACCAAACCAACCTCATTCATATTGATAAGTGATAATAATATAATAAGGACTTGAACCTGTACATGCACATTACTTACATTACAAATGGCCGCTTCAATAAAAGACATGTGAAGCAGCATATTCTTTTTGCTTCAGGTAAAACTTATTTCTTCTAGAGTGACTCTACTGCTCTGCTATAAAATGTTAATCTTGATTTTGTTTTTTGTTTTTCTCCACTTTTTCAGTTT
Source organism: Doryteuthis pealeii (assembly GCA_023376005.1). NCBI lineage: Eukaryota > Metazoa > Mollusca > Cephalopoda > Myopsida > Loliginidae > Doryteuthis > Doryteuthis pealeii. Next base: position 40,962,123 of record CM042172.1, read on the forward strand.
CTATTGACATTGCTAGGGTTTTCAATAATGTCCTACCTCAACAGACTCAGCCATCAGATGGATTCAGTGGTGAGAAGACAATTACCTTTAATTATACGGTCTGGTAAGTTAAATCAAGATATATATAAAAAAAACAAGTTCAATAAATCTGCTGCTTATATTCTACTATGTAATCAAACACATTGTTTCTATTGTAGTATGTAGTCTACTATGTTGTTTTTATATTACACACACACATATATGTATATGTCACAAGCATTGTATATATAGAGAGATAATGTCACAAACATCACATACATACACACACACACACACACACATATATATATATATATATATATATATATATATATATATATATATAAACAAACATTAGTCACGTACATGTGTGTGTGTGTGTGTGTGTGTGTATATATATATATATATATATATATATATATATATATATATATATATATATATATAAAATGTTGTTCTGGTTCCAACGGGAGAAAATTCAATATTTTATAAAAAATTCAATATTTTATAAAAAAAGGAAGGTCCGCAAAATGTATTTTGTTCTCAGAAAAAATTTTTGATTCTTTTTGTTTTACATATGCAACATGTGTTTCAGATCTTCTGGTATCTTCTTCAGGCTTTGATTTATAATATGAAATATATATATATATATATATATATATATATTACACACACAAGTATATGTGTGTGTGTGTATTATATATATATATATATATATATATAAAAACAAACATTACACACACATATTTTTTATTCTAACAAGCTATACTATTAAATCTTAATAGATTCCTTATTTTCTTATTTGTACCTTCTTTTTTTTTTTTTTTTTTTTTTTTTAAATATTCCAGGTATCTGGAAGTTCTTATGTGGAAAGTCACTTGCAATGCAGGTCAGATTGTATACTCACCCAATCAGAAGGCATTTGTAAGTTTGACCACTGAAGGCCAAGTACCTTTCATTGCTGAGGAATATGCAGATTTGACAGGTAGCTCTTTATTTTCTAACAAAAACGAAATCTATGTCAATGTTTGAATGTTTCGGTTTATATATAAAACCTTCTTAAGGACAATATGATACAAAGAAGAGAGAAAGATTTTTTGTTGTTCAAAAGGTTATGGATGTTTTTGAACAACAAAAAAAATTTTTCTCTTCTTTATATCATACATGTTGACATAGATATAATAAATTCACCTTTTTTTTTTCTTTTTTTGTTTTCTTTTTTTTTTAACGTTTTGTTTTTCCTATTTCTATATATTGTCTGATTTATATCCATATTTTACCCCCATATATATATCACATGACTTTCGGAAACATTTTTTTCATGCTCAGAGCTGCCAAGGCATGGAATAAGCTGCCTGCTTCTGTTGTGGGCTGCTGAAACATTGCATCTTTAAAAGCCTCCATGCTTCCTGTAGTTCACCAACACTATACCTGATACCCCTCTTCACACACATATGCACACATACATGTATATTATTACTGTATGCTATTCATGTTCCTGACACTAATACATTATTCTATGTACTAGACATTAGACTTGGATGAGTTGTGGTGCACCTGAGCACTGTACACAATAAATTTCATTATTATAATTAGGATTGATTTCAATATGTTGGAAAAAATATATATATATATGACATTTTTTGGATAATATGGGTGCTATATTTCTAAACAGACGGTGCTCAATATCATTGATAGAACATTTATATTTGAGTTAAGGTAGCGTTGACATGGAGTCAACATCTGGTTACTGACAATTTCTCATCTGTGCGATCTTCAGACCAAATCTTGGTGTGAAGATCGCATAGGTGAGAAACTGTCTGTAACCAGGTGTTCACTCCATGTCCACACTACCTTAATTCAAATATTTAGATATAATTATTTGTTTTAGATTGGAATATATGATATGATATATAACCACGTGTAAAAACACTCTTAAGAAATAACTATACAAAAAAGTACAATGAATCTGTTTCTCTAACATCTAGTCATAAAATAACCCTAGATAGGTTGACATGCCATTTAAATCAATCAATCCTATACACACTTTTCTTTAAAAAAAAACATTTTTTTAAAAAAGAATTAGGAAAAAATAATCTAAGAGGATCTTATAATTACTTCGGTCCTAGACTTTACAAGCTAACATCATTGATCCCAGGGGGCCATCCCCCCAGGCAATACCTACCCCTTTGATTTAAAGCGGCAGGGCTGGGTTTATTACCCAGTGCCTAAGGGGCCCCTCTTGAGGGGGAATGCTGACGGGATCAACACATTTTTTACACCCTCCATCTATGAGTCTTGTGAGTGGTCCCACATTAATAGGGACTTGTGCCTAACCCGTACACGTGGGGTACGTGGTAAATATCGAGGATCTTTTAATTACTTTTAAAGTATGTTTAACCTCCATAACTGTATTAAATCATTTCTTTTAAACATTATTGTTTTGTGAATAATTTTGATTTTTCATACTGTTGTCCTCATCTTTATTGTATGTATAAATATAACATTTTGGCTGCTGTATCCTCCAGCCTTCCTCAGGTGTTCTCTGTGTATCTGATTATAGTAATGATCCAACCAAGGAAATCATTTATAATAGTTTGACAATTGATCAAACAGGCATCGAAGAACTTTTGAAGTTCTCATTCAAAAAATGATGTCATTTGTTTTTTTGCATGCCTATCATTCAGACATATGTCACAAGAAGAATCTCAATTATTTAGAAAAAGAAATAGATAGATGAATAAATAAGTGTTTATTGGCATTTCCTGTACAACTCTGGGTAGAAAATCCAATGACATAAATAATTTTTTATTTTTTTTTTTACATTTAACATCTAGTCATAAAATAACCCTAGATATGGTTATTTCAATGCCATTAAGATCAATCGATTTTCTAAAAAAAGTAAAAGAATTTTTTTTTAAATAATCTGAGAGGATCTTATAACTTGTAAAGACATTTTTCACCACCATAACTGTATTAAAGCATTTTTTAAAACTTTTTTTTCTTTTACATTGTGAATTTTTTTCTATTTGTTCCAGAGTTAAAAGAGGGTCTTTTCAAGATATTTTTTATCATTTTTAACCTCCATAATTCTATTAAAGCATTTTTTAAACTATTTTTTCTTTTACATTTTAAATATTTTCTATTTATTGCAGAGTTAAAAGCACTTGCAGAATTAATTGGTCCCTATGGAATGAAGTACATGTCAGAACGCCTGATGATTCATGTGGCCAATCAAGTTGATGAACTTAAGGTCGGATAAAAAAAGTGTTTAAAATTTTCATACATTTCTAACCCAATAGGGATTATGATATATTTATGTTTTAATGTATTCAGATTGATTTATATTTTTATTAATGATTTCTGATTTGCAAAATTTTAACTGATGTTTTAGCTTCGGTTCTGAGCAAAAATCAAGCTATCTTTATGGTAAAAATAATGTTCAATATATGTGAAATAATGATAGAAAAAAATTTGTGTCATAGATGCAGTGCCACATTGGGATATTGATCTTGCTATGAAAAAATCAGAAATCATCAATAACTTAAAATTGGTTGACTTTAAGATTTTTTGTAGCATTTTTGGATTCCTTGGACAAAAATGCTTTTATAAAGCAATTTTTAGTAGTAGGGAAGGTCTAGAACTCATTTAACAGTCCAAAATAGATTACAAAATGTCACCATTTTTCGCAAACTCCACCAAATTTGGAGAGCTAAAAATCGACATAATTTTTGGAATTGGAAACTCAAATTTTGGTGATTGTCTAACATTAACATAGTCCACACCTGGAAAAAAATTCAGACAAATTGAAGGGGGTGGGTGACAATTTTTTCTGGTTGATTTGACATGGAAATACCCTAGTAGGTATTGGCTGAGGGTCTTAGTGTCCTGGGTATTACAATAAACTGCATCTAGTAGTGAGGTTCCAATTTTGGAGCTCTGGGGAGTGTGGGGTACCCATTCATTGCCATTACTCTTGGGTCTACTCTGGCCCAGATTGGTAGTACCTGATTGTTTTTTTTTTTTAAATTTGAATACTCCACAAAGAATGAATAAAATGCCCTCGGCATAAAATAACACAATGGTTAACATGTTTTAAAATCCAACCAACCAACCAACCAACCGATGGAAGAAGTGTGTGAACTAGGGGAGGGGGGGGCTGCAATGTTGAAAAATAAATCTCATTTGGTTATATTCCATGAGAGTATCTTAGTCAACCTACATACTTTCCAGCCAACCCTTGTACTTTTATATCCTGTAATAATTTTGAAAAAAATTTTAAAAAATGAATTTTTGTTTTTCACAGAAACTGGTAATTGCTAATAAAGAGACTCTGCAACTCTTGCGTACTAGCTTTGACAAGCCAGACACCATGAGGGAACTTTTCCGCAAGCTACAAAGTGAGTACTAATCTTTAAATTAATTATTATTATTTCTCCTTTTAACTTGTATAAACTTCCTAACCTTTTTGTCTTAAATGAATATTTAGTTAACGTACTTATTTTGATGCTCCTACCTTGTTTTATTATGTCATTTTAGAAATTGATACCTAAAATTCATTGGTAACTAGCTTAACAGGAAATAAATAAATATGAATTTGTTGGTTTTCTTTTTTTTTTTTTATTCAGGATACTCCTCACTCTAACTTTAGATACTCCTCATTCTAACTTTAGATACTCCTCACTCTAATTTTGGTGATTATTTTCTCATATATTCTTCATCTAAAATCATGTGTTTCTACTTTAGAGCATTACTTGTGAGATTCAATTGAATTTCTTTATTAGAGAAAAATACTATATATTAATTATAGTCTAAGTTAAAAGAGCGTTTAAGGCTAACCCAAAGCTGAACTTTTTTTAGACCTTATTTTTTCAATCAAAATGACTTGATTCAGCATTAAATAACCCAAAAGAGGGTTGATATGCGATTCCAGTCAAGTCACACTGAAAGCACCAGTTCCCACTAGATCAGCAAAGTTAAGCAGCTATGAGCCTGTTTAATATTTAATTGGGTAACCCCTTAAGCAACAGCTGTAAGAAACAGAGTATAAAAAATATTAAACCTGCATTGGAAAAATAAGGCCTGAAAATCTTTGAGTTACCTTTACTGCACTTTTAACCTGGACTATTTATATTTAGAAGATTTTTAAAAATATTTAATGAAAACCTTTTTAGCTGTAGAATTTGATGCTTCACTTTCCTCTATGTCTTATCAATTACTGTGCATTGTTATTAACTCTAGATTCTTAAAACTTAACAATGTAGTTTTTAATTAACTCTCTCTTATAAACACCTTTTCTGTTGTATAATGCTTAATATTTTAACCATAAAATATTGAATATCAAGGACAATAAGTTTTTTTAACTATAAAATAGTAAATATCAAAGACTGTAAAATTTAGCAACGTTTTCTTTATTAGATAATATAGTTTAAAGTATCAAAAAAATTATATTTCTCGTCCAATCTCTGGTCAAGTTACACTGAAAGCATCATTCCCACTAGATCAGTGAAGTTAAGCAGTGATGAGTCTGTTCAATATTTAATTAGGTGACTATAACCAACAGCAAATACTGTAAGCAACTTTAGTTTTTTGTTAAGCAGCAATGAGCCAATAATATTGTTCAATACTTAATTGGGTAATCACTTAAGCAAGAGCAAGTACTGTAAACAACCTGAGTCCTTTGTTTATCAAAATGACTTGATTCAGCATTAAATGACCCAAAGGAGGGTTGATCTGCCATAAAACCAAACAATGTCCTCTCTCTGAACTGATAAACAAAAGTGGTTAAGTTGTGTGGCAAGGGTTCTCTAGGCAACAGATTTAGCTACGGTTTCTAGGAGTAAACAGCCTTGTCGGCTAGGGCACCAACTGCGCCTCTGCAATAGAGCCACCTATTGGCCATGGCTGGTGACCCGTGATGCTTAAGGATGGAACCCTGGTGGCTAAGCAGTCCATGACATGCAACACTCCACTTTGGTCCTTACTTAGAATAAACGAGCAGTCAGAAAGGCCCTCTCTGATCAATCAGCTGATCAAGTCAAGCCCTAGCACCTATATGATTGTCCCAACCCTATTGCCCTTTTTATCATATATGTGCTAGAAGGTAGTGGCTGAGGGTCTTAATGTCTTGAGTATGATGTTAAACTCTACCTGATGGTGAAGTTCCAATCTGGAGTTCTGAGGAATGTGAAGTACCCCATCATTACCACAGGACCACTCTGACCCGGAGTGGTAGTACCTGTTAGGGTCCCATCTCTGGGTTAAATAGAAAAAAATGAGTTTTTTAAAAAATTGAGTTTAAAAAAACAAAATTGAGTACCCATGAAGAATGAATAAAACAAAATGTCTTTGACATAAAATGACCCAACAAGGGTTGACATTCCTTAAAATCCAACTAACTACGAGTAAAGTTGAAAAAATGTGACACACTGACATGTGCATTTATTATTAGATTTACACTCGTAGTATTAGATGTAACAATAATAATGATATTGCATTTGATGTAAAATGACCGATATTTGTCTACTATACGAGTTAGTGATGCATTCTTCAGAATTCAGTATTTTGAGCATGTCAATGATGCATGTGTCGCTTTCATGAACAGAAAGCGTTTAATTTTCCAGCATGACAATGCAAGACCTCTCTCACTCAGCAAAACCCCAAGAACAAATACTTTCCCATTTTTACTTCATCCACCACCCTCACCAGATTAGCACCATCAATTTTTATTTATTTCAATCGCTAGAACATTTTTCTGACATCCAGGACATTCAGAAATAAAAACACCAATCTATGTTGATATCAATGTAAAAAAAAAACAGATAAATCAATAACTGTCTTTTTCGTACTATTGTACTCGTCTTTATTTTTATATACACAATGTTTCTGCCATCTTTGAGTTAAATAAAACAAAATGATTTCTAAAAATGTGTTTTAAAAAAAAAAGTAGCCATCAAGAAGGAATTAAACAAAACGTCTTCAGCATAAAATAACCCACAAGGGTTGACATGCTGTAAAATCCAACCAATCAACACAACGTTTCAGCTGATGTGCCCTCTGGCCTTCTTCAGGTGTTTCTTGTTGAACTTGGAACCTTCTCTTCAAACTTGGGAGCCTTCATGTTATAATCAAAAAGTTCAACAAGAAACACCTAAAGAAGGCCGTAGGCTACATCAGCCGAAACATTGTGCATATGACAATAAAGATGAGGAAAAAAATTTTTAAATCTAAATAATGCAAATTATGAATCAATAACTTTTTTTGAAATTAGTATTATTTAGATTTTGTGGATTATTGTCCTCATCTTTATTGTTATATACACAACATTTCAGCTGATGTGCCCTCTGGCCTTCTTTAGGTGTTTCTTGTTGAACTCAGGAACTTTCTCTTCAAAGTTCCTAAGTTGGAGAAGGTTCCCAAATTCGACAAGAAACACCTGTAGAAGGATGTAGAGCACATTGGCCGACATGTTGTGTATATAATAATAAAGATGAGGAAAACAGTCTGAAAAATTTAATTAATACAAATTATCAAGCCCCACCTCAAAATTTCAGACAAAAATGCTAGTATAAATGACTATTAGATCAAATAATCAGTTTACCATATTAAGGCATGAACCTCTAATCATGTTTCAGTTCATTTAAAATATTTAAAACATACACTGTTTATCTGAATTTTTTTTTTTTAGATGAAGCTTGATAATTTGATTTTTTGTACTATTGTACACATTTTTATTGTTATACACACAACATTTCAGCTGATGAGCCCTCTGGCCTTCTTCAGGTCTTGTTGAACTCGAGAACCTTCTCTTCAAACTCTGGAGCCTTCATATCGTAATTGACAAGTTTAACAAGTGTTCCCCAAGTTCGATAAGAAACACCTGAAGAAGGCCGGAGGGCACATCAGCTGAAACGTGTATATAACAATTCAGATGAGGACAATTTTTTTCTACTGGTCGAGAAGTGTCACGTGGTGAAGTGGGAGAGAGGAAGAGTGAGAGGTGAGAATGTTCGGGGAGTTTGGAAAGATGCATTGATGGAGTGAGACATGGGCTCTTGCTCATCTTAACTATCTTAATAAATCTAAATAAAATAATAGTGCTTCTCATATCACTCTTATTATTTTGTTATATGTGTATATGGTCACTATGTAGTTTATTAGTTGTATAAGAATTAGCAAGGTGTTCACTTATTGCTAACACCGTTTCTTTTAAGGCATTAGGTTATATAAAACTTAACACAGAATATTTGGTAGGGAAAAAGACAAGTCAATACTATATAACATTTAATTATACAACATACAAGGAGGGAACAAGCTTGCCGTCCCAAACTATAAAAGATTAACAATGTTCCACAGAACATGAAAACAGGTTAAACAACAAATGGGTGGAAACCATTTAATGTATTTCAGGAGGTCTGTGAACAAAAGACGAACACTATGTATGTATCTGCTGGAAGGCAAAATGACTACATCTGTCGATTCAAAGTCTTGTTTGTAAAAGAGAGTGATTTTACGGTTTGTCTTGTGATGTGACCAAATAGGACACATGAAGTAGGAGAACCCTTCAAACAATGTAAAAATGGACACCATTCTATTTTGTCTCTTTAGAGTTGCATTGTCTAGTTATATTAAATTATACCATCTATTTGGTATGAAAATATATATATAAATTTAAACCTAATGAGTCGGATATACCTACTAACATTTTTGCTTAGTAGCTCATCAGGACAAGAATCAGATTCCTGCCCTGATGAGCTGCTAACCGAAACTGTTAGTAGGTATATCTGACTCATTAGGTTTATCTTTATTATTTGCTCTACTTAGGTATTGAGCACTTTTTAGCTTTAGATAATCCTAGCGGTTTATATATATATATATATTTCATATATATAATTTTTTTTCTTTTGGCCAAGTGTTATAGTATTAACCGATTATTTTCAGTTAGTACGACCATCTTGGTCTTTTCTTTTTTTGATTTTTTTTTTTTCCCCAGGTGAAGTTTGGTAGTATATTTTTACAATCAAACTATTTGCTGGGTTTTTTCTTACCGCAAGGGTTTACCAATAAGTTTAATATATATATATATATATATATATATATATATATATACCTTAAGGGATTCCTTGGGGGCACAAACCCTGCTGGATATTTTTCCCTTCGATTTATATGAAATTTAAACTTTAGGTTTAACATGATATGATATGACTATTCAGCAAATTTCAATAATGTTAAGTCTTCTAATAGGGGTTAACCCCTTCCCCCATAGTGAACATTTTGGAAGCCTATAACTTGTGCATTGGAACCTATTATCATAAGTTGTTTTTTTTTCTATTAATTAAACGTAAATCAACAAGAAAAAAATTACCTATTTATAGTAAACTTTAGCTAATTTATCAGAGCGTCCGACTAGGAACCACAAGGTTCCTGGTTCAATACCGGCCCTCACCAACTCAACATATGAGTAGCACAGGGATCTGTGCAGTAAAGTGAAGAACTGAGGATGCCAAAAACAAACTCCTTGGTCTAGCACTAATTAAAAGGGAATAGACTCCCTCACTGTTTGGCTGATATCAACTTTAGGCCATGACGACGACTTTTTACTTTTTTTATCTATGGCAAAACATCGTAAGAATTATGGCAACAAAAATTATTAGTTAACTAGCTTAAAAGCAGCCCTGTTCAGCGGTAATTAAGCTATATGATGAGGCACGTGGTGTAATGGTTAGAGTCGTAGGAAATGGACTAGTCGACACAAGTTCAAATCCTGGACAAAGCTATTTTCATTTCACAAAGTGCTAATACCCTTGGGAAAGGTATGAATCCATATATTCTCCCTCCAGCTATGGATAAATAGTAGGGCAGACTTGGCTCTTTAACCTTGGATAGGTGACCAGTCTAGGAGAAGGTAAACTCTGAATTCAAACCTGTTAAACTCCGCTTAAGAAATTGACCATGTGTTGCTTCCTGCTCGTGCGGAGGAGTTTAGTAAATATATCTTGTGGCCACAAGAGAAGAAAAAAAACACTGCATCTAATGCTAAATGGATACCCTACCAAATATTAAGTGATCATAAATTCTTCTAGTTTATCATAAACTGCACCAATTGTCATAACTTTTTATGTTGGCTGTCTGTTTTTGTGGGGTTTTGTTTGTCCAATACTGTAGCTTTTAATCTGAAGATAAAGTTTGATCAAAAGGACAATAGATTTTCTGTTTGACCATAAGCTTTCTTACTCTCACAAGGTCATTGGAATTGGTTTTCATGTTTTATGTCATAAAATTTGTTCTTCTTGTACTTAATGTGTTTCAAAACACACAACATGGGTCAGCTTTGATATTTTTTTCTTCTAAACTAACTTCAATTCTTAGCACTCTTGAACTTTCTTAATTGTTTTACTTTTTTTTTTTTTTTTTTTTTTCTTTGACCAATGTCCAGTAAATTGTTATACCTTAAAAAATAAGACCATTAAGCAATAGATGGATTTGAAAAATACTTTGTCAGTCAATTATATCATTAAGAATAACAATTTACTAAACACTGCTCAAAAAAAAAAAAAAAAACAACTACAAAAGATATCTAACTCCAGTATTGCTGCAAATTACTTTGGTGGTGTTTTTCCAGGGACTCAATCAAATCAAATCCATGCATCCCTGTACTTTATAAAATAACCAAAGAATAAACCAAATTCAGTTGATCAGTAATCCTGTCAGCTGGGGCTATAGAATATACTGACTGCACCTCTGATAAGCGGTAAGACACCCACTTCCTAACAGGGCCACCTGTTGGTCATAGATGGCAACCCATGATGCTTAAGAATAGAATCCTTGTGACTGAGTAGTCCATGTCCTGCAACACTCCACTTTGGCCCTTATTGGGATAGATGGGTGGTCGAAGAGGCCTTTCCTATCAATCAGCTGGTCACGTCAAAGCCTAACATCTATATGATTGTTCCGACTGTAATGTTCTTATGGCAAACCCCCAACCCTTTTTATCATATATGTGTTAGAAGATGGTGGCTGCAGTTTCTTGAGTATAATGTTAAACTGCATCTATTGGTGAAGTTTCAATTTTGGAGCTTTAGAGAGTGTGGAGTATCCTTTCATTGCCATTACTCCCAGGTCCACTCTGACCTGGAGTGGTAATACTTGCTAGGATCCCATCTATGGGTTAAATAGATTTTGAAAAAATGAGTTTGAAAAAATGTTTTAAAAACAAAATTTGGATAACCAACATGAATGAATAAAACAAATGTCTTTAGCATAAAATAACCCAGGGGTTAACATGCCGTAAAACCTAACCAATCAACATCAGTTCATCAGTGTTGTCCTTACTATAATTTTAAAATTATCTGTACAAAATTTATTGCATTATACTTATTCAATAATAATTAATACAATAAATATGAAGAAACAGTTTGGAAAAAAATCCAACAAAATGTGAAAGATATAAATGGAAAGGTGGATAAACCAACACAAATATTTGATTTAATTCATGCGTAAAACTTATTATTTTATCAAAGACTTTATCAGAATGAATCTACAAATTTGAAAATGTAAGTAATGAGGAAAGATAAAATTAAAAAGGAGGAGGAACAAAAAAGAAAAAGGCAACAAAGTAGATTGAATGAAAAGGGAGTGGAGGAAAGATATAAAAAAATGTCTGGGTGTCATCTTTAGTCAAAAACTGGGTTTAGTTAAAGAGAAAATATTGTATACAATTAATATTCAATTGCAAACAAACAGGGGGTAGGAAGAGGAGGAAAATCCATAATGTAAAAAAAATATTTTTAGGTATTGAGGTATGGTAGAAAAATGAAAAATTTAAAAAAATATATTTTTTATACTTTATCGATTGTCAAAGTGAATATAATACATATGTATCCTTATACCAACTGCAACCATAAAATGTCATCTGTTTTATGATAAATATATTAAAATTCTGTACTTAAAAAAAAAAAAAAAATGACATTTGGATGTATGTCTCTCTTGCTCGCTTTGCTTTAAGCTCATAACTATCAATTTATGACTTTTTTTTTTTTTTTTTTTTTTTTTTTTTCAAAAGTAGGGATTTGAAAACCAGTGAATATACTTTTTCTACTGGTTATTTTCTGGATACGGACTCCCAAATTTTTTTCTTTTTTTTTCTTTTTTTTTTTTCTCTTTTTGAATGCTCCCTCCAAATTAGCAGCAGGAGCCAGCAGCCTCATACGCATTTTTGATCTGCCTTTTTCGGGAAAGTAAACTTGTTTTTCATCTGAATTCTGAAATAAGTTCATAAAGTTAATTCATTGTTAAAAGAAAAAAATGTTTTCAAATTTTATTATTGAAAAAAAAAAAAAAAGGAAAGGTAATTCATAGTTATAAAAATTTCATATTTATTGTAAAAATGCCCAAAATAATTTATTGTCAAAGAAAATTATTTCATAATTCAGAAGAAAAACAAGTTTATTTTCCCGAAGAAAAAAAAGTGAAAAAAATTCAAAAGAGTATATGAAGTTGGCTTCTGCTGCTAATTTGAAGGGAACATTCTTTAAAAAAAAAGGGTGGGGTGAAAAATTCGGGAGTGCATATCTTGAACATAACTGGTTATTATTATAAAATTACATTGAAATCCTACCACCCTGCTTCTTTTTTTTTTTTTTTGCTTTTTTTTATAGGAATATTATTTTTGGTAAGGGGATGTTCAATATGTGAAAAAATTTTGTTTGAATTTTTTTTTTTTTTTTTTTCATTCATTCATATTCATTTCTAAAATATTAAAATTGTGTAGCTCTACTCAAAACAAACAAAAAAAAAACAAAAGAAAAGAAAAAAAAAACAAGAAATAAACATTTGGTTGTAAGTCTCACTTGCTCGCTTTGCTTCAAATTCAGAACTAGCAATTCAAAACATTTTTTTTTTCTCCAAAGTAAGGATTTGAAAAACCAGTGACTATACTGTTTTCTTCTGGTTATTTTTATTATAAAAACACATTGAAATTTCACCCCCTTTTATTTATTTATTTTTTTTAGAATGTTGTTATTGTTGATAATGGGGATGTTCAACATGTAAAAAAAAAAAAAAAATTTCTTTTGAATTTATTTATTTTATTTTTTTTGTTTTTCATTCAAATTCACCTCTATTCTTTTATTTTTCCCCTTGTCAGAACCCAGAATGTCAGCACGTAAGATCAATTATCTGTATATTTTTTTTTGTCTGTAGACTTTTTTTATTTTAGTGTATCCTCTGTCAGCACTTGTTCTATTTTCTGTATGATTTATAGCTCTTGTGTTGTATTTCCATTTTTTTTCTTCCCCCCACCCCAACAAGTATTGCGCTTGAATTACCTTCCTTGCACTCATGGGTGAACATTGACTGACTGCGACTGACTGGATGACCAATCAACTACCAGGACCCACCTCACTCATGATTTCTTTATATATATATATATATATATATATATATATATGATTTTATATAAAAGGAAAAAACGAGTGATGATAAGCCAACGCTGCAGTGTTTCAGTTTGTTTAACAAACCTTCCACAGGTCTTTTGTCTGTTTAAAGAAAAATAGATTATTAGTGAAATATATTTTAAAGTATTTTTTTTTTCACATATTTGAGTATCACAAAAGCAGCCACATACCAAAAGCAGAGGCTCTCAGACTTTTGTTTTCATTAATTTTTTTTTTCTTTAAACAAACAAAGGCCCTGACAATGGTCTGTTAAACAAACCAAAACACTGCAGCATCAGCTTATTAAACATTGCTTGTGAATAAAACTTGTTTTTTTTCATTTTTTATAAAATTACACATATGTATGTATGTATGTATATATATATATATATATATATATATATATATATATATATATATATATATATATATATTCCCTTGTTTATGTCCCTCAATTCGATTTTATTTATGCCTAACCCAATTAAAAACCTTTTTGTTTTTAATGAAATTATTGTTGTTGGCAGTGTCATCTAGCATGTTAGGGTTTTCACTTAAAGTCCGATTCTTACTGTATCAAATCTTAGATATCATCTGTGACTCACTCCTAGGAAGACTTAAAGGAACTACATTAAGCTAACAGGGGAGATAATTTGAGCAGGTGAGATACTGGCCACTGTAAACTTGGTACATATTCATATATCATAACAACCATCATCAAACTGGTCTCACCCTCACACCTTAGGCTTAAATCTTTGCCTACCAAATTTTCTTGGTATTTTTTTTATCTGTACGATGGAATATTTCAAAGTTCAATATCTATTCACCTCAGAACTCATTCTATTCGAATAAAGTCCCATTATTGTTGTAATCTGAGCCCTTCTACTCAATTATAATGAACTAACCATCAGTTTTTTTTTGTTTTTTTTTACTTTACTTGGGTGTAGTGGGAGAGCCACTGTGAGTGGTTTAAAGTAAACAAAGAGTTAACAATTAGCACAGTTCTATTGATAGTGTCCTATCAATTCCTCACACTGTCAGCTAGGGTAATAGATTTTGCTCACCTCTGCAGAGAGTTAAATACCACCACCACCACCAATGGGGCCTCCTGTTGGCTATGGGTGGTGACTTGTAATGCCTGAGCAGTCTGTGACACAGATACTAAGTTGTCCTATGACATACAAAACTCCACTTTGGCCCTTAAGGGCCAGATCTGATCAATCAGATAATCATGTCAAGCCCTAGTTCTTATATGATTGTCCCAACTGTATTCTTTAAATTGCTCTTATGGCAAACATCCAACTCTTTTTATCATATGGGTGCTAGAAGGCAGTGGCTGAGGGTCAACCACCAGTTTATTAATTCTACCTATTTATTGATTCACATGAACTTAACGAAAATTATTTCTACCAATTTATAAAACCAAACCAATACTTACCTACAAACTATTTTCTTATAAATCAATATACAAAATATATTAAATCATATAATGTAAATTAAATACAACAATACTATTTTCTTATAAATCAATATTAAAAAAAAACAAAACAAGATTTGGCATTAAATAGTCCACAAAGGTTGATATGCCATTAAACAAAGAAACCAACCCAAACCTATCTATTCTTTAGATATTCTATATATTCTGGCTTGTGGATTAAGATTACCAATTGAAATATATAATAAGGATGAGTGGATCAGTACAAAATAAATATGAATCTTTTCTTCTTTCTCACAAATCTTATCATTATCAAAATAATTTTCTATCAATTCCATTTCTATGATCATCCAGGCATCTTAATAAAAAAAGACATTGGTCATATGAATAGTAGACTTATATTTTCATTCTTTAATTTCTTATCTATAGAACTTATTTTAATTTGTTCCTTTAATTTTTAAAAGAATACCATAATTATTTGTGTATAACGTGCACCCATAACCACCAGGGCTGTAGAGTCAGTTAGTCTCATCTAGTTTATTTAGATAGTTTATTTTCTTTTTTTTCTGAAATGGTGATTCTGGTTCAGCTTTAATTTCATTTTGTTCTCTTTGACTGATTAATAAATTCATTCAACAGTCAGTAGGTTACATTACAGTCAGTGTTATACTCAGTTTGGAGTCAAAGTAAATTCATTGTGTGATCATCGCCACTAACTTCATCACATGGTAAATTTTATAGTATCAGTTTAATTGCCTTAACCCTTTTAGCTCTTTTTATTAATAAAAGCAATGATTAAATTCTGAATTTAACCATGAATATTTTACCAGCAGCAAATTTACCAGGAATCTACTGATGGTAAATTTACCATATGATGATTTTACCAGCAATGATTTTACCATACAATTTTGAGTCAAGGTAAATTCATTGCTAGTAACTTCATCACATGGCAAAATCATTGTATCAGATTAATTACTCTTATAATATAGGATTTCCCCAACCCTAACCCTAACCTTTTAGCTCTTTTTAATCAAATTCTTAAAAGCAATAATTAAATTCTAAATTTAGCTATGAATACCTGTGATAAATTTACCATTCAATGAATTTACTGGCAATGATTTCACCATTCAATTTGGATTCTAGGTAAATTCATTGTGCTAAATTTATAACCAGTTAATTCATCACCAGGTAAAATCATTGTATCAGGTTAATTGCTTTTACATAGGGTTTCCTAACACTAGCTGTTTTTATTAAATTTTGAATTTAACCATGAATAATTTACCATACAATGAATTTACTAGTGGTAAATTTACCATATAACGATTTTACCAGACAGTTTAGAGTCAATATAAATTCATTGTGTGCTAAATCTCTAGCCTGTAATTTCATCACATGGTAAAATCATTATATTAGATTGACTATTCTTATAATATAGGATTTCCCCAACCCTAACTTTAACCTTTTAGCTCTTTTTATTAAATTCTTAAAAGCAATGATTAAATTCTGATTTTTTGAGAAAGACTAACATTTCAAATTAGATTCTATGTAAATTCATTATATTAGATTAATTACTCTTATAATATAGGGTTTCCCTACCCTAACCTTAACACTAACTCTTTAGCTCTTTTTATTAAATTCTGAATTTAGACACAAATTTACCTGTGATAGATTTGCCATATGATGAATTTTGGTAAATTCATCGTATCAGAATAATTGCACTTATAATATAGGTTTTTTCCCTAACTTTAGCTCTTTTTATTAAATTTTAAACATTTTACCATACAATGAATTTACTGGCGATAATTGTTTTTTTTTGTTTTTTTTTTCCACACAATGATTTTACCAGACCTGCTCAGTTTGTATTCTTTGTCAGTGATTATTTAAATAAAGTTGTTCAAAATTTTAAACACCCAAATCTTCACTTTTTTATCATAGAAGTTTAAATTAAATAAGGATAAATCATTTCAATGGAAATCTTTTCTTTTTTTCCCCCTGCAACTAAAATTATCAGAACTTTAAAATTATAAATAAGACTTATCCCATAACCTGGCTTGGTTGTGAAATGGGGCTTACTCATGTAGCAGATCTTGAGCAGGAATAGCCTTGTCGAGCCCATCCTTCTACAAGTCTACAACTAGTTTTGAATTCAGAGTTTTCCTTTTTCTGAACATGTTGCCATACCATAATTAGTCTAGTCTGCCTTGCTATTTACCCATAGCTGAAGGGAGAATAGTCAGATTCATACCTTTCCCAAATATATGTGCTACGTGAAATCCAAACAGCCACGTTCACAGGGATAACCATTACTCCACAAGCACCTCCATCATTGTAGAAAGTGGACTCGGCTACTTGAGTTCAAATCCTGAATGAGGCTGTTTGCATTTCACATCCTGCTAATACATTTGAGAAAGGTATGTATCCAACCATTCTCCAGTTATGGGTAAATACTGGGGCAGACTGGAATCTTCAGCCTTGGTACGGCAACTAGTCTTGGAGAAGGAAAACTCTGACTTCAAAATCAGACCTGGAGTAGGATGGGTTCTGCCTAAGACATGTTACATGAATAGAACCCCCCATGACCAAACCAGGTTAATAGATAAATCTTCTTTTTTTTTTTTTTTAATTTTTTTAAAGTTTTGACTCTAACGGATATTTATTTGGTATTTTTTTGTACGTGTTTGCTGTGCATTAAAATATATTGTTGCATACTCATTTTGCCATTTTATTTTCTCGGCTGGTGGTTGATTCTCGCTATGCTCTCTTTTGTCGTGACCCCTCGCTGTTTCATTGGGATGAATAACACAGATAATTCTTTTGCTGTGCTCATAACTTTATTAATGTCACATACATTACCTGAACCACGGTTTTTCAACTAACTAAATTAAAGTTATAATCTAACTCAATAAAAATTATTTCTAATAATTTATTAATACACACAAAATGATTTCTTCTGATTTATTAATACATATGAAGTTGATAAGAATTATTTCTACCAATTTATTATTACACAGAGATGCTGATAGGTACACGTCCTGCATCCCTGACGCAAAATCTAAAAGGACGCAGTAAAATCCTATCCATTCATCCTCATGTCTTTCTTTTTTCTTCCCTCACCATTTCAAGCTAACTGTAAATACATTTCAATAGTTTCTTAGAAATGAATTACACAAGATAGGTTACAAGGCTTTAGTTGTTTCCCCGGATCATAAATAAAAACCCTCCAATCTATTAAGAAACTTTAGTTGGGACCCATAAATTTTCCTGGGGACTTATTCAAAGTAAATATATATGTCCCAGTATGCACTAAATCAAAAAGCTATCAGCATCACTGATATATATGAAGTTAATGAAAATGATTTCTACAAGTTTATAAACTTAAACCAATAGCTCAGTCAGTAGAGCGTCCACCTAGGAACCACGAGATTCCTGGTTCAATACCGGCCCTCGCCAACTCAGTGTATCAGTAGCACAGGAATTTGTGCATAGCTGATGGTAGGTGTGGCGCCCACTTCCAATGTCAAAAAAATCTCCTTGGTCTAGCACTAGTGAAAAGAGGATATACTGCCTTGCTGATACCGACTTTAGGCCACCCTGACGACTTTACTATTTGCTTAAAAATCATATATATATATATATATATATATATATATATCAAAAACAAGATTTGGCATTAAATAGCCCTCAGGTGTTGAAGTGCCATTAAACAAAATAACTAACAATTATATATGAAAATGAAAAAAAAACAAAAAATGTTTTTCTGGTCAAATTTATTGGAGTGATGTCTCGTTATTTTGATAGTTTTATTACACTCTGAGTGGTAGTACCTGTTAGGGTCCCATCTATGGGTTAAATAGAAAAATGTGTTCATAAAAAACAATCAAGTATCCATTAAGAATGAATTTATTTCAAAATTTTGTTGGCATTAAATGACCCACTGAGGTTGATATGCCATAAAACAAAAAACAACTGTACACGTGCCAACTAATATTGTTAGTTACCAATTAGTACTATGAATATCATGAATAAATTTGTAAAGGTGTTTGTGTGTTATATAATCTACACAATCTTAAAGGTAAGAATTGGTAATTTAGAATTTTGACAACTATTTCTTCTTCCTTTCCAGCAATTAGGCTGCTATCTTCTTCTCCAACCATTTTTTTTTTTTTTTTTTTTTTTTTTTGACTCCACTCCATTTTTTGTGCTCTGCATGTCACCTCATTTTTCTTCGCTTTTTTTTTTTTTTTTTTTTTTTTTTTTGATAAAATTGCTCTCTCTCTCTCTATATGTCATCTTCATTTATTGTTATCAGTCTGTCTATCTTGATATCTCGTTCTTCTTATTTTCTATTCTTGCCCTGTACTTGTTGCGCCAAAACAAAAACGGAAAAAAAAAACAATTTCTTTGATGTTGTGTGTTACTTTTCTTGGTGTTGTAACTAACCTGTGTTATTATTATATTGTTCTGGTTGTATTCTGCTCTTGTATTTCTATCATTCTATCATTATATTTTTTTCCTTTTCAAAAATGAGTTTACTATAATTTTTTTTCCTTTCATCTGTTAACATGAATGTTTTTTTTTTGTTTTTTTTATGCATACAAATTTATTCATATGAATTTTTGAGATAAGGCTTGATAATATGCATTTTTATTTTTTTATTTAAAAAATTTTTTTTTATTTTTTTGATGCATACAAATTTATTCATATGAATTTTTGAAATGAGGCTTGATAATATGTATATTTTATTTTTATTTTTTTTTTTTTTAGGACTGTTGTCCTCATCTTCATTATGAAATATACGTACACAACATTTCGGCCATTGTACCTTCCTGGTTAAGTCAGATAAAGAACCAAAGGGAGGGGGTAGAATGTGTTGTCCAGGCTATATGTATATTTAAGGAGACAAAGGATCAGTCAGAAAGTTTAGGAGAATTATACAGCCACCATGAAGTTAAAGCCAGTTAGAAATATCTTTAGGTTTTAAGAGAAAATGGGTCTTTAAAAAAGTTAATGGTCTGAAAAGTGGGGACACTGAGACTGATAAAAATGTACTGGCTATAGTTTTAGGAGAAATCGCAGACAAAAAGTCTGAGAAGAAAAGTAAGTACCCAGGTTCTGGGTGGTCAAATCCATGGGGGGGTGTAGGGGTGGAATTTGTATATATTCAACCAGCTCAAGCCACTTCATCGGTTTCAAATCAGCTGTTGGAGTGAGAGGTTGTCCCAGTAGTTGTAGTAGATAGAAAATAGGCAGGGGCCTACATCAGTGAAGCCAGCAATCGACTTAAGACAACTTTCTTGCCAGCTGACAACATAGACTTAAGTGTCTTCTGCTCCACCACAAACTGCACAAAGTGTCTCAACTTCCTCTTCCATTAGCGTCCTGTTATCAGACTTTGTGTTGTGTTTTTCGTCCTTGTGAACCTGTCTCTAACTTGTACCCTATGAATCAGCCAGCATAGAACATTGCAACGTGGGGTCATTGACATTGTGAAACAAGGGTACATGAGTGCAGACCGGGTATTGTCACATTCCCCAGGTGTTCCTTATAAGCCAATTGGAGCAGACTACTCTTGCTCTGCTATGAGTGTTAAGACTTTGTCTATCAAAGCAAGGATTCAACTTGGGAAATCAGTCAAATTATTCAAAATGATTTCCCAAATTGAATACACCGACTGCACCTCTGCAGAGGGATAAGACTCCCACAATGAGGCCACCTGTTGGCCGTGGGTGGCGACCCATGATGCTTAAGGATGGAATCCTTGTGGATGAGCAGTCCATGAAATGCAATACTTCACTTAGGCTAGACGGGCAGCGGAGAGGGGGGCCGATCAATCTGCTGGGCACGTCAAGCCCTAGCACCTGTATGATTGCCCCGATCCTATTGCCCTTATGGCAAGTCCCACCCCTTTGTATTATATGGGTGCTAGAAGGCAGTGACTGAGAGTCTTCATGTCCTGGAATCATGTCTATGAGTTAAATAGAAAAATGTGTTTATAAAAAAAATTGAGTATCTATTAAGAATGAATTCATTTCAAAACATTGTCAGCATTAAATGACCCACTGAGGTTGATATGCCGTAAACCAAACCAAACCAAACCAAACCCAAATTGAATAATTTTTATGCTCAGATAGATAAAATCTTGACACTTGTAGTAGAGTGAGAGCAGTTTTCTGGAGGGTACATTAGCCAAAACATTATGTATTATACAATAAAGATGAGGACAACAGTCTTAAAAATTAAAATAATACAAATCTATTCATTGTGTAGAAATTTTAAGTGACAAAAGAACAATCTTGTTAAATGATTGTCCACAATTTACCAGATTTTGTTTTTTGTATCCTGTTTTATTAAAGTTGTAATTGTTTATAAACGTATTTCTTTCAGATTGTTTTTAATATTATCTATGCTGGTAGAAACAATTATCAAACAAACCACAAATACAACTGGTAAATTTCAAATATTGATCAAAGAAACATATACACAGGCTTCCCCCCCACACACACACACATAAACACCTGTATGCTACAGATGTTAAAAATTAACTATCTCTGTGACTCCCACCAGACAAGAAGGGGGAGGGGAGATATGTGTATATACACAACTGTGCACATTCTCTCCTGATGATCCCAAGCATTTGTAAACATCATTTGTTTTTTCAATATATCAAATTCACATAGACATATTTATATACGGACACAGAATGTGGTTAATTGAAGCCTGAAGAAGATATCAGAAGATCTGAAAGATGTCGCTAATGTAAAATAATAGTGAAAAACTTTTTTTTTAAAACCTAATCCATTTTGCAGACCTTCTTTTTATGAAATATTTAATTTTCCCCCGTTGGACCCATAAGAACACTTATATATATATATTATTAAAAAATAACAAAGATTTAGAATGAAAGCATAATAGACTATTTCAGAAGACCTAGAAGAATTCACTTGGTCTCCTGAAATAGTCTATTATGCTTTCATTGTAAATCTTCTTCATTATTTTTTTTCATAATATATGTTTGCTCTATGACTCTAATACTGAGGACACATTGAGCTCTGTAAATTACAACTACTGAAAAACTACTGCATCATAAGGACGATTTCTTCACTCAGTCTTTGGATATATATATATATATATATATATATATATATATATAATCAGTAAATAGTGTTCAATATCATGGATAGAGCATAGACTTGGCTCCAAGTGGTAATAACTGAGTTTTAAAAATTTGTTTTAAAAAAATTGAATGCTCAACAAGAATGAATAAAACAAATAACCCAACAAGGGTTGACATACCGTAAAATCCTACCAACCAACCAAACTTTGACCAATATTTGAAATTACTGGCTGTATTTATGTTGTTTTATAATCACTTCTGTCACTTTCTCAATGGAAAACTTATATTCCCTAATGGTCATTTAAATCTTATTTGTAAAAATTAACCTTTTTTTTTTAATAATTTGTTAAGATC
Source organism: Doryteuthis pealeii (assembly GCA_023376005.1). Taxonomy (NCBI): domain Eukaryota; kingdom Metazoa; phylum Mollusca; class Cephalopoda; order Myopsida; family Loliginidae; genus Doryteuthis; species Doryteuthis pealeii. Next base: position 40,984,474 of record CM042172.1, read on the forward strand.
CTGAAGCTTTTTAACAAAAAGTAACATAAATGATAGAATATAAAGGGTGTGGCAGAAATACATGCCACATTTTAAACTCTCACCTGTGTGGTGCAAGTGAACTTAGGCAAGTGGCAATGATAGCTCCATTCTGAATCCCAATCTAAGAAAAATTACAAGAAAAATTGAACGTCTACAACTGAAGATCATGAAGAAAAAATATTCCATGGTCTTTAACAATACCTGATGCCAAAATACACAACATATATATAGGAACCACAAGGTTCCAGGTTCGATACCGGCCTTCGCCAACTCAACATATGAGTAGTACAGGGATCTGTGCGGTAAAGTGAGGAGCTGATGGTAGGTGTGGTGCTCTACCTCAGATGGCAAAACAATCTCCTTGGTCTAGTGCTGGTGAAAAGGAGATTGACTCTTTCGCTGTCTGACTGATATCAACTTTAGGACACCCTGACGACTTTACTTATATATATGTCGGCTCTCATTAGCTTTGAGAGTCACATGACCAGGCAACTACTTGAAAAGATAACCACATTAAACCAAACAACCAAAGCTAATTTTATAACAAAGATAAAGCCTTCCTTCATAACTGATAAAGTATCTTAATTGTCAACAACCAAATCTTTATTAACTTTTCCCCTACTATCGTCTACCCTCTTTTCTTTGGAAAAATAATCATTTCTACTCTGATTTTAACCCTTTATCTACCACTGTTTAGAATTGAATTTTCTACGAAATGAAGGGAGGTAACTAATGTAATTAAGTAAAAGTTGGCTCCCTTGAAGTAGTTTTTCTTTTGGTTTTTTTTTTCTTATAAGGTAGGATGATAATTTACAAAGGTGTTTTAATACTTTCATCCAGTATTTTGATCATCATGCAGTTTGGGGCACTGTGGTAGATAAAGGGTTAATGGAATTTCATAGATATATTTTTCTTATCTTGATCTACTCTTCCCCTTTTGCTTTACATATGGTATTTTAAAAGAATCTTTAGTTAAATCGAACTTAACGAACCTAAATTCCACCATTGTATGTCACCCCACCAAAAGAAAAAAATATAAAAAATCAGGGGATTAACTGAATTTAATGGAATTTTCAGTGTTGATATATTAATGAATAAAAGATAAAAATGCACCAGTTATTTTATTTAAAAACTTTTACATTTTTTCAGGTGAGTTAACTTTGGACCCCGTATCTCTGAGAATTTGTGTTACGCCTCAAAGATATGTAGTTCAAAGTTAACTGACCTGAAAAAATGTAAAAGTTTTTATATAAAATAACTAGTGCATCATATCTTTTATTCATTAATATATCAACACTGAAAATTTCATTAAATTCGGTTAATTCCCTGATTTATTTTATTTTTATTTTTCTTTCGGCGGGGTGACATACGATGGTGGAATTGAGGTCCATTTAAGTTCGATTTAACCAAATCTTTAGTCTAAAGTTATTTGTGCTGTTAAATGTACTTGAAATTCAATTGTCTTTTTCTCTTCGTTAGATGTTGACAATGTTCTGATGCGTATGACAATCGTCGGTGTGCTCCTGTCGTTCCATGCTCTCTGCCAGGAAGCATTGCAAGATGTAAGTACTGTTCAAAGGTAACGTGAATGTTGTAGCAAAAGAGTTTTACCAGGTAATGTGCTGGAAGAGTAATGAATTATAAAACAAAACAAGTGTTGCAGAATGAATAGGCATAGCCTATCATTTTTGTAAGGAAGTATAGTGTAGATTTTTAAATTAACGGTGAATCAGTGGAAAAAAATGAATTGAAAAGATGCATTATAAACTCTTTACCTACCAAATTTCCATGGTATTTTTTACCTGTATGATGGTATATTTCAAAGTTCACTATCTATTCACGTTAGAACTCATTCTATTCAAATGAAGTCCTATTATTATTGTAATCTGTGTCCTTTTTCAGTGTAAACAAGTGACACATGTGAGAGCCACTGCCAACGGTTTACAGTATGATCACAGTGGTGGAAGAGCCACTGTGAGTGATTTAAAGTAGGCAAAGAGTTTAAAATAAAAAAGTTATGACTAGCAAGACCTGTGGATATACCACAATATAATAATTTTTGTAAGGAAGTGTAGTGTAGATTTTAAAATTAATGGGGAATCAGTGGAAAAAATGAATTATAAAATATAAAACATGGTACAATGGATATAAGGGTTGAGTTAGTACAGTTCAAAGTAACAATCTGTAGGTTGCAGGTTCAATCGACTAGTCATGTCGAATCCTAGCACATATGATTGTCCCAACCTCATTGCCCTTGTGGCAAGCTCCAACCCTTTTTATCATATAAGTTATGCCTGAGGGTCTTAATGTCCTGGGTATGATGTTAAATTCTATCTGATGGTGAAGTTTCAATTCTGGAGCTCTAGGGAGTGTGGAGTACACCTTATCACCATTATTCCCAGGTCCACTGACCCAGAGTGGTAGTTCCTATTAGGGTCCCATCTATGGGTTAAATAGAAAAATGTGTTTTTAAAAAAATTGAGTACCCATCAAGAATGAATCAAGCAAAACATCTTCAACATAAAATAACCCAACAAGGGTTGACATGCCATAAAATCCAACCAACCAACCATTCTTATAGCTAACCTAGTTGGAGGTGCGGGGTGTAATGGTTAGAATCATACGAAATAGACTCTTCAACCCGAGTTCAAACCCTGGGCAAAACTGTTTGCATTTCACATTGCATTAATACCCTTGGAAAAGGTATGCATCCAACTAAACTCCGTCCAGCTATTGGTAAATATTAGGGTAGACTGGGCTCTTTAAGCCCAGTCTACCCTAATATTTACCAATACCTTGGTTAGATAACAAGTCTAGTAGAAGGAAAACTCTGAATTCAAACCTGTAAAACTCTGCTTAAGAAATTGACCCCGTGTCACATCCTGCTTGTGCAGAGGAGTTGGTGTATGTGTATATATATATATATATATATATATATTTGCCCATCTATTTGTGGTATATATATTTTGTTTGTGCTTTAGTGTGAAGCATTAAAAATATTAGAAATTTGTTTTTTTTAGTGTTAAGTTTCGTTTTATTTTTTACATTTTTGAGAGTGTTATCTTCTCTTCATCGGAACCATGAATCTGATTGAGGTGGCTGGCTTTTTCTTATAGTAGCCGTATCGGCTGTTGGGTGTATGTAGGTGGTTGCTGTTTGTGACCTCCTTTCTTTCTTTCTTCTTGTGTGGGTGTTTTTTTTTTTTTCCGGCAATCTTTAATTCGTTTGTTTATATATATATATATATAGTTAACCTATTTGTCTGTTATTTCTTCTTACCACGCTACTAGAATGTCAATCGGTACAATGGTTCTCCTCATGAGACTGTCTGTTAATTTTTGGCGTTCATTTTGTTTTGTTTTTCAGGTTTTGGATGAGCGTATACCTTTCTTGATGGGTTCAATCAGGGACCTTCAACAACACGTTCCTGCTACAAAGGATAACATGGTAGGTAGCATTGTTCAGTTCAATAATGACAGTTCTGCATTTACTACATTTAAACTAAAACCATTATTATATATATATATATAGGGCTGGTTTAGCTCAGTCGGTAGAGCGTCCAACTAGGAACCACAAAGGTCCCGTGTTCAATACCAGTCCTTGCCAACTCAGCATATGAGTAGTACAGGGATCTGTCCGGTAAAGTAAGGAGCTGATGGTAGATATGGTACTCCACTTCAAATGCCAAAACAATCTTCTTGGTCTAGCGCTAGTGTAAAGGGGATAGATTCCCTCGTCTGGCTGATACCAACTTTAGGCCACCCTGATAACTTAACTTAATTTATATATATATATATATATATATATATATATATATACTCTACCATCAGCTCCTTGGACTTTCGGCCACCCCGACGATATATATATATAATCAGGGAAAATGGAAATCCAATGGTATGTAAATATATAAGATATGAAAAAATATAAAAAAGGTACGCAGATAATTTTATTATAGTTAGAAATATTAGCCAATATAAAAAAAAAGGATTTATTTTAATATTAAACCATCATCAGGTCATTGTTAATATGTGATGTCATAACTTCTTGATAATATTTAATGTAAGTATGGAAAGAAAGAGACAAATCTTGGCCTTCTATTGCTGTTAGTAATGCCCTATTAAAAAAACTACAAATTACATCACATCCTGGATTAGGTTGTTTGCATTTCATTTTGTGCTAATCTCTTCTCCCGCCAGTTGATAGGTGAATAGTAGTACAGACTGGGCTCTTTAGCCTTGGTTAGGCAACCAGTCTAGGAGAAGGAAAACTCTAAATCCAACCAACTTTACTCTGCTTAAAAAAATTGACCCTGTCACTCTGACAATTATCAAAATATTTACCTACAAACTCTTCCCTTGGCAAATCATATTTTAAAAAAATGATTTGGCATTAGATAACCCACAAAGGTTGATATGCCATTAAACAAAACATAATCAAAAACACTACTTTTCATAAGTAATTAATAATTATATCATTTTTTGTTCTTACAGGTATTGTTTTTTGTTTTTTTTAAATCCTGTTATTGATTTATTGGTATATATCTATATGCATATACAGGGCCAGTGTATACTTATCCAGACACCCCACCCTACTGGGCTTGCTTGGGGGTTTCCTATATTTTCTATGTATACTACTCATGATCATCAGGCTGCTCTGACAATACAGATATCCCTGACACTCTCTTACCAATGGTCATTTCCCCTAGGAGGTCCTCCACACAGAGCTGTTTGGTGTAGGTTTTTGCTGGTTGGCCTACACTGGTGTATCCATATGTAGGTGACCACAGGAGAACCTAGTTTGTCTTTGCTTCTCCAGCAGTATCCAGTATAAACCATCTGACTAAGACAGACAAGACATTTTATAGGAAAACTACTTTATGAAAATTCCCATGTAATAGAGGGGAGTTCATATATTTTATAGGAATACTACTTTATGAAAATTCCCATGTAATAGGGGAGTTCATATATTTTATAGGAATACTACTTTATGAAAATTCCCATGTAATAGAGGGGGGTTCATATATTTTATAGGAATACTACTTAATTAAAATTGACATATGTTTGAGGGGGGGGGTCATATATTTTATTTGAATTCTATTTTATGAAAATTGACATAGTAGATTTGTGGGGAGCCATGAGACCCCTATCACCGTCCCTGTGCATATAAATTTTATGATTGTTGTCTTTATGTTTGAATATATTTTGTTGCTTGCTTGAGCATTTTATGGTTGCTCTTCAATAGCACAGCTCTAACTGTGCTCTCTCTTTCACTCCTTGCTCTCCATTGTATTCCACACTAATACCAAACTCTTTCTCCCTATCATACAGCCAGCTCATGTGAAACAACAGGTTGGTAATATATTTCTTTTATTACGAGGGATGTCTACGTTATCTTCACATTAACATTATTTTTTTGGAGTGGTTTTCTGTCTTTTTTTTTTTTTTTTCTCATATTTTCTTTGCCTCGTAGAAATAGTTCTTTTTTTAACAGCTTTTAACATCGTAATCTTATTTTCACATTTGTAGTAATCGCATTAGCAATCTTCACACTAATTACTAGGGTAAGTCAAAAGTTTTGCAATATTTTGGTAACGTTAAGCATAGTTGGTAGAGCGTTTGACTAGGAGCCACAAGGTTTAATACTGGCCCTCGCCAACTTGGCATATGAGTAGCACAGGGATTTGTGTAGTAAAGTGAGGAGCTGATGGTAGGTGTGGCGCTCAGTCTCAGAGGCTAAAACAATCTCATTTGTCAAGTACTAGTAAAAAGGGGATAGACTCTCTCGCTATCTGGCTGATACCGATTTTAGGCCACTCCGATGACTTTACTTACTTTAGGCCCAATTTGGCATCTCCAGATGTTTTATAACTCTGTCAGCTGGGGCTCTAGAATACAACAACTGCACCTTTGTAGGAGGGTAAGGCCCCCCAATGGGGCTACCTATTGACCTGTGATGTTTAAGGATGCAATCCTGGTGACTGAGCAGTCCATGACATGCAACACTCCACCTTCACCTTTATTTAGGCTAGACTGGTGGTCCGAGAGGCCTTTTCAATCAGCTGGTCATGTCAAGCCCTAGCACCTATATGATTGTCCCAACCCATGAGTTAGTTTAAAAAATTGAGTACCCATCAAGAATGAGTAAAACAAAACATCTTCAGCATAAAAATAACCAACAATAATGCAACAACTATTGCATTCACTTTCAGACTGATACCTTTGGGAAAGGTATGAACACCCTTATCCCACCAGCTATGATTTAAATAGTACCACTACTGTTCTTTTGTAAGGATGTCTTTGACAGATAGATATGAACAAAGAAACTAAACCAAACAACAAATGTTTTTGGTTACATCTGCAGCATTATGGCCCACTTCAAATTTGTAACAGACAAATTCACGAATTAGAATATGTTGCATATTCATCTGCTGTGCAGAACATGTCAGGGCACCAACTACCACGATACTGCCAACCAAGGCAGGTACCTACCACAGCTTGAACTGCTTCAGTCATGTGATATTATCAGCACAGAAACCCATGACTCTTTCTATCGGTCATCGGCCTTGGCAGGTCTCCCTCATGGCATCCAGAATCCATGTAGGGCTGATTGATGTAGGTTTTTGCTGGTCAGCCTACACCGGTGTATCCATGTGTAGGTGTTCACAGGAAAATGTCACTTATGAGTTCGTCCTTGCTTATTTTCAAAAATATTCCTTATAATGTTGTTATAGTGTTTTTTGCTTTCAGAATTTCATATAACTAAGAATATACATGCTGCAAATTAGCATTTACTAAAATATTGCAAAACTTTTGACTCATCCTAGTATTATTTTGTATTTTGATGATTACAAATCATTGATAGGAAAAGTTTGGTAATGGTTCCCTAATTGTTTGCTGTAGTTTATTTTGTGCAACTATACTTTCTAATATATATATATATATATAAATTCTTCTCCCTATTAGTATCTTTAAAAGTGGTTATTGTACTTTTTTTTTAAATTCTCTAGATTTTCGCACTGTCTATCTCCCTTGGTTAAATCATTCATATATATATATATATATATAGCTCAAGCACTCCATCCTGAAACAAGCCCAGTATAGAAGACCCACCCACCTCCAAACACCTAACACATCATTATCAGAACCCCATTGCTATACACCCTATCTGAGAGAAAGAGGAAAATCTCCTACTAGCAATCTCTGTTAACACCAACAACTGACCACCCCTCCCCTTATTCACGACCTCCTAATTCACCAGTATGAAAATGTCACCATTGAAGCAAGAACTCAATTCAATGTCCTGAAGAAGGTCTAATAGACTGAAATGTTACGTCGACATCAGCACAATAAACATCCATTTTCTACAACATCCCATGTTTGTCTACCTTTCTCCACATACTGTTGGATTAATTTCCTCTTATTTCTCCCATATATATATATATATATATATATATATAATAGTTTAAATTATTATCATTATTGGAGAAATGATTATAGAGGGCTCAATTACTTATGTAAGAGCTTTATTTATTTATTTATTTATAATTAATAATACAAATGAAAAGTCGGTCCTACCATTGGTTTCTAAATAACACTTTTTCAGTGTTATTCATCGTCGAGGCGTTGATTTTTGAAAAAAGCTCAAAAGTCAACGCCTCTGACGACGAATAACACCGAAAAAGTGTTATTTAGAAACCAATGGTAGGACCGACTTTTCATTTGTATTATTAATTATAAATAAATATATATATTACTGTATTGAGTTCTTCCTTCCTTTATTGATATAATATATATATATATATATATATATATATATATATATATATATATACATACACACACACAGATGTGAGATTTTGCATATGCTTCAAGAATAACTGGCCAAGAATATATTTAAAAATATTTGAATACACTGGGGTTTTTTTTGTTTGTAAAATTATACAGTGCACATTCTTTATAAATAGATAATAAATAATCCTGGTTTTATTTTATGAATTGTAATCAATTACATAAAGAGTAGTCAGTCAAGGTTCCAAAAATAGAGGTCAAAGATTTTGTTCCAACTCCACAGTCCTGCCCATAACAATAAATTCTGAGGAAGTGGGGAATAAACTCATAACCATATGCAAGATACAAACTAGGCCTGGCCTTGGCCAACTATTTACACACACAAAGTTTTGTATGATGCAACTGTTGTATACTACTTCTTAAATTCTTCTGTCTACTTACTGTTTATCTATCTTCTATAGAACAGTATATTATTATTATTATTATTATTATTACTATAAAAAGGGCCGATTTAGTTCAGTCGGTAGAGTGTTCGATACCGACTCTCACCAATTCAGCATCTGAGTAGCACAGAGATCTGTGCAGTAAAGTGAGGAGCTGATGGTAGGTGTGGTGCTCCGCCTCAGATGCCCAAACAATCTCCTTGGACTAGTGAAAAGGGGATAGACTCCCTCACTGATTGGCTGATAGTGACTTTAGGCCACCCCTTGTTAATGTAAATTGAAGCTAATAGAATTGTACCGTGATTTATTCATTTCCTGAAAATTCTTAGATTTGAAGTTGACATTCGGTAAATCAAAAAGCAACAAACACAGCCACCCCCCCTCATCTATTAATATTGCAATTGTAAGTTTTATTTTTACTTTTCTTTGTAATAAATTATTCCAAATGATTACCTATCAAATCCTCATTAATCCAATTTACAAGTTTTTTGGGGTTTTCTTTCATAAAAGATTATTGTAAACTTCTTTTGTTCTTTGCTGTTTAGTACTAATCTCTTAGTTTTTGTTCATTTTAAGAAAAATACTTTTTCACCACCACCACACAGACCCCCCCCCCTAAAAAAAAAAACAACACTTTTTCACTGGAAAAAAAAAAGAACACTTATTCACTACCTGCCACCCAAAAACAACACTTTTTCACAAAAAAATAACCTTTTCACTTAAAAAAAAGAACACTTTTTACACCCCACCTCCCAATAAAAACACTTTTTCATGACTACCCCAAAAAATAACACTTTTCACCCCTCTCCCCCAAAAGAACAACACATTTTCACCAAAAAACAACACTTTTTCACCTATCCCCCCCAAAATCAATATTTTTGGTGGGTGATGGGTGTGTGAAAAAGTGCCCTTTTCTCCCTCCACCCCCCCCAAAAAAAAACACAAGTTTTTCACAACCACCCACCATCACCACACCAAAAAAACATAAAAAAAAACACCAACTCTTTTCACCCTCCCGCAAAATCAACACTTTTTCATCACCCCCCCACTAAAAAAACACATTTTCACAAAAACAACTTTTACACCTATCCCCCCAAAAGCCATTTTTCACCCCCACCCCACCAAAAAGTACAACACTTCCCCCCACCCCACCAAAACAAAACAACACTTTTCACTCATCTCCCCAAAAGACAACATTTTTCACACACGCAAACAAAAAAATACTTCCCCCCACCCTACCCCCCCTAGCATTTTTTCACATTGTAGATTCTTTGTCTATTTCAAAATGTCTCATTTGTCCAGCATGCTGTGTGTGTGTAGTTGTGTGTGTAAGCCTTTTGCATCAATTTGATATTTGTAATCAGCATTAATTAGTGATGCTTCTTACTTTTATTAGACATAACTGCAATATTATTTGCCCAAATCTTTTTTTCTTTCCTTTTTCTTTGTACAAAAATCATAAGTTTTTTATGAAGTCATTTTATCTTTCTCAATTAAACTGATTTTTATTTAATCATATTGTCACCCCCTTCACTTTATATATCCAGTATTGGACAACAACAAAAAAAAAAAAAACAGTGGCCATACAGCTGCTTTTTATGGGTGCTGCTTCAAGGATTTTTTCAGGAGTAATTCTCATCTAGCTTCTTCTTTAAGCGCTTCAGCCATACAGTAGTGTTGACATGGCTACAGCTTTGAAGAATTTTTGCTTTATCTCATCGGAGATCAGTCTTTCTTGAGATTTTGGTTAATATAAAGGTGTTGTAATTTTACATCGAACAAAAATTCTGATAATTGAAGATATTAATTCTTTATCTACCACTGCAATCCGCAATAGCGTGATGAAATGGTTGACAAGCTAGTATCATATTGTTGATCCTTTACTTTACTTTAATTCATTTTTCTTTTTTAACTCTAAACCATTTTCTGATGATCTCTGGTGTTTTTAGGTGGTCTGACAGTTTGCTACACTCTGGTAGATAAAGGGTTAATTCTTTATATTCCTCCTGAAAAAAATTAATTTGTATGATTCAATTATTTGTAGATTGAAATATCAAACTTCTTTATTTTTTGTATTATTGAAATTTTTCCCAGCTGTTGTCCTCATCTTTATTGCTATATACAGTGCTTCAGCTAATGTGCCCTCCAGCCTTCTTCAGGTGTTTTTGGTCATACTCAGGAACAAGTTGTGAACACATGATGCAACAGATATAGGGATTAAGTTAATACAATTCTAAATGACAATTATGTTTTAAAGTTGCAGGTTCAATCCTGACCACAGATGATAATATAAAAACATAGAATATACGAGAATAATGCATCAGAAATGGATGGATAATGGATGTATTTCCTATCGAAGTCGGATGCCGAGGATTACCAACTCAACCTTTGAATTTTTGACTAAATTTGACCTTTCTCCACCAGACGAGGAAATACATTAAAACAATCCAGGATAAAGCTCTAACCGCATCAGTGTGGATATGGCAATCGCACAGTGTGACAACAAACCAATAAAGTCTGGTGATATCGTGAGATGCTGCTGGGGCGCTCTGGATTAGTGGTAATGATGCTTTGGCCCCGAAACCATGCCTGAACCCAGAGTCATCATCTGATGAAGGCTTTGTTGAATGCCATGCTATTGTGTAAACAGCAGTTGTATGAAATTTTATTTTATTTTTTAGAATACTTAACATAGCTTAACACTAGTATCCATTGATGGTTAATGGAATGAGAACAGTCTATCCTGGTGGATTGAATAAAGAGTTCAGTTCAAAGTTCCATGAAGGTTCCTGAGTTTGAGCAGAAACACATGAAGAAAGGCACATTAGCCAAAACATTGTGTATATAACAATAAAGATGTTGTGTCGTGTAATCCATGAAGGTCGACACACATGTTGATATAAGAAGAGAGTTTATTTCCAAGAAGAAATACAGTTGAATATGATTAGTTGTACGTTGCTCTTAAGCTGCTCTCCCAGCTCAAAAAGGCTGGGTGCTAAATAGTTGTCAGACTAGTCCATCCTGTGGGGGTAGTCTGTCTACTCCACAACAAAAGATGAAGGTGGCTGATGCAACACCCCACTTTGGCCCTTACTTAGGCTAGACAGGCGGTCAGAGTGGACCCCTCCAATCAATCGGCTGGTCACATCAAGCCTTAGCACCTATATGATTGTCTCAACTCTATTGCACAACTTTTTATCATATATGTGCTAGTAGGTGGTGGCTGTGAGTCTTATTGTATTGGGTATGACATTAAACTCTATCTAATGGTGAAGTTCCCACTCTGGAGCTCTGGAGTACCCTTTCATTACCATTACAACCAGGCCCACTTTGACCCGTAGTGGTAGTATCTGTTAGGGTCCCATCTATGGGTTAAATAGAAAAAAAGTGAGTTTTAAAAAATTTTTTTAAAAATTTGAATTTAAAAAAAATTAAGTATCTACCAAGAATGAATGAAACAAAATGTCTTTGGCATAAAATAACCCAATAGGTTGACTTGCCATAAAATCCAACCCACCAACCAACTATGTACTCCACAACAAAAGATGAGGACAACAGTCCAAAAAATCCAAATAATCAAGCCTGATCTCAAAAATTTAGATGAATAGTGTCTTCAATTTTTTAAGATTGATAAACCTTTTCTTCAAGTGTCTTTGGCATAGAAAAATGTTGCTTTAATTTCTGTAAATGTTATTGCTTTTTTGTTGTTCCTTCCAACTTTACTTGCCAATGCCATATTGAAAAATCCTTCTTAGTTTCAGCTTGACGGCTTGTTTTTTTATGTAGCTGTGTGTTTTGCCTTGAATATCTCACTTTCTTTTGTATTGTTTGCTTGTCTTTCATCAAAACAAGTCTCAAACTCTCATTTCCAATTTTTTAAATCTTTTTTTGGTCTGACCTATATTATCTGAAATTTGTTTGTTAAAAAGGATCACCATCTTATTTTTTTTTATTTTTTTTTTTTAAATATCTTTTGATCATTGGGTAGTTTGGGGCACTCTGGTAGATAAAGAGTTAAATGACCCCAAAAAGGTTAATATGCCACAAAGAAAAACAAAAAACAACCAACTAATTTTCAAACTCACATCTACCTTTTCATTTACAAGGATAATCCCAAACATAAGGTCTCCATTAAATGACCCAAAAAGTGTTGATATGCCATAAAACAAAAACAACCAAACAATTTTCAAACTCGCATCTACTTTTTTATTTAGTCATCCCATAAATGAGGCCTCCAAAGTGCTGAGAACACAGGGAAACTGTTTGTGCAGCTATTGGTAACACTGTTGTGTTTGTTGTGCATCTGCCTGCATTGCAACCACTCTGGCTTGGCAGTTATTTTTGATGGAGCTCCTGATTGACACTACCACCAAGTTTGAAATTCACAGTTATTCAATTTTTGAACACAAAAGGCATTAAACCGATTGAAATTCATCACCAATTAACAAAAGTGTATGGCGAGTCATGCATGGATGTCAAAACCGTTCACAAGTGGTATAGGGAGTTTGCAATGATGACAAGGTTCAATGCTTCTTCAACAAGATGCTGGTATGACATAAGCATACAAAAACTAGCACATCGCCTACAAAAATGCATTGACCGAAATGGCGATTATGTACAAAAATAGATATATGTTTGAACTTTAAAATGATGTAAACATCACTGACAATAAATGTTAGTACATACAAATAAAATCTGGAGCACTGAATAAAAATGCAAGATGAGGTTGTTTGAAATTAACAAGGTTTTATTTAACACAGGCTAGATAATTGCTTCTACCCTAAATCAGTGACTTAAGAGCTCAATTTGTGTCTGACTAGTTGGCTCATCTACCAATCCTGTGTATCATGCTGGAAGAACCATTTCTGGTCCTAGTTTCTCACAATGCAACTTTCATGTGAGGCAACTGTCCTCTACTGATCCAAGAGAGTAACTCTAGAATTTCATTAGGGTTGGACATAACAATAAACATTTCTGTGATTTCTAAATATTTTGGAGACCTTTACCTTTTGGGATTACCCTTGTATAATCCTTATTTGTTTTGAACTCCTAATTTTAGATTTTCAAGTAAGTAACGTCTTGTTTTTTTTTTTTACCATCACTCATTCTGTAAAGAAAATGTTTTTTTGTTTTGTTTTTTTTTTTTGTTTTTTTCAGCATAACTGGACCTACTTATCCAGAAGGAAACTAAAAAATTTATCTTTTTTCATTTGAACAATTTTGTTTGTCACTAAACAATTTATAAGTAACTAGAAGTGGCTACCCAGCGTCAACTGGGTAGAGGGGGTGAGCAAAAAACCCTGTTGTATTGATTTGTTTACTTTTGAGATTTACAAATGCAAGACATTTATAAGTAGAATTTCAATGCTATTGCTATGTATATTTTGATTTTTAAATATTTTTGAATATAAATCAAATCTTAATAATATTTGCACAAAAAGCAGGAACTGGTGATATTTAATGTGTATGCATATTTACTTTGTTAATTGTTTTATTTTTTCTTGGTTTCATCCAGACATACACACATATACACTAAGTACCCTTTATAACAAAACAACAAAAAACAACACATAGAAAGAAGACTGACATTAAAAAATGTACACTCTCTCTTTGAATCACCAGGCAAAATTCTATTTGGTTCTGTCTTAACATTCACTTTTGGACTAATGCCCTTGGGAAAGGTAAGAAACCCCTCATCCCCTGCAACAATAGGTTAAATAGTACCACTACAAGGATGGCTTTGGCACTAAATAATCCATAAAGCTTGATATGCCATTAAAAAAAACAAAGAAACCATATTTGTTTATTTATTCAATATTGATACTGTACCCTGTCAGCAAGGCTTAGAAAATGCTGAATTCATTTCCTGCAGAGAGGTAAAGCACTCTCCCCCAGAATGTCCTGGGTATGATGCTAAACTGTATGTAATGGTGAGGCTTTTGTTCTGGGAGGTGTGGAGTATCCCTTTAGTGCCATTACTCCCAGGTCCACTCTGACCCATTAGGGTCACATCTATAAGTCAAATAGATCTGTTAAAGAATTATTAAATAGTACCACTAGTGTTCTTCTACAAGAGTGGCTTTTGCATGAAGGTTAATATGCCATTAAACAAAGAAAGCTTGATAGGCCATAAAAAAAACAAGGAAACCTTGTTTATTTATTCAATGTTGCTACTGTACCCGGTCAGCAAGACTACTACAAAGATGGCTTTGGCATTAAATAACGCATGAAGGTTAATATGCCATTAAACAAAGAAACCAAACGAAAGATTATTTAGAAAACTCCAACTGCACCTCTACAGAGGGGTAAGATTGTACCCTCAGTGGGACCACCTGTTGGCCGTGGGGTCATGATGCTTAAGGACGGAATCCTGGTGGCTGACAGTCCATGACATGCAACACTCTACTTTGGCTCTTACTTAGGCTGTTCAATTGTCCAATCGCGTCAAGTCCTAGTACCTATATGATTGTCCCAACCCTGTTGCCCTTATGGAGACCCCCAACCCGTTTTATCATATATGTGCTAGAAGGTGGTGGTGGAGGATCTTTGTGTCCTGGGAATGATGTTAAACTTTGATGGCAAGTTTCCTGTTCTGTTCTAGAGGTCTGGGGAATGTGGAGTATCCCTTCATCACCTTTGCTCCCAGGTCCACACTGACCCGGATTAGTATTACCCTTTACGATCCCATTTATGGATTAAATAGAAAAAAAAGTTGTCTTGTTTCCTTACTTGTTGCCTTTATCATTATCTTGTCAACGTATTTGCCATAATTTGCAAAATAATGTGCTTGCATAACTTATCTTGTCACTGGTAAAAAGAGGTGAGTGTCCCTTGTATAGCCTGAGTTAATTCAACTTTACGATGTCATCGGCCCTTGATGTAGCTGGCTTCAAAAAACACATCTTGTAGTGACGGGTTATAGCAGCAAAAGAGGAAGATTGAAGGATCAATCTTCGAAATTTGGTGGCTAAACTAAGCTTAGTGATATGCATTTTGATTGGTCGCCAACAATGGTCTTTAACCAATCACACAAAGTCTCTTATCAGCGATGGTTAAGAGGCAGTAACTGTGTAAGGTCATATATTTTCTTTTAGTACCCATAAAGAACGAATAAAACAAAAACGTCATGCAACACTCAATATTTTTTAGGGAAATTTTCTGGTGATCTAAAGAATTCCTCTATATTCAAATACGGGTTTGAGTTTTTGGGTCAAAATGTTCTATTTGGTAATATGTAAATTTAAACTTATATTCCTGTTATTTTTCTTCACAATTCTTAGGTCATCATTCTACGATCACGAGTAAGCAAGAATTTATTTTAATGCATTTATTTTCTGTATTCAGATTGTCAACGATATGGCTGCTGCCTCTGGTTTGTATTGTCCGGTTGATCCCACACTGTGTGCTGCCCTGAGGGCACAGAAAAATGGTAAGCATTGTTCCGTTTCCTTTTTTTTTCTTTTTCCTTTTTTTATTACTAGAATTGTGACGAGGAATTCCAAGAGTCTCGTTTCTTCTTTCATCACAAGTCACATCTGTTGTTAAAACTTTTAAAAGGGGATTCATCTTCTAAAAACTTTTTTTTAATTTTTTTTATTGGTGAATCTGAACTGTGCTAAGCCATACAACATTAATAAGTTCACTATAATTGACTGTTAGTTCTAGTTTTCAACTAGCTATCTTGGAAGCACTATACATCTCTTCCCCCTTAGACCTGGTCTTTGTAAGCAGAAGGAAGTTACATACAATCTAAATAATGGCTCCTGCTTACCTTCATCTGAGCCAGGCTAATTAAAATAGGTTTTCACCCCACTTTTCTTTTCCTTTTTTTTTTTTTTTTTTTTTTTCTCTTGCCTGATTCATTTTATTTTGTCCTTTTA
Source organism: Doryteuthis pealeii (assembly GCA_023376005.1). NCBI lineage: Eukaryota > Metazoa > Mollusca > Cephalopoda > Myopsida > Loliginidae > Doryteuthis > Doryteuthis pealeii. The sequence continues at coordinate 41,000,605 of CM042172.1, forward strand.
TTTCAATCAAAATGCAGATTCAGCCATAACTCGACATCTATTGGCAAATCCAAACTGTGCTAAAGCATCCAACATCAATGTATTTACTATAATTGACTATGCCAGTTTTAGTTTTCAACTAGCTATTTTGGAAGCGTTGTACATCTCTTCCCTTAAACTTGATCTTTGTACATGAATTCCTTCTGCTTACAATCTCCAACTATGTAACATTTCCAGCTTATCTTCATGTGAGTCAGGTAATTGAAACAGCCCTCCCCTCTTTTTTTTACTTCTTCATTTCCCAATTCATTTTATTTCGTCCTCTACTTCATGTCAGACTTTCGGCAGTCTTCTTAGCTGGTAATTTTTATGGAATTTCCTCTGCAGAGCCATAAGCGAAAAAAAAAAAAAAAAAAAAAACCTTTTTCAGAAGATGAATCCACTTTTTAAATGCAATTTTTTTAATTTTGTAAACAGTAAATCTATATATCAATACTCGTGTTCCTTAATTGTACGACCATTATGATATTGCAACAACTTTTGGCTAAAATTGAGACCATCTAAATCATCCAAGATGAAATGAAAAAATGTAAATCTTCATTATTTGATGTTGCTTATCTCAACATTTGCTGGTGAATCCAGACTGTGCTAAAGGCGTTAATAAGTTCACTATAATTGACTATGTTAGTTCTAGTTTTCAACTAGCTATTTTGGAAGCGCTATACATCTTTTCCTTTTGACCTGGTCTTTGTATGTAAATTGCTTCTGCTTACAATATCCTGCTTAGTAACATTTCCAGCTTACTGTCATCTGAGACAGTAATTGAAACACGCACACTTTCTTTTTTTTTTTTTTTTTTTTTTTTTTTTTTTTTTTAATCATATCATTTTGTTTTTTCCTCTACTTCATATCAGACTTTTGGCAATCTTCTTAGTTGGTAATTCTTATGGAATTTTCTCTGCAGAGTCGTAAGCGGAAAAAAAAAATAATGATGAATCTGCTTTTAGATGCAATTTTTAAATTTAGTACACACACATTTGTTGTCAAAAAAGGGCTGTAGAGTTGGAAAACAAAGCCTTTGACTCTGACTCCTCTATTTTTGGCACCTCCAACCCAGACTCCTCTTTATGTAATTAAGTGATTATAGCTTACAAATAAATATAATTTGTGGAGTGCCCCTTCATTGCCATTACTCCCAGGTCCACTCTGATCCTGAATGTTAGTACCTGTTAGGGTCCCATCTATGGATTCAATAGAGATTAAAAAAAAAAAAGGAGTTTTAAAAAATGTGTTTAATAAAATGAGTTTTGTTTTTTTTAATTTGAATACTGGGGAGTGTGGAGTACTTCTTCATTGCCATTACTCCCAGGTTCACTCTGACTCAGAGAGGCAGCACCTGTTATGGTTTCATCTATGGATCAAATAGATCTGTTTGAGAATTTTTACTTTAACTTATCAGTGAGATCAGATGATCGATAATCTGTCTATAGCAGTCCATGTCTTTCCTTTGAGTATATTGATATTGCTTTCTGTAGATGAGATATTACTACCTGTGAACATAGGCCACTCCACCAACTTTACTTTTTTTCTTTTTTTTTTTTTTACTACAAATGTTATTCTTTTTTTTGTTGGGGGGGGGTCAACAATTTTCTCCTGTGTATTTTCTTGTCTAATAAAGTATTTTTTTTTTTTTAAATTTTTCTTCACTAGAGTTCACCGATGATGCATATACTATAGCCTGCCTTCTCATGGTGTTTGTAGCTGTTTCTCTCCCTAAACTTGCCAGAACTGATGCATCATATTTCAGAACTTCTATAGAAGGTATTATTATTATTATTATTATTATTATTAGTACTTGCAAAACAAAATTAATTTTTGAAAGAAATTTAATGTATTTTTGAAATAAAGATTTAACAGTATATATCAACATTGGACTTGCATGTCAATTCTGTTTCTTTCTCTATCCAGGTCACCTCAATAACAGCCATTGTCTTGCCAAAGCTATCAATGCTCTTGCTGGTGCCATGTTTACTATTTATGGCCCAGGTGATTTGGAAGAACGCTTGAAGGAATTCCTAGCCGTAAGTTTTATTTTGCATATTACATGTTCCATATTACATTCTACACTTCTTATAATTTGGGTATCTATCCATTTACTAAAAGTAGTTGTTTTAAAGGAATCCAGATACCACTAAGTAATTTTTGTCATTTTTAAAAAAATTATTTGAAGAAATAGCAGTCCTTATTAATAATGAAGGTATCTTCCACATTTTATTTTACATTTTTTATTATTAGGGTCATTTATTGAAAATGGTACTCTATGAGGAAGTTCGTCCCGGTCCCCTGCCTCCAAATTTGCTGTTCGGTGACGTATCAAATACCAACCCCAACTAGCGGTGTTACTTGAAAGAAAACAACCAACTCAAATAACAACCCCAACTATCGTATCGGCGCCTATTTGGGGGGGGGGCTTTTTTGTCTTAATTCTTGTTTATTTATTTTTTCCATTCGAAAGAAAAAACATTAAACCTTTTTTTGTCGTAATTCTAATTTTTTCTTTTTTTTTCGTAATTCTTATTATCATAATTTGTCGTAATTCTTGTTTATTTATAGAAATTTGTCATATTTCTTGTTTAGATAGTTTTGAACAGACTGAGATAGATAGATATTTCATAAGAATTACGACAAAAAAAGAAAAATTAGAATTGCGACAAAAAACGGTTTAATGTTTTTTTTCTTTCGAATGGAAAAAATAAATAAACAAGAATTAAGACAAAAAAGCCGCCCCCCCTCATATAGGCGCCGATACAATAGTTGGGGTTGTTATTTGAGTTGGTTGTTTTCTTTCAAGTAACACCGCTAGTTGGGTTGGTATTTGATAAGTCACCGAACAGCAAATTTGGAGGCAGGGGACCGGGACGAACTTCCTCATAGGGTACCTTGAAAATAGTTGTTTTAAAGAAATGAAGATACTACCAAATAAGTATTGTCAAATTTTTTTTTTTTATTTAATTATTTAAAGAAATAACAATTCCTGTTCATAATGGTATCTTCCACTTTACATTCTAAATATTTTATTAGGGTCATTTATTGAAAATAGTTGTTTTAAAGAAACTAAGTTACCACCAAGTAAATTTTGTCATTTTTTTTTCTAATTTAACCATTTAAAGAAATAGCAATCCTCAATAATAATGGTGGTATCTTCCACATTACATTCTACAATTTTTATTATTAAGGTCATTTATTGAAGGCAGTTGTTTTAAAGAAATTAAGATACCACCAAGTAAATGTCAATTTTTTTTAAATTTAATTTTTTGAGGTTGTTACAATTTGTGTGGCCATTTTAGGACTAGTTGTAAGCAGCTTTACAGTGGAGATCCCTTGTGGCATAAAGTTTGATCCTTTCTTGAAGTAGTTTTAATCCTTGTTGCTTATCTGTCCTTAAAGTAATTGTGTCAGAGTTTATCCTGTCTTGAAGTAAAGTTGTATAATCCTCTTCTGTTGGTCTGTACTTCCAGCAAGTAATTTTAGGACAATTTATCAACGCCTTTAAATAGTAAATTAAATACATGTTTGGGCATTTTTGATTGGCTGATTCACCCACCACTGTTTTGGAACAGTCTATAAGTATAAGTGCTGGTCATTAGCACACCTTATACCCAAAAAAAACTCCAACAGAGGGCAACACAATTTCTTCCCTCGATATTATTTACTCACTTTCTAGCAGTCTTGCTTCAGGATCAGTCTGCAATCCCTGTCTCAGGTGACACTGCATTTATATTGCCATGGCTCATTTCTGATTGGTTGATCAGACCAATCAGCATGAGCAACTAATCATATAAATGGTTGAGTCTACTCTCATGAACCTCTTTTTTGTCATGTCTGATTTCACAGGAGGCAAGCCATTTTTTCTCTGTAGCAAAGGAAAGCAATATGTATTCTTTTTTTGGGGGGGGGGCATCTTGGCAACACTTCACCTCAATCATGGACCTACATGCAAGACAAGTTGTTGCCCGCTTTGCTCCATGACTGCACCTCTGCAGAGTGGTAAGACTCCGAAACCCACCTGTTGGCCGTGGGTGGCGACTCGTGATGCTTAAAGATGGAATCCTGGTGATTGAGCAGTCCATGACATGAACACTCCACTTTGGCCCTTACCTTATTGTTCTTATGATAAACCCCTGACCCTTTTTATTGTATATGTGCTTAAAAGGCAGTGGCTTCTTCAGGTGTTTCTTGTTGAACTGGGGAGCCTTCATATCAGAATCAAGAACCTTCACGGAGCTTTGAACAAACCCTTTCTTTAATCTATGGGGTGTCCACAAAGTCTGGGTACATGGGGATTAACACATACTTTTGAAACAAAACAATTTTATTTAATTATAATGTTAATAGATAATATTTTCAATATGATTTCCACCATTTTCAATGCATAACTTGATGCGCCTTGCGTCAAGTTCAGGTGAACTCGATTAAATAAGTCTACAAAAATAACATAAATAAATTTAGAAAAGTAAGATATTTTTTATTTAATTTAAACAAAAGTAAAAAAGGAAAATTATTATTTCTTATATTTAATTGTTTATGTTATGATTTTATTTACTGCTAAATTACCATATCTGCCTTCTCGGAAAAATAACATAAATAAATACAATAGTGAAATTTCTATGTACCCAGACTTTGTGGACACCCTGTAGATTGGGGTAAATTGTTCTCATTCTGTTAAGCATAACTGGGTATGTGTTAAGCTGTGTTAAATATTAACAGAATAAGAACAATCTACCCCAATGGATTAAATAAAGGGTTTGGTTTGAAGTTTCATTAAGGTTCTCAATTCCAAAATGAAGGCTACATCCCGAATGTAATTCTCATCGGCTTTCCAGATTTGATCTGGAAATTGTTTACAGATTAAAGAAATTTGTATATAACAATAAAGATGAGAACAACAGTCTGAAAAATCTAAATAATACAAATTATCAAGCTTTATCTAAAAAACATTCTAATATCTTTAAAAGTAATTGGTAATTTGCTTGAAGCATTGTTAATTATGTTATTATATATTAATGATTTGAAGGCCAATACAATGCACATAAAAAATAAAAACAAAAATATCTTTTTTTTGTCTTATCCATTTCAAAGTAAACCTTTATCTTCAGAGACGATTTTCAGAAATGGACGCGTTTTTTTTGTCGTTATTTTTTTATTTATTTTTGCATTTGATAAAAAAAAAATAAAGACAATAGTTTTTCCATTAAGATAGAAACAATAATACGCAACATTGGTAATCTCAGAATTAGAGAAAGTTTATTAATAGCAAAATTAGGTCCTAGTATAAACAATAGATTAGAATTAAACACAGAATACATAATTAATTCAAATACACGTTCCTCATAATAAATAGTACATAATATGTATATTTTACTATATATACTGTATTAAATTACACGTTCCTCATAGTATATAGTGCATATTATGTATATTTTTTTTAATATATATAAATATATATATATATCAAATAAATAAGAATTAAATAATACATAAATACATATATATATAAATAGATGAAAATAATAAAATTGAAATTGAATGAACAACGGCTATTACGACTATCACAACCTTCCGCGTGGCATTTTAAAAAAAAAAGAACACCACGAGACGCATGTTTATAACATTAAAAAAAAAAAAAAAAATAACGACAAAAAAAACGCGTCCATTTCCGAAAACCGTCTCTGAAGATAAAGGTTTACTTTGAAATCGATAAGACAAAAAAGATATTTTTGTTTTTATTTTTATGTGCATTGTATTGGCCTTCAAATCATTAATATATAATCTAATATATTTGTTCCTTTTCATCCCTTTATTTTTCATCCCTTTATTTTTCCTTTATTTTTTTTCCTTGCTCATTTTTTTTCATTCTTTATTTTTTTCCTTGCTCATTTTTTTTCATTCTTCATTTTTTCCTTATTTCAGCTTGCCTCTTCCTCAATGCTTCGTCTTGGCCAAGAGACAGATAAAGAAGCAATCAAAAACAGAGATTCAGTGTATTTGCTGCTGGACCAGGTAAGTTCTATTACTTGAACAGGCTACCCAGCATCGCCTGGGTGGAGGTGGACACTGGTATATTGATTTGTTTACTTCTGTGATTTATGAATGCTGGACATTTTTGAGTAGAATTTCAATGCTATTTCTATAAATATTTTGATTTTTAAATATCTTCAAATGTGTGTATATATTATATATATATATATATATATATATATATATATAGTAGCCAGAACATTTTCCTGAATTTTTGATATTTTATATACACTTTTACTTCAAACTCTGAGCTTTTTTAATCATAAAAATGCTTATAATTTTTAAAAATAAAATTAATTTTATTTTTAACATAGAATACGCATTTTTTAAAAATTCCGGTCCTGGTCGAGAGCGTTCTATGAATGACGAAGAAAATAACAGCTGACATGAGAACCTTTCCCCTTTTATCATTCATATAACTGTGTTCTGAAGAAGACGAATTTTGTTCAATGCTTTCTCTCATTGTTTTATTCCATTTTTTTGTTTTTAATAATTTATTTAGATTGCATTATATTAACATTATATTGTCGAACACACATGTTAGCACATACTATATTATATTTCTTCCACTTAATCATATTTTTTCTCTTTTTCAACATTTGTCAGATCTTATTCCATTTCAATATTCACAAATAACGTTACATCACAGCTCACAATGTAGTTGATTTTAGTAGAAGGGATTACTTTTGATGTTACATAAAAATGATTTTCAGTCATTCGCACAACTTAGCTTCTCAACACCGTAGCTATTATAGAATTTCAAGAATCAGGTCCATTTAAATTTGAGTTTTGTCAAACTTTCCCTTTCTCAGATTTTACAAAATGATTTTTTTCAAATCTCCAGTCCTTTTTTTTTTTTTTTTTTTTTTTTTTTTTTACTAGAAGTGGGTACCCGGCGTGGCCTGGATAGAAGAGGGATTTTTTTTAAGTTAGTTTTGCAAATCTATTATACTGAATCATGAGTTGGATCCTTCAGGATGCCCGATTAAAATCCTAAATAATCCAGCACTCTGAAAAGAAAAATCAGTGTCTCCTATTTAAAATATCAAATTAAAAAATTCCATACTGATATCATTTAAATTTCATTTTTTAATTATCTCACGAATATAATCAAATCTTCATTATTTTTGCTCAAAAAGCAAAATCTGTAATAGTGAATGTGTATGTAATTTACTTTGTCATTGTTTTATTTTTTGTAGTTCCTCCAGATATACATATATATATACACAACTGCCTTTATATATGGAGAGATTGATAGATAGATAAATTTGCTTGCTAACTCACTCTTTTATCTACCCAGAGCTCAATGGGACACAATGGCTCACGTTTTCTAGTCTTCCAGATTCTCCCTTTTTTTTTTCTTTTTTTTATTTATTCTTTTTTTTAATCTCCTTTTTTAACCATTTAAGTTTTACTTTATTTTCAAAACTTTTTTCACTACAATTTGTTTGTCAATTAAAATTATGGAAGTAAGTAGAGAGGGATTACTTTTGATATTACATTAAAAAAAATTTTCAGTCATTCGCCACAACTTAGGATAATAGAATTTCAAGAATCAGACTTCTTTTTGATTTTGTACTTAATCCTTTTTTTTTCTTTTTTTTCAGATTGTCCAAGAATCTCCTTTTTTAACCATGGATCTGCTGGAATCCTGCTTCCCCTATGCCTGCTCGCAACGCTTACCATCTGTATACAAACAGTCAACTGCTGACCATTAAGCAAAATCTAATCCACCACATGAGCTATAACTCTTAATTCTCCGTAACACGACTAATTATAGCTTTTTTACTTTTATCTTCTTCTTGTCTGTTTAAACTCTGTGTGTCTTTGCAAATGCGGTATTATGTATGTATGGTGCGATGTATGTGGTGTTGATGTATGTGTATCTCTTAAAACCAGGAAAAACAAAAGGCCATTGGAACTCTTCTCTCCAGGTGAGAGAGTTGATGAAGGACCCTCTCTCTTTTCATAACACATGTGGAATATTTTGATTCAAAAGATATTTTTGAAAGCGGTCTGGTGATCTGCACGCCCTGCTTATCTTACTTACAAAGAGTATCACACACTCGGATTTGCAGAGTGTCTTTTTTTTTTTTTTCTTTCTTTTTTTTTAAGTGGCTTACAATTTGTTTTTTAAACACAACAAAAAACCAAAACAAAAAAAATAATCAGATAACTTAAACTGGTCACGCATTTAAAAAAAGAAAAAAAAGAAAAAAAAAAAAAAGATCTGTTGGAGCTACACAAAAAAAAAGACGTACTTCTTTCTGGACAAGCAAAAAATACTGAAAAAAATTTTTTAATTTTTTATTCTGTTCCCCTCCCCCATCTAACAACTTAGGTCACATTTTTTTATTTTAATTAAATTTTTTTTTTTTAAATTCTTTCTCCCTTCCCATCTACACATCTAGACATGCACATTTTTTTTTTTTTTTTTTCTTTATTTGATTTGTTTTTTTTCTTTGAAATACAATGTAAGTAAAGATTTAAATATTTTCTGATGAAAGAAAAATAATATTGGGTACAATTTTTTTTTTTTTTTTTTTTTTTTTTTTAATCTTTAAATTTTTTTTTTCTTTTTTGTAAAAATTTAAAATTTAGTATTTCATCTTGTGTGCAAGTACATCTGTCTTATGATGGTCTTACTGATTTTTGTGTTAGCTTGGCTCTAATGTATTCAATTCTTTTTACAAAACAAAACAAGACAAAAATGTTTCAAAGATTTCTCTCCTTTAATTATTGTTTGCTTGCTTAATAACAAAGATGCATAAAATATTAAAAAAAAAACAAATTCACTTTTTCTTTCTTTTTTCTTCCTTTTCTTCATCATCAGTTAGAGTGGTCCCATCTATGGGTCAAATAATCGTTTAAAATCTATTTTATTTGATCGGCCATGTGCAAAAAAAAAAAATATTAAGAAGCAACTGCTTAAATGCCATATCTTCACACGGCATCCAGTGCGCACAAAGCTGATTAATTCAAGTTTTACTAGTTGCTAATTCTGGTGTGTCATGTAGGTGTCACAGAAAAATGTCAATTAAAATTTTGAGATATAGAGTATCCTACATTACCATTATTCCAGGTCCACTCTGACGAAGTGTACACCTGTTAGGTCCCATCTATGGTCCAATCAGATTTGTTAAAAATGATTTTTAATTAACCCCAAAAAAAAAGAAAACTCTTAAAAACAGCTTCATAAAATGTTATCACTCTAGAAAGTCTTCTACCGCATCCGGTGTCTGCACGGTGCTGATGAATGTAACCTTTGCTTGTTGACTAAACTCTGTGGCCACAGAAAACATCACTCGAAATTTTTGGAGGTATGGGAGTATCCCTACATTATCCATTATCCTCAGTCCACCTTGAACCCGAGTGGTAGACCTGTTGGTGTCCCATCTATGGGTCCAATATATTTGTTTAAAATGATTATTTTATTAGGGCCTATGCAAAACAAAAGTTACCACTAGCCACTAGATCATTTTAGATTCAGAGGCAAACAATAGTTCAAAAATAGCTTTGTGGGACACATTTTTGTTTCACCCCCTGATAATTCCACTAAAAGGTAAAAGGTGAGGATGGAATGACATTAAGAAAATACAACAGTTGGTGCTTTGACCAGTGAAAAAACTCACAGAATAATTTTATGAAGCTGCAATGAGGGGAAATAAATCATTCAATTCATATATATAAACAATTACTGAAAAACATGACCCGTTGGTCACCCATGAGCTCGAGTTATTTTGTTAAAAAATAATGTAATTTATTTTTAACATTTAAAACATTTTTCGTCAATTTGTTCAAATTTATCGTAACATGACCGCAACATACTTCTAAGAGACGTAAAATCTGTATTTTAACCAAAATAAAATTTATCCCCCAACGATTGAAAAAGTTTACCAAAAATCAGATGAATTTTTCTTAATTTTAATGAAATTTCAGTGTGATTTACTCAATGAATCGATTTATAATGATCAGTTATTTTATTTCAAAACTTCTGACTTAATTAGGTATTTTGCTAGGGTAATTTAAAATTTATTTCACAATATGAACGTCTAATTTTAAGTTTCAAATTTCCATATTTATAGATTCTAAAACAAAATCCATTTAATAACTACTTTGCTTTATAGTGTTATCTATGAATTTTTAAAATCCTATAAATAGGAATTTGAAACTTAAAATTATACGTTCCATTTATTTTTAAAAATAAAAAAATTTTTTTTTTTAAAGTTACCTAGCAGAAACTACCTAATAAGTCAGAAAAGTATTTGAAATAAAATAACTGATACATTTTATAAAATTCATCCATTGAAAATCAACAACTGAAAATTTCATTAATTAGAAAATTCACTGATTTTTTAAATTATTTTACAATCGTGGGGGGATAAAATTTATTTCTTGAAAATACAGATTATTACGTCATCTTAGACAGTATGTTGACGGTTCATCGTTTACGAAATTTGCACAAAATTGACGTAAAAAATAGTTTTAAATGTATTAAAAATAAATACATTATTTTTTAAACAAAATAACTCCAGCTCAATTGGATGACCAACGGGTCATCGTCACTTTCTAGTAATGTTTAATATATGAATGAATGAAATATTTCCCCTCATTGCAGCATTACATAAAAATTATTCCTGTAGTTTTTCACTGCGTCAAAGCCACCAACTTGTATTTGCTTTTAATGTCATTCACTTCCTCACCTTTTTTACCCTTTTTAGTGGAATTATCAGGGTGAAAAAAAAAAAAGTGTCCCACAAAGCTATTTTTGTACTTTGTTTGACCTCTGAATCTAAATGACCTAGGTGCTGTGGAGTATAAACGTCTTTTCTGTTTTGCATATGAGCCCTATAAAATAAAAATCATTTTTAACAATATATGGACCATTAATGGACACCAACAGTATACCACCTCCGTTCAAGGTGACTTGAGGATAATGGCAATGTAGGATCTCCATACTCTCCAAAAATTTCGAGTATGTTTCTGTGACACAAGAGTATTAGCCAAACAGCAAAAATACATTCATCAGCACGTGCAGACACCGGATGCGGATAGAAGACTTTCTAGGAGTGTAACATTTTATGCAGCTGATTTCTTAGAGTTTTCCCTTTTTTTTGCAATGTCCTATTAATTAAAAAATCTTTTAACCAAAACTATTGGACCATAGATGGACCCTAACAGTAGACCCTTCGGGTCATCAGTGGACCTGGAATAATATGTAGATACTCTATAGCTCTCAAAAATTTTAATTGACATTTTTCTTGGACACCTACACATGGACACACCAGAATTAGCAACTAGTAAAAACTTTATTCATTTCAGCTTTTGCGGACACTGATGCCGTGTGAATTATTATGGCATTTTTACAGTGCTTCTTAATATTTTTTTTTTTTTTTGCACAGCGTCCCGATCAATAAATAATTTTAAACAGATCTATTGACCCATAGATGGAAACCCCACTCTAACCTGATGATGAAGAAAAGGAGAAAAAGAAAGAAAAGGAAATTTGTTTTTTTTTAATATTTATGCATCTTTGTTATATACAGCACAAAACAATAGTAAAGGAGAGAGAGAAGCTCTGAAAACATATTTTTTTTGTCTTGTTTTTGTTTTGTAAAAGAATGAATACAATCTAGGAGTCCCACTAGACACAAAAATCAAGAAAGACACAATCAATAAAGACAGATTACTTTGCACACAAGTGAAATAATAAATTTTAAATTTTACTAAAAAAAGAAAAAAAAAAATTTAAAAAATTAAAAAAAAAAAAAAAAAAAAAAAAAAATTTGTTACCCCAATACTTATTTTTCTTTCAATCAGAAAATATTTAATCTTTAACTTCACATTGCTATTTCAAGAAAAAAAAAAAAATCAAATTAAAAAAAAAAAAAAAAAAAAAAAATGTGCATGTCTAGATGTGTAGATGGAAGGAAACCAGAATTTAAAAAAAAAAAAAATTTAATAAAATAAAAAAATAGTGCACGTACAGTGTGTAATGGGAGGGAAACGAATAAAAAAAATAAAAAAATTTTTTCAGTCTTTTTCTTGCTCTGTCCAAAAAGAGAGTAGTTTTTTTTTATTGTAGGCCCAAACAGATCTTTTTTTTTCTTTTTTCTTTTTTAATATGCTTGTGACCAGTTTAAGTTATCTGATATTTTTTTTGTTTTGTTGTTTTTTGGTGCTAAAATACAAATTGTACCACCTTAAAAAAAAAGAAAGAAAAAAAAAAAAAAAAAGACACTCTGCAAATCCGAGTCTGCTGATACTCTTTTTGTAGTCAAATCAGGAGTGCACGATCACCAGACACCGCTTCAAAATATCTTTGAATTCAAAAAATATTCCCACAGTGTGTATGAAAAGAGAGTCTTTCATTACCAACCTCTCACTCCCCTTGGAGAGGAAAAGAGTTCACAATGGGCCACATTTGCTTCCTGGTTGTAAGGATACACATACACACACAACATACTTACGCACACATTACATACATAAAAAAAAAAAAAAAAAAAAAAAAAAAAAAAAAAAAAAAAAAAAAAAAAAAAAAAAAAAAACAAAAAAAAAAAAAAAAAAAAAAAAAAAAAAAAAAAAAAAAAAAAAAAAAAAAAAAAAAAAACATAACCAAAAAAATTACGCATTCACAACAGACACACAGGTTTAAAACAGACAGAGAAGATGAAGTAAAAAAAGCAATAATTTAGTCGTTTACGTAGAATTAAGATTATAGTCATTGGGATAGCCATTTTGCTTAATGGTCAGAGTTGACTGTTTGTTACAGAATGGTAAGCCGTTGCGACAGCAGGGCATAGGGAGCAGGATTCCAAGCATCCATGGTTAAAAAGGAGCATTCTTGGACAATCTGAAAAAAAAAGAAAAAAAAAAAGGAAATTAAAGTCAAAATCAAAAGAAGATCTGATTCTTGAAATTTCTATTAATGCGAATTGTGCGAATTGACTGGAAAATATTTTTAATGTATATCAAAGCTAATCCCTCTTACTTACTTCCCCATAAATTTTAATGACAAACAATTGTATAGTGAAAAAAGTTTTGAAATAAGTAAAACTTAAAAATGTTAAAAAGGAGATTAAAAAAAAAGAATAAATAGAAAAAAGAAACAAAAAAAGGAAAATCGGAAAGACTAGAAAAACGTGACCATGCTGTCACCCATTGAGCTATGGGTAGATAAAAGATGAGTTAAGCAAAGCAAATTTATCTAATCTATCAATCTCTCCATATATAAAAGCATTATTATATAATGTATATCTGGAGAACTACTAAAAATAAAACAATGACAAATAATATTACATAACAATTCACTATTACCGATTTGCTTTTTGAGCAAAAAGATGAAGATTTGATTAATTCGGAAGAAATAAAAAATGAATTTAAATGATATCATATGAATTTTTTTAAATTTTGAATTTTAAAAGAGAGACACTGATTTTTTCTTTTCAGAGGTGCTGAATTATTAGGATTTAATCGGCATCCTGAAACGAATCAAACTCATGATTCAGTAATAATAGATTTGCAAAACTAACTTAAAAAAAATCCCTCTACCAGGCCACGCCGGGGGTACCACTTCAGTAAAAAAAAAAAAAAAAAAAAAAAAAAAAAAAAGAATGGAGAATTGAAAAAATACATTTTGTAAATCTGAAAAGGGAAAGTTTGACCCAATCTCAATTTAAATTGACCTGATTCTGAAATTCTATTATATACTCGGTGTGGAGCTAAGTTTCGAATGACTAAAATCATTTTTTATTAACATCAAAGTAATCCCTCCTACTAAAACAAACATCAACTACATTGTGAGCTGTATTAACGTTAATTGTGGACATATGAAAATGAATAAATCTGACAATGTTGAAAAAGAGAAAAATATGATAGGAAGAAATATATCATGTAGTCTAAACAATGTGTTGTTCGACATATAATGTTAATATAATGCAATCTAAAAAATTATTTAAAACAAAAAAAAATGGAATAAAACAATGAGAGAAAGCATTGACAAACATTCTCTCTTCAGAACACAGTTAATGATATTAAAAGGGGAAAGGTTCTCATGTCAGCTGATTATTTTCCTTCGTCATTCATAGAACGCTCTCGACCCGGACCGGGAATTTTAAAAAATGTCGATATTCTATGTTAAAATAAACTTAATTTATTTTTAAATATAAGCATTTTTATAACTAAAAAAAGTCAGAGTTATGAGAAAAGTGTATATAAATATCAAAAAATCAGAAAATGTTTCTGGCTACTATATATATATATATATATATAATTATATAATAATATATATATATATATATATATACACACACATTTGAGATATTTAATAATCAAATATTGATAGAAATAGCATTTAATCTACTCAAAAATGATCCAGCATCATAAATTCACAGATAAACCAATATCAATAGTTACCATGTCCACCCTCACCCAGCGATGCGGTAGCCTGTTCAAGTATAGAACTTACCTGGCTCACAGCAATCACTGAATCTCTGTTTTGATTGCTTCTTTATCTGTCTCTGCGCCAAACGAAGCATTGAGAAGAGCAAGCTGAAATAAGAAGGAAAAAAGAAGGAATGAAAAAGAAAGAGCAAGGAAAAAAATAAAGAAGAAAAAAAATGAGCAAGGAAAAAAATAAGGAAAAATAAAGGATGAAATAAAGGATAAAAGGAACAATATATTAGATTAATATAATGATTTAAGCCAAACAATGCACATAAAAAATAACAAAATATTCTTTTTGTCTTAATTCGATTTCAAAGATAAAACTTTATCTTCAGAGACGTTTCGGAAATGGACGCGTTCTTTTTTGTCGTTATTTTTTTTTTTTTTTAATGTATAAACAATGCGTCTCGTGGTTCTTTTTTTTTTAATGCCACCGAAGGTTTGATAGTCGTAATAGCCGTTGTTCATTCAAAATTTCATTTTTTATTTTCATCTATTTATATATATATGTATTATGATTATTAATTTTCTATTATTTTGATATAATATATATTATATATATTAAAAAAAAATACATAATATGCACATATACTATGAGACGTGTAATTAAACAGTATATATAGTAAATATACATATTAGTACTATTTATTATGAAGAACGTGTATTTGAATTAATTATGTATCGTGTTTAATTCTAATCTATTGTTTATACTAGACCTTAATTTTGCTATTAATAAACTTTCTCTAATTTGAGATTACATGTTGCGTTATTATTTTCTTCTTAATGAAAACTATTGTCTTATTTTTATCAAATGCAAAAATAATAAAAAAAATAACGACAAAAAAACGCCCATTTCTGAAAATCGTCTCTGAAGATAAAGGTTACTTTGAATGGATAAGACGAAAAAAAGAATATTTTGTTTTTATTTTTTATTGTGGCATTGTATTGCCTTCAAATCATTAATATATTAAAACATAATTAACAATCTTCAAGCAATTTACCAATTACTTTTAAAATATTAGAATGTTTTTAGATAAAGCTTGATAATTTGTATTATTTAGATTTTTCAGACTGCTTTTCATCATCTTATGTATATACAAATTTCTTTAATCTGTAAACAACTTCCAGATCAATCGGAAAAGCCGATGAGAATTTACATCGGATTAGCCTTCATTTTGAATTTGAGACCTTAATGAAACTTCAACCAAACCCTTTATTTAATCAATTTGGCGTAGATGTTTTATTCTGTTAATATTTACACAGCTTAACCGTACCCAGTTATGCTTACAGAATGGAACAATTTACCCAACGACAGGGTGTCACCAAGTTGTACATAGATAATTCACTATTGTAATTATTTATGTTATTTTTCCGAGAAGGCAGACTATGTAATTTAGCAGTTAAATAAATATCATAAACATAAACAATTAAATATAAGGAATAATAATTTTCCTTTTTTACTTTTGTTAAATTAAATAAAATATCTTAATTTTCTAAATTTATTTATGTTAATTTTTGTAGACTTATTCTATCGAGTTCACCTAACTTGACGCAAGGCGCATCAAGTTATGCATTGAAAATGTGAAATCATATTGAAAAATTATCATACATTATAATTAAATAAATTGTTTTTTTCAAAAGATGTGCTTATCACACCATGTACCCAGACTGTTGTGGGCACCCCATAGATTAAAGAAAGTTTGTTCAAGCTCCTGGAAGAAGTCTGATTTGATATGCAGGCTCCCCAGTTCAACCAAGAAACACCTGAAGAAGCCATCTTTTAAGCACATATACAATAAAAGGGTCAGGGGTTTTTTTTTTTTTTTTTTTTTTTTTCATAAGAACATAAGTAAGGGCAAAGGGAGTGTTATGCTGACTGCTCACATCACCAGATTCATCTTTAAGCATCACGAGTCGCCACCACGGCACGGTGGGTTTCGGAAGTTTACCACTCGCGAGTGCAGTCATGAGCTAAACGCGGCAACAACTTGTCTTGCATGTAGTCCATAGATTGAGTAAGTGTGCCAAGATTGGCCCCCCCCCCAAAAAAAGAATACATATTGCTTCTCCTTTGCTAAGAGAAAAAGCTTGCCTCCTGTGAATCAAACATGACAAAAAAGATTCATAGAGGCTAGACTCAACCATTAATGATTAGTTGCCTCAGCTGAATTGTCTGATCAACCAATCAGAAATGAGCCATGCATATAAATGCAGTTCACCTGAGACAGGATTGCAGACTGATCCTGAAGCAGACTGCTAGAAGTGAGTAAATAATATCAGGGAAGAAATTGTGTTGCCCTCTGTTGGAGTTTTTTTGGGTATTAAGGTTGTGCTATGACCAGCACTTGATTACTTATAGACTGATTCCAAAACAGTGGTGCGTGAATCAGCCAACAAAATGCCCAAACAGTATTTAATTTACTATTTAAAGGCTGTTGATAAATTGTCCTTAAAATTACTTCCCTGAAGTACAGACCAACAAAGAGGATTATACAACTTACTTCAAGACTAGGAAAACTCTGACACAATCTTTAAGGACGATAAGCAACAAGATTAAAGATACTTCAAGAAAGGATCAAACTTACTGCCAAAGGATCTCCACTTTAAAGCTGCTTACAACTAGTCCCCTAAATGGCACACAAAATTGGAACAACCTCAAAAAAATTAAATTAAAAAAAATTGACATTACTCGCGTGGTAGTCTTAATTCTTTAAAACAACTGCCTTCAATAAATTGACCCTTAATAATAAAAATTGTAGAGTAATGTGGGAAATACCACCATTATTTGAGGATGCTTATTTCTTTAATGGTTAAATTAGAAATAAAAAAATGACAAAATTTTACTGGTGTAACTTTAGTTCTTAAACAACTTATTTTCAATAAATGACTAATATAAATATTAGAATGTAAAGTGGAAGATACCATTATGAACAGAATGTTATTTCTTTAAATATTAAATAAAAAAAAAAATTTGCAATACTTATTTCGGTCAGTATCTTCATTCTTTAAACAACTATTTCAAAGTACCCTATGAGGAAGTTCGTCCGGTCCCCTGCCTCCCAAATTGCTGTTCGGTACTTATCAAACAACTCCAACTAGCTCGCTGTTACTTGAAAAAAACAACCACTCAAATAACAACCCAACTAGTATCGGCGCCTATATGAGGGGGGCGCTTTTTGTCTTAATCTTGTTATTATTTTCCATTAGAAAGAAAAAAAAAACATTAACCGTTTATGTCGCAATTCTAATTTTCTTTTTTGCGTAATTCTATGAATATCTATCTATCTCAGTCTGTTCAAACTATCTAAAACAAGAATATTGACAAATTTCTATAAATAAACAAGAATACGACAAATTATGCATAATAAGAATTACGACAAAAAAAAGAAAAATTTGAATTACGACAAAAAAAGCGTTCTTAATGTTTTTCTTCGAATTGGAAAAAATAGAATAACAAGAATTAGACAAAAAAAAGCCCCCCCCCCCCAAATAGGCGCCGATACGTAATGAGGTTGTTATGTTGAGTTGGTTGTTTTCTTTCAAGTAACACCGCTATTGGGTTGGTTATTTGATACGTCACAAACAGCAATGGAGGCAGGACCGACGAATTCCTCATAGAGTACCATTTTCAATATAAGCCTAATAATAAAAAAATGTAAAATATTAAAATTGGAAGATACCTTCATTATAATAAGGACTGCTTATTTCTTCAAAAATTTTTTAAATGACAAAAATACTTAGTGGTCATCTGGATTCCTTTAAAGACAACACTTTTAGTAATGGATAGATACCCAAAATTATAAGAAGTGTTAGATGTAATATGGACATGTAATAGCAAAATAAAACCTTACGGCTAGGATTCCTTCAAGCGTTCTTCCAAATCACTCTGGGCCTAAATAGTAAACATTGGCCACCAGCAAGAGCATTGATAGCTTTGGAAGACAAGCGGTATGAGGACCTGGATAGAGAAAAAGAACAGATTGACATGCAAGTCCAATGTGATATTATTACTGTTAAATCTTTATTTTCAAAAATACATTAATTCTTTCAAAAATTATTGTTTCAAATACTAATAATAATAATAATAAATATAATAATACCTGTCTATAAAGTTCTGAAATATGATGCATCATCTGGCAAAGTTTAGGGAGAAAACAGCTACAAAACAACCATGAGAAGCAGGCTTTAACGCATCATCGTGAACTCTAGTGAAGAAAAATTTAAAAAAAAAAATACCTTTATTAACAAGAATACACAGGAGAGAAAATTGTTGACCCCCCCAACAAAAAAAAAGGATAACATTTGTAGTAAAAAAAAAAAAAGACAAAGAAGTAAGTGTGGAGTGCCTATGTTCCAGGTAGATATTCATCTACAGAAAGCAATATCAAATACTTCAAAGGAAGACAATGGACTGCTATAGACAATTATCATCATCTGATCTCACTGATAATTAAAGCAAAAAATTCTCAAACAGATCTCATTGATCCATAAGATGAAACCAGTAACAGTGCTGCCCTCTCTGATTCAATGTAACCTGGGATAAAATGGGCAATGAAGAGATCCACACTCCCCAGTATTCAATTAAAAAAAACAAAAAAAACTCATTTATAACACATTTTTTTAAAACTCCTTTTTTTTTTTAATCTCTATGAATCCATGAATGGACCCTAACAGTACTAACTATCAGGTCAGGTGACCTGGAGTAATGGCAATGAAGGGACACTCCACAATTATAACTTTATTTGTAAGCTTAATCACTTAATTACATAAAGATCTGGTTGGAGTGCCAAAAATTAGGATCAGGTCAAAGGCTCTTGTTTTCCAACTCTACAGCCCTTTTGACAACAAATGTGTGTACTAAATTTAAAAATTGCCATTAAAAGCAGATTCATCATTATTTGTTTTTCCGCTTACGACTCGCAGAGGAAAAATCCATAAGATTACCAACTGAGATTGCCAAAAGTCTGATATGAAGTAGAGGAAAAAAACAAATGATATATTAAAAAAAAAAAAAAAAAAAAAAAAAAAAAGAAAGTGTGCGTCGTTTCAATTACGTTTGCTCAGATGACAGTAAGCTGAAATTTACTAAGCAGGATATTGAAGCAGAAGCAATTACATACAAAGACCAGGTCAAAAGGAAAAGAGATATACGCTTCCAAAATAGTATGAAAACTAGAACTAACATAGTCAATTATAGCGTGAACTAATGAACCCTTAATTCACAGTCTGGATTCACCAGAAATTGTTTTGAGAAAAGCAAATCAAATAATTGAAGATTTACATATTTTCATTTCATCTTGGATGATTTAGATGTCTCAATTTTAGCCAAAAAAGTTGTTGCAATTATAAATGTCGTACATTAAGGAACACGAGTTATTATATATAGATTTACTGTTTACAAAATTAAAAAACTTGCATTTTAAAAAGTGGATATCTTCTGAAAAAGGTTTATTTTTTTGTTGTTTTTTTTTCGCTTATGGCTCTGCCAAGAGAAATTCATTAAAATACCAGCTAAGAAGGACTGCCAAAGTCTGACAAGGTAGAGGACGAAATAAAATGACATTGGGAAATGAAGAAGTAAAAAAAAGAGGAGGCGTTTCATTTACCTGACTCACAATTGAAATAGCTGGAAATGTTACATAGTATGAGTTTAGCGAGGAATTCATGTACAAAGGTCAAGTTTAAGGAAGAGAGTCAACGCTTCCAAAATAGCTAAGCGTTGAAAACTAAAACTGGCAATCAATTATAGTAATACATGATGTTGGATGCGTTGCACATTTGGATGCAATAGATTTCGAGTTATGGCTGAATCTGCATTTTATTGAAAAAAGGACAAATAAAATGACAGCAAGAGAAAAAAAAAAAAAAAAAAAAAAAAGGAAAGAAAAGTGGGGGTGAAAACCTATTTTAATTAGCCTGGCCAGATGAAAGTAAGCAGAAGCATACTTTAGAATTGTTATGTAACTACTCTGCTTAACAAAAGACCAGGTCTAAGGGAAGAGATGTTATAGTGCCTCCCAAGATAGCTAGTTTGAAACTAGAACTAACATCAATTATAGTGAACTTATTAATGTGTAGCTTAGCACAGTCAGATTCACAATAAAAAAAATTTAAAAAAAGTTTTTAGAAGATTGAATTCCCCTTTAAAGTTTAACACAGATGTGATTTGATGAAGAAGAAAACGAGACTCTTGGAATTCCTCGTCACAATTCTAGTAATAAAAAAGGAAAAAGAAAAAAAAAGGAACGAACAAGCTTAACCATCTTTCTTGCCTAGGGCAGCACACAGCTGGTGACAACCGGCAATACAAAACCAGAGGCAGCAGCCCATATCGCTTGACAATCACTGAATACAGAAATAGATGCATTAAA
This sequence comes from Doryteuthis pealeii, assembly GCA_023376005.1. Classification (NCBI taxonomy): domain Eukaryota; kingdom Metazoa; phylum Mollusca; class Cephalopoda; order Myopsida; family Loliginidae; genus Doryteuthis; species Doryteuthis pealeii. Next base: position 41,021,478 of record CM042172.1, read on the forward strand.
AATAGAATTCTTCTTATCGTGATCGTATAATGATGACCTAAGAATGTGAAGAAAAATAACAGAATATAAGTTTAATACATATTAACCAAATAGAAACATTTGACCCAAACTCAAACCCGTATTTGAATATAGAGGAATTCTTAAGATCACCAGAAAAATATTAAACCCTAAAAATATGAGTGCTTGCAATGACGTTTTTTTGTTTATTCGTTCTATGGGTACAAAAAGAAAAATATGACCTTACACAGTTACTGCCCTCTTAAACATCGCGAATAAGAGACTTCTGTTGATTGTTAAAGACCTATTGTGTGGCGACCAATCAAAATGCATATCACTAAGCTTAGTTACACCAAATTTCGAGATTATCCTTCAATCTTCCTCTTTTGCTACTAAAACACGTCACTACAAGATGTGTTTTTGAAAGCCAGCTACATCAAGGGCCAGATGACATCGTAAAGTGAATTAACTCAGCGTACAAGGGGACAATCACCTCTTTTTACAGTGACAAGATAATTATGCAAGACATTATTTGCAAATATATGGCAATCGTTACAATAATAATAACAGGCAACAAGTAGAACAAACAACTTTTTTTTATTTATTTATCCATAAATGGATCGTAAAGGTAATACTAATCGCGTCAGTGTGACCTGGAGCAAAGTTGTATGAAGCGGATTACTCCACCTCCCAGACCTCTAGACAGAAACAGGAAACTTGCCATTCAACAGTTTAACATTCATCCCAGACACAAAAGATCCTCCACCACCACCTTCTAGCACATATATGATAAAAACGGGTTGGGCTCCATAAGGCAACAGGTGGACAATCATATAGGTACTAGTACTTGACGCAGATGACATTCGAACAGCCTAATAAGCCATAGAGTGTGCATGTCATGCGACTGTCAGCCACCAGGATTTCCGTCCTTAACATCATAACCCCACGGCAACCAGTGAGTCCCACTGAGGGTACAATCTACCCTCTGTAGAGTGCAGTTGAGTTTTCTAAATTAATCTTTCTTTGCTTTCTTGTTTAAATGGCATATTAACCTTCAGCGTTATTAATGCCAAAGCCATCTTTGTGTAGTCTTGCTTACCGGTAAGTAGCAACATTGAATAAAAACGGTCCTTGATTTTTTTTATGCCTATCAAGCTTTCTTTGTTTAATGCATATTAACCTTCATGCCAAAAAGCCACTCTTGTAGAAGAACACTATGGACTATTTAAATTAATCTTAACAATCTATTTGACTATAGATGTGACCCTAGGGGCAGAGATGGACCTGGGAGTAATGACTAGGGGATACTCCACACCTCCCAGAACAAAAGCCTCACCATTACATACAGTTAGCATCATTCCAGACACTGGGGAATGCTTTACCTCTCTGCAGAATAATTCAGCATTTTCTAAGCCTTGCTGACAGGTTTACGTATCAATATGAATAAATAACAAAATGGTTCTTGTTTTTTTAATGCACTATTCAGTTTATGGATTATTAGTGCCAAAGCCATCCTTGTATGGTACTATAACACTATTGTTGCAGGGATGAGGGTTCTTAACCTTCCCAAGGGCATTTAGGCCAAAGTGAATGTTACAGACAAGAACACCAAATGAGTTTTGCCTGGTGATTCAAAGAGAATGTACATTTTTTAATGTCAGGTCTTCTTTCTATGTGTTTGTTTTTTGTGTTTGTTATAAAGGGTACCTTAGGATTATATGTGTGTATGTCTGATGAACACAAGAAAAACTAAACATTAAGCAAAGTAAAATATGCAACACATGAAATATCACATGTCCTTGCTTTGGCAAAAATTATTATTAGAGATTTGATTTATATTCAAAAATATTTAAAAAATCAAAACTATACCATAGCAATAGCATTTTGAAATTCTACTTATAAAATGTCTTGCGATTTGTAAATCTCAAAAGTAAACAAATCAAATAAACAGCGTTTTTGCTCACCCCACTACCCAGTTGACGCTGGTAGCCACTTTAGTTTACTATAAATATGTTTAGTGACAAACAAGTGGTTTCAAACTGAAGAAAGATAATTTTTAGTTCCTTCTGGATAAGTAGGTCCAGTTATGCGAAAAAAACAAAAAAAAAAACAAAACAAAAAAAACATTTTCTTTACAAATGAAGATGGTAAAAAAAAAAAAAGAGACGTTACTTAATTGAAAATCTAAAATAGGTTCAAACAAAATAAGATATACGAAGGTAATCCAAAAGGTTCAAAGGTCTCCAAAATATTTAGAAATCACAGAAATGTTATGTTATGTCCAACCTAAATGAAATTTCTAGAGTTACTCTCTTGATCAGTAGAGGACAGTTGCCTCAATGAAATTGACATTTTTGTGAGAAGAAACTAGGACCCAGGAAATGGTTCATTCGCATATACACGGATTGGTACGCAGAGCAACTGCAGGACACAAATAGTGAGCTCTTAAGTCACTGATTTAGGTACGAAAATTATTATACCTGTGTTAAATAAAACCTTGTTAATTTCAAACAACCTCATCTTGCATTTTTATTCAGTGCTCCAATTATTGTATGTACTAACATTATTGTCAGTGGATGTTACATCATTTGAAAGTTCAAAACTTATATCTATTTTTGTACATAATCGCCAATTTCGAGCAATGCATTTTTGTAGCGATGCTGCTAGTTTTTGTATGCTTATGTCATAACCAGCTCTTGTTATTGAAGAGCATTAACCTGTCATCAATTGCAACTCCCTAACCACTGTGAACGGTTTTGACATCCATGCCTGACTCGCATAACTTTTGTTAATTGGTGATGGAATTTCAATCGGTTTAAGCCTTTTGTGTTCAAGAATTGAAATAACTGTGAATTTCAAACTTAGGTGGTGGGTGATGTCAATCAGGAGCTCCATCAAAAAATAACTGCAAGCCAGAGGGTTGCAATGCAGGCAGATGACAAACAACACACAACAGGTGTTACCAATAGCTGCACAAACATTCCCTGTGATTCTCACACTTTGGCAGCCTCATTTATGGTATACTAAATAAAAAGTAGATTGCGAGTTGAAAATGTTTGGTTTTTTTGTTTTATGGCTATCAACACTTTGGTCATTTAATGTAGACCTATGTTTGGGATTATCTTGTAAATGAAAAAGGTATGTGATCTTGAAAATTAAGTTGGTGTTTTTTGTTTCTTATGTGAGAATTAACCTTTCTTGGGTTCATTTAACTCTTTATCTACCAGGTGCCCCAAACTACCCAATGATCAAAAGATATTTAAAAAAAAAAAATAAAAAAAATAAGATGGTGATCCTTTTTAACAAACAATTTCAAGGATAAAATAGTGTAGACCAAAAAAAGATTAAAAAATGAAATGAGAGTTGAGACTTCGTTTTGATGAAGACAAGCCAAACAATACAAAAGAAAGTGATATTCCAAGGCAAACACACAGGCTACATAAAAAAAAAGCCGTCCAAGCTGAAACATAAGAAGGATTTTTCAAGTATGGCATGGCAAGTAAAGTTGTAAGGAACAACAAAAAACGCAATAACATTACAGAAATAAAGCAACATTTTTCTATGCCAAAACACTTGAAGAAAAAGTTTATCAATCTTAAAAAGATGAAGACACTAGTCATCTAAATTTTGAGATCGGCTTGATTATTTAGATTTTTTGGACTGTAATGCTCACTTGTGTTGTGCGAGTACATAGCTTGGTGGTGGGTTGGATTTTATGGCAAGTCAACCTCTGGTTATTATTATGCCAAAGACATTTTGTTTCATTCATTCTTGGTAAGATACTTAATTTTTTTAAATTCAATGTTTTTAAAAAAATTTTTAAAACTCACTTTTTTTCTATTAACCATAATGGACCCTACAGATACTACCAACTACGTCAAATGGCCTGGTTTGTAAGGTAATAAGGTATCCAGAGCTCCAGATGGAACTTCACCATTAGATAAGAGTTTAATGTCATACCCAATACAATAAGACTCACAGCCACCACCATACTAGCCACATAATATGATAAAAGTGCATGCAATAGAGTTGAAGACATCATATAGTGCTAAGGCTTCGATGTGCCAGCCGATTATTGAGGGGTTCCACTCGACCGCCTGTCTAGCCTTACAGTAAGGCGCAAAGTGGTTTGCATCAGCACCTCATCTTGGTTGTGGAGTTAGAACAGAACTACCCCCACAGATGGACTAGTCTGACAACTATAGCACCCCTTTTTGACTGTACGAGAGCAGCTATAGAGCAACGTACAATAACATATTCAACTTGTATTTCTTCTTGGAAATTAAACTCTCTTCTATATCAACATGAATGTGTCGACCTTCATGATCACGACACAACATCTTATGTTATAACACATTGTGTTTGGCCTAAATGTGCCTTTCTTCATGTTTTCTGCTAAAACTCAGGAACCTTCATGAACTTTGAACTGAACTCTTTATTTCAATCCACCAGGATAGGACTGTTCTCATTCCATTAACCATCAATGAATTACTCAGTGTTAGCTATTGTTAAAGTATTCTAAAAAATAAAATAAAATTTAAACTGCTGTTACACAATAGCATGGATCAAACAAAGCCTTCATCAGATGCATGACTCTGGGTTCAGGCATGGTTTCGGGGCCAAAGACATTTACCACTAATCCAGAAGCGCCCCAGCAGCATTCTCACATATCACCACTATTGTTGTTGTCACACTGTGCGGATTGCCTATCCACCACTGATCGGTTAGAGCTTATCTGATCTGTTATAATGTATTCCTCGTTCTGGTGGGGAAAAGGTCAAATTTAGTCAAAAATTCAAAGCTGAGTTGGATCCTCGGCATCCGATTCATAGAATACATCCATATCCATCCATGTTCTGATGCATTAATTCTCGTATATTCCTATGTTCTTATATTATAATCTGTGGTCAGGCATTAACCTGCAACTTTAAAACATAATGTCATTTAAGAACTGTATTAACTTAATCCCTATTCGTTGCACATTGTTCACAACTTGTTCACTGAGCTTATGACCAAAAACACCTGAAGAAGCTGGAGGCACATTAGCTGAAGCACTGTATATAGCAATAAAGATGAGGAAACCAGCTGGGAAAATTTCAATAATACAAAAAATAAAGAAGTTTGATATTTCAATCTACAATAATTGAATCATACAAATTAACGTTCTTTCAGGAGAATATAAAGAATAACCTTTATCACCAAGTGTAGCAAACTGTCAGACCACCTAAAACACCAGGATCATCAGAAAATGGTTCTAGAGTAAAAAAAAAATGAATTTAAAGTAAGTTAAAGAGATCAACAATTGATACATAGCTCTGTCAACCATTTCATCACGCTTATTGCGAGTGCAGTGTAGATAAAAATAATATCTTCAATATCAGAATTTTTGTTCGATGTAAAATGTACAACACCTTTATATTGAACCAAAATTCAAGAAAGATGATCTCGATGCAGTAAAGAAAAATTCTTTCAAAGTGTAGCCATGTCAGACACTACTATGGCTGAAAAAGCGCTTAAAGAAAAGCTAGATGAGAATTACTCCTGAAAAGCCTTAAGCAGCACCCATAAAAAAGCAGCTGTATGGGCCCACTGTTTTTTTTTTTGTTGTTGTGCCAATACTGGATATATAAAGTGAAGGGTGACGAATATGATTAAATTAAAATCATTTAATGAGAAAGATAAAATGACTTCATAAAAAACTTATGATTTTTGTACAAAGAAAAAGGAAAAGAAAAAAAGATTTGGCCAAAATAATATGACCGAATCAGTTATGTTAAAAGTAAGAATCACTAATAATGCTGATTACAGATATCAAATTGATGCAAAAGGCTTACACACACAATCACAACACACACAGATGCTGGACAATGAGAATTTTGAAATAAGACAAAGATCTACCAAATGTTGAAAAAAATGCTAGTGGGAGGGTGGGGGAAGTATTTTTTGTTTGCGTGTGTGAAAACATGTTGTCTTTTGGGGGATGAGTGAAAAAAAGTGTTTGTTTTGTTTTGGTGCGTGGGGGAAGGTTTAACTTTTTGGGAGGGGAAAAAAATGGCTTTTGGGGATAGGTGTAAAAGTTTTTTGTAAAATGTGTTTTTTAGTGGTGGATGAAAAAAGGTATGCGGGAGGGTGAAAAGACGTTGGTGTTTTTTTTATGTTTTTTGGTTGTGGTGATGGTGGGTGGTTTGTGAAAAAACTTGTGTTTTTTTGGGGGTGAGGAGAAAAGGCACTTTACACACCCATCACCACCAAAAATATTGATTTTGGGGGGATAGGTAAAAGTGTGTTTTTTGTAAAATGTGTTTTCTTTGGGAGGGGGGGAGGGGTGGGAAATTTTATTTTGGAGGTAGTCATGAAAGTTTTTATTGAGGTGGTTAAAGTGTTCTTTTTTTTAAGTGAAAAGTATTTTTTGTGAAAGTGTTTGTTTTTTGCAGGGTGGCAGGTAAGTGAATAAGTTGTTCTTTTTTTTCCAGTTGAAAAAAGTAGTGTTGTTTTTTTTAGGGGGGGCTGTGTGGTGGTCGTGAAAATATTTGTTCTTAAAGAACAAAACCTAGAGATTAGTACTTAAACAGCATAAGAACAAAAGAAGTTACAATAATCTTTATTGAAGAAAACCCCAAAACTTGTAAATTGGATTAATGAGTTTGATAGTAATCATTGAATAATTATTACAAGAAAAGTAAAAAATAAACTTTTACAATTGCAATATTAATGATGAGGGTGCTGTGTTGTTGCTTTTTCGATTACGAATGTCAACTTTCAAATCTAAGAATTTTCAGGAAATGAATAAATCACGGGTACAATTCTCATTAGCTTCGAAATATACATTAAACAAGGGGTGCCTCAAGTCCACTATTCAGCCAATCAGTGAGGAAGTCTATCCCCTTTTCACTATCCAAGGAGATTGTTTGGGCATCTGAGGCGGAAGCACACACTACCATCAGCTCCTCACTTTAACGCACAGATCTCTTGCTACTCAGATGCTGAATTGGTGAGAGTCGTACACACATCTACGACTGAAACTAAATCAGCCCTTTTAATAGTAAATAATAAATAATAATAATATATACTGTTCTATAGAAGATAGCATAAACGTAAGTAGACAGAAGAAATTAAGAAGTATTATACAAGTTTGATCATAACAAACTTTGTGTGTTGTTAAATAGGTTGCCAAGCCAGGCCTAGTTTGTATCTTGCATATGGTTATGAGTTTATTCCCCACTTCTCAGAAATTTTATTTTTATGGGCAGACTGCTTGGAGTGAACAATAATCTTGACCTCTATTTTTTGAACCTTGACTGACTACTCTTTATTGTAATTGATACAATTCATTAAATAAAACCAGCATTATTATCTATCTTATTTATAAGAATGATCACTGGTATAATTTTACAAACAAAAAAAACCCAGGTATTCAATATTTTTAAATATTATTTCTTGGGCAGTTATTCTTGGCATATGCAAAATCTCACATCGGTGTTGGTATGATATTATATATAATTATTATATATATACGTATATATATATATATATCAATAAAGGAAGGAGAAAGCTCAAATACAGTAATTATATATTATCTATAAATTAATATAGCAAATGAACGTCCTACCATTGTTTCAAATAACACTTTTTCTGGTGTATTCGTCGTCAGAGGCCGTTGACTTTTGAGCTTTTTTCAAAATCAACGCTCACGATGAAAACACTTGAAAAGGTTATTTAGAAACCATGTAGGACCGACTTTTCATTGTGTATTATTAATATAAATAAATAATAAATAAGCTCTTACAAAGTAATTTGAGCCCTCTATAATCATTTCTCAATATGATAATAATTTAAACTATTATATATATATATATATATATATATATATTGGATAAATAAGAGTAAATTAATCCAACAGATGTGAGAAACGTAGACAAACATGGATGTTGTAGAAAATGGCAGTTTATGGCTAGGATTTTCACGTAACATTCGCTTATTAGACCTTCCTTTAGGTCAGTATTGAATTGAGTTCTTGCTTCAATGGTGACATTTTCATACTGTGATTAGGAGGTCGTGAATAAGGGAGGGTGGTCATGGTTGGTGTTAACAGAGATTGATAGTAGGAGATTTTCCTCTTCTCTCAGATAGGGTGTATACAATGGGAGTTTCTGATAATGAGTGTTGAGTGTTTTGAGGTGGTGAGGTCTTCTATACTGGCTTTCAGGCATGGAGTGCTTGAGCTATATATATATATGATATATATGAATGATTTAACAAGGGAGATAGACATGCGAAATCTAGAATTTAAAAAAAAGTACAATAACCACTTTTAAAGATACTAATAGGAGAAGAATTTAGTATATATATATATTATACTATATATATTAGAAGTATAGTGCAAAAATAAACTTACAGCAGTAACCAATTAGGGAACCGATTACCAAACTTTCCTATCAATGATTTGTAATCATCAAAATACAAAATAAATACTAGGATGAGTCAAAATTTTTGCATCATTTAGTAAAATGCTAATTGCAGCATGTATATTCTTAGTTATATGAACCATTCCTGAAAGCAAAAAAACCACTTATAACTACATTATAAGGAATATTTTTGAAAAAGCAAAGACGAACTCATAGAGTACATTTTCCAGACACCTACACATCGGATACACCGGTGTAGCTGACCAGGCAAAACCTACATCAATCAGACCTAAATGGATTCTGGATGCCATGAGGGGACCTGCCAAGCCGTGACCGTAGAAAAGTCATGGTTTCTGATTGCTATCATATATCACATGATGAAGCAGTTCAATGCTGTGGTAGGTACCTCTTGGTGGCAGTATCGTGGTAAGTAGGTTTGCCCTGACATTTCGCAAGCAATGAATTGCAACATATTCTAATTCGTGAATTGTCTGTTACAAAATTTGAAATAAGTGGGCCATAATTGCTGCATTATTAACCAAAACATTTGTTTTCTGGTTTAGTTTCTTTGTCATATCTATCTATCTATCATTCAGTATATTCCTGTATCTTATTCAGACTGGTATTCAACCTTTGTGTTATTTAATGCCAAAGACATCCTTACAAAAACAGTAGTACTATTTACATATAGCTGGTGATAGGCTTTCATACCTTTCCCAAGTATCAGCTGAAAGTGAATGCAATATTGTGCTACTTGTTGTTATTTGTATCTGAATGTTTTGTTTATATTCTTGATGGTACTCAATTTTTAAACTAACTATGGGTTGGGACAATCATATAGTGCTGGCTTGACGATGACCGCTGACTGAAAAGCTCTGACACCAGTCTAGCTACATAAGGAAGGTGAGTGTTGCCATGTCAATGATGCTCAGTCACCAGGAATTGCATCCTTAAACATCACATCAATAGCTGCTCCATTGGGCTACCCCCATCAAAGGTCGTTGTGTTTCTGCAGCCCCAGCTGACAAGTTATAAAACATCTGAGATGCCAAAATTGGCCCAATAGTATAAGTCTCGAATGGCCTTAAAATCAGTATATCGCCAATAGCGAGAAGTTCTCATCCCCTTTTTACTTAGTAACCTTGACAAATGAGTTGTTTAGCCTCTGAGATGAGCGCCACCTACCATTCAGCTCCTCGCTCTTACTACACATCCCTGTGACTACTCATGATTGCCAAGGTTGGCAGGCCATGTATTAAACCTTGTGGCTCCTATGTCAAACTCTCTACCAACTATGCTTAACGTACCAAAATATTGCCAAAACTTTGACTTCCATAGTATATTGTGAAGAATTGCAATGCGATTACTACAACGTGTGAAAATATCTCT
>CM042172.1:41031368-41061368 GCA_023376005.1 Doryteuthis pealeii
TTCAACTGGTAGAGGGGTGAGCAAAAAAACCTGTGTAATTGATGTTTACCTTTTTGAGATTTACAAATGCAAAGACATTTATAGTAGAATATCAATGCTATTGCTATGTATATTTGCATTTTAAATATATTTGAATAGTAAATCAATCTTAATAATATTTGCACAAAAAGCAGGAACTGGTATATTACTGTGTATGCATACTTTACTTTGTTAATGTTTTTATTTTTCTTGGTTTCATCCAGACATACACACCATATACTAGTACCCTTCTATAACAAAACAACAAAAACCAAACACATAGAAAAGAAAAAACTGACATTAAAAATGTACACTCTCTCTTTAATCACCAGGCAAAATTCTATTTGGTTCTGTTCCTTAACATCACTGTTGGACTATCCCTTGGGAAAGGAAGAAATACCCCCTCATCCCCTGCAACAATAGGTATTAAATTAGTACACTACAAGATGGCTTGGGCACGAAATAATCCATTAAACGCTTGATATGCCATTAAAAAAAAACAAAGAAGAAGAAACCATATTGTTTATTATTCAATTATGAACTGTACCCTGTTCAGCAAGCTTAGAAATGCTGAATTCATTTCCTGCAAGAGAGGTAAAGCACTCTCCCCCAGAATGTCCTGGGTAGATGCTAACACTGTATGTAATGGTGAGGCTTTTTTCTGGAGGTGATGGAGTATCCCGTTAGTTCCAGTACTCCCAGGTGCCACTTGACCCACTGAGGCACATCTATAAGTTAAATAGATCTGTTAAAGAATTATTAAATGATACCACTAAGTGTTCTTCTACAAGAGTGGCTTTTTGCATGAAGTTAATATGCCCAATTAAAACAAAGAAAAGCTTGATGAGGCCATAAAAAAAACAAGGAAGGAAACCCATGTTTATTTATTCAATGTTCTACTGTACCCGGTCAGCAAGACTACTACAAAGATGGCTTTGGCATTAAAACGCATGGAAGAATTATTGGCATTAAACAAAGAACCAAACGAAAGGATTATTTAGAAAAACTCCAACTGCACCTCTAACAGAGGGTAAGATTGATACCCTCAGTGGGACCAACCTGTGGCCGTGGCCGTTCATGATGCTTAAGGACGAATCCTGGTGCTGACAGTCCTTGACATGCAACACTCTACTTTGGCTCATACTTAGCTGTTCAATTTGTCCAATCGCTCAAGTCCTAGTTACCTATATGATTGGCCCCACCCTGTTGCCCTTATGGAGACCCCAACCCGTTTATCATATATGTGCTAGAAGTGGTGGTGGAGGATCTTTGTTCCTGGAATGATGTTAAACTTTGTTGGGCAAGTTTTTCCTGTTCTTCTAGATGTTCTGGGGAATGTGGAGTATCCCTTGCATCACCTTTGCTCCCAGGTCCACACTGGACCCGGATTAGTATTACCCTTTACGATCCCATTATGGATAAAGAGAAAAAAAAGTTGTCTTGTTTCCATTACTTATTGCCTTTATCATTTATCTTGTCAACGTATTTGCCATATTGCAAATAATGTGCTTGCATAAACTTATCTTGTCACTGTAAAAAGAGGTTGAGTGTCCCTTGTATAGCCTGGAGTTGAATTCAAACTTTACATTCATCGGCCCTTGTGTAGCCTGGCTCAAAAAACACAATTTTGTAGTGACGGGTTATAGCAGCAAAAGAGGAAGATTGAAGATCAATCGTCGAAATTTGTGGTAAACTAAGCGTAGTGACTAGCATTTTGATTGGGTCGCCAAACAATGGCGTTAACCAATCACAACAAAGTTCTACAGCGTGGTTAAGAAGGCAGTAACTGTGTAGGTCAATATTTCTTTATACCCATAAAAGACGAATTAAAACAAAAACTAATGCAACACCAATATTTTTTATGGGAAAAATGTTCATGGTGACTCTAAAGGAATTCCTCTCATATTCAAGATACGGGTTGAGTTTTTGGGTCAAAATGTCTATTGGTATATGTAAATTTTAACTTATATTCTTTATTTTTCTCCAATTCTTAGGTCATCATTCTACGTTCACGAGTAAGCAAGGAATTTATTTTAATTGCATTTATTTCCTGTATTCAGATTGTCAACGTTATGGCGGCTGCCTCTGTGTATGTCCGTTGATCCCACACTGTTTGCTGCCGGAGGCACAGAAAAATTGGTAAGCATGTTCCGTTTCCTTTTTTTTCTTTTCCTTTTTTTATTACTAGGAATTGTGACGAGGAATTCCAAGAGTCTCGTTTCTTCTTTCATCCACAAGTTCACATCTGTTGTTAAAACTTTTAAAAGGGGATTCCCATCTTCTAAAAACTTTTTTTTAATTTTTTTTTATTGGTTGAATCTGAACTGTGCTAAGCCATCACAACATTAATAAGTTCACTAAATTGACTTGTTAGTTCTAGTTTTCCAACTTAGCTATCTGGAAGCCACTATACATCTCTTCCCCCTTAGACCTGGTCTTTGTAAGCAGAAGGAAGTACATACAATCTAAGTAATTGGCTCCTGCTTACCTTCATCTGAAGCCAGGCTAATGATTTAATAGTTTTCACCCACTTTTCTTTTCCTTTTTTTTTTTTTATTTTTTTCTCTTGCCGTGATTCATTTTATTTGTCTTTTATTTCCATCAAATGCAGATTCAGCCATAACTCGATCTATTGGCATCCAAACTGTGCTAAAGCATCAACATCAATGTATTTACTATAATTGACTATGCCAGTTTTGTTTCAACTAGCTATTTTGGAAGCGTTGTACATCTCTTCCCTTAACTTTGATCTTGTACATGAATTCTTCTGCGTTACAATCCTCCAACTATGTAAACATTTCCAGCTTATCTTCATGTGAGTCAGTAAATATGAAAAGCCCTCCCCCTCTTTTTTTTTACTTTTCATTCCCCATTTCATTTTTATTTCGTCCTCTTACTTCATGTCAGACTTCGCAGTTTCTTAGCTTGGTAATTTTTATGGAATTTCCTCTGCAGAGCCATTAGCGAAAAAAAAAAAAAAAAAAAAAAACCTTTTTCAGAAGATGAATCCACTTTTTAAATGCAATTTTTTTAATTTTGTAACAGAAATCTATATTCAATACTCGTGTTCCTTAATTGTACGACCATTATGATATTGCAAAAACTTTTGGCTAAAATTGAGGCCATCTAAATCATCCAAGATGAAATGAAAAAATGTAAAATCTTCATTATTTGATTTGCTTATCTCAACATTTGCTGGTGATCCAGACTTGTGCTAAAGGCGTTATAAGTTCACTATAATTGACTATGTTAGTTCTAGTTTCAACTAGCTATTTTGGAAGCGCTATACATCTTTTCCTTTTGACCTGGTCTTTGTATGTAAATTGCTTCTGCTTACAATATCCTGCTTAGTAACATTTCCAGCTTACTGTCATCTGAGACAGTAATTGAAACACGCACACTTTCTTTTTTTTTTTTTTTTTTTTTTTTTTTTTAAATCATATCATTTTTGTTTTTTCCTCTACTTCATATCAGACTTTTGGCAATCTTCTTAGTTGGTTATTCTTATGGAATTTTCTCTGGCAGAGTCGTAAGCGGAAAAAAAAATGATGATGAATCTGCTTTTAGATGCAATTTTTAAATTTAGTCCACAACATTGTTGTCAAAAAAGGGCTGTAGAGTTGGAAAACAAAGCCTTTGACTCTGACTCCTCTATTTTTGGCACCTCCAACCCAGACTCCTCTTTATGTAATTAAGTGATTATAGCTTACAAATAAATATAATTTGTGGAGTGCCCCTTCATTGCCATTACTCCCAGGTCCACTCTGATCCTGAATGTTAGTACCTGTTAGGGTCCCATCTATGGATTCAATAGAGATTAAAAAAAAAAAAGGAGTTTTAAAAATGTGTTTAATAAAATGAGTTTTGTTTTTTTTAATTTGAATACTGGGAGTGTGGAGTACTTCTTCATTGCCATTACTCCCAGGTTCACTCTGACTCAGAGAGGCAGCACCTGTTATGGTTCATCTATGGATCAAATAGATCTGTTTGAGAATTTTACTTTAACTTATCAGTGAGATCAGATGATCGATAATCTGTCTATAGCAGTCCATGTCTTTCCTTTGAGTATATTGATATTGCTTTCTGTAGATGAGATATTACTACCTGTGAACATAGGCCACTCCACCAACTTTACTTTTTTTTTTTTTTTTTTTACTACAAAATGTTATTCTTTTTTTTGTTGGGGGGGGGTCAACAATTTCTCCTGTGTATTTTCTTGTCTAATAAGTATTTTTTTTTTTTAAATTTTTTCTTCACTAGAGTTCACCGATGATGCATATACTATAGCCTGCCTTCTCATGGTGTTTGTAGCTGTTTCTCTCCCTAAACTTGCCAGAACTGATGCATCATATTTCAGAACTTCTATAGAAGGTATTATTTTATATTATTATTATTATTATTATTAGTACTTGCAAAACAAAATTAATTTTGAAGAAATTTAATGTATTTTTGAAATAAAGATTTAACAGTATATATCAACATTGGACTTGCATGTCAATTCTGTTTTTTCTCTATCCAGGTCACCTCAATAACAGCCATTGTCTTGCCAAAGCTATCAATGCTCTTGCTGGTGCCATGTTTACTATTTATGGCCCAGGTGATTTGGAAGAACGCTTGAAGAATTCCTAGCCGTAAGTTTTATTTGCATATTACATGTTCCATATTACATTCTACACTTCTTAATTTGGGTATCTATCCATTTACTAAAATTGTTTTTTAAAGGAATCCAGATACCACTAAGTAATTTTTGTCATTTTTAAAAAATTATTTGAAGAAAGCAGTCCTTATTAATAATGAAGGTATCTTCCACATTATTTTACATTTTTATTATTAAGGGTCATTTATTGAAAATGGTACTCTATGAGAAGTTCGTCCCGTCCCCTGCCTCCAAATTTGCTGTTCGGTGACGTATCAAAATACCAACCCCAACTAGCGGTGTTACTTGAAAGAAAACAACCACTCAAATAACAACCCAACTATCGTATCGGCGCCTATTTGGGGGGGCTTTTTTGTCTTATTCTTGTTTATTTATTTTTCCATTCGAAAGAAAAAACATTAAACCTTTTTTTGTCGTAATTCTAATTTTTCTTTTTTTTGTCGTAATTCTTATTATCATAATTTGTCGTAATTCTTGTTATTTATAGAAATTTGTCATTTTCTGTTTAGATAGTTTTGAACAGACTGATGATAGATAGATATTTTAATAAGAATTACGACAAAAAAGAAAAAATTAGAATTGCGACAAAAAACGGTTAATTTTTTCTTTCGAATGGAAAAAATAAATAAACAAGAATTAAGACAAAAAAGCCGCCCTCATATAGGCGCCGATACAATAGTTGGGGTGTTATTTGAGTTGGTTGTTTTCTTTAAAGTAACACCGCTAGTTGGGTTGGTATTTGATAAGTCACCGAACAGCAAATTTGGAGGCAGGGACCGGGACGAACTTCCTCATAGGGTACCTTGGAAATAGTTGTTTTAAAGAAATGAAGATACTACCAAATAAGTATTGTCAAATTTTTTTTTTTATTTAATTATTTAAAGAAATAACAATTCCTGTTCATAATGGTATCTTCCACTTTACATTCTAAATATTTTATTAGGTCATTTATTGAAAATAGTTGTTTTAAAGAAACTAAGTTACCACAAGTAAATTTTGTCATTTTTTTTCTAATTTAACCATTTAAGAAATAGGCAATCCTCAATAATAATGGTGGTATCTTCCACATTACATTCTACAATTTTATTATTAAGGTCATTTATTGAAGGCAGTTGTTTTAAAGAAATTAAGATACCACCAAGTAAATGTCAATTTTTTTAAATTTAATTTTTGAGGTTGTTACAATTGTGTGGCCATTTTAGGACTAGTTGTAAGCAGCTTTACAGTGGAGATCCCTTGTGGCATAAAGTTTGATCCTTTTTGAAGTAGTTTTAATCCTTGTTGCTTATCTGTCCTTAAAGTAATTGTGTCAGAGTTTATCCTGTCTTGAAGTAAAGTTGTATATCCTCTTCTGTTGGTCTGTACTTCCAGCAAGTAATTTTTAGGACAATTATCAACGCCTTTAAATAGTAAATTAAATACATTGGGCATTTTGATTGGCTGATTCACCCACCACTGTTTTGGAACAGTCTATAAGTATAAGTGCTGGTCATTAGCACACCTTATACCCAAAAAAACTCCAACAGAGGGCAACACAATTTCTTCCCTCGATATTATTACTCACTTCTAGCAGTCTTGCTTCAGGATCAGTCTGCAATCCCTGTCTCAGGTGACACTGCATTTATATTGCCATGGCTCATTTCTGATTGGTTGATCAGACCAATCAGCATGAGCAACTAATCATATAAATGGTTGAGTCTACTCTCATGAACCTCTTTTTGTCATGTCTGATTTCACAGGAGGCAAGCCATTTTTCTCTTGTAGCAAAGGAAAGCAATATGTATTCTTTTTTTTGGGGGGGGGGGCATCTTGGCAACACTTCACCTCAATCATGGACCTACATGCAAGACAAGTTGTTGCCCGCTTTGCTCCATGACTGCACCTCTGCAGAGTGGTAAGACTCCGAAACCCACCTGTTGGCCGTGGGTGGCGACTCGTGATGCTTAAAGATGGAATCCTGGTGATTGAGCAGTCCATGACATGAACACTCCACTTTGGCCCTTACCTTATTGTTCTTATGATAAACCCCTGACCCTTTTTATTGTATATGTGCTTAAAAGGCAGTGGCTTCTTCAGGTGTTTCTTGTTGAACTGGGGAGCCTTCATATCAGAATCAAGAACCTTCACGGAGCTTTTGAACAAACCCTTTCTTTAATCTATGGGTGTCCACAAAGTCTGGGTACATGGGGATTAACACATACTTTTGAAACAAAACAATTTATTTAATTATAATGTTAATAGATAATATTTTCAATATGATTTCCACCATTTTCAATGCATAACTTGATGCGCCTTGCGTCAAGTTCAGGTGAACTCGATTAAATAAGTCTACAAAAATAACATAAATAAATTTTAGAAAAGTAAGGTATTTTTTATTTAATTTAAACAAAAGTAAAAAGGAAAATTATTATTTCTTATATTTAATTGTTTATGTTATGATTTTATTTACTGCTAAATTACCATATCTGCCTTCTCGGAAAAATAACATAAATAAATACAATAGTGAAATTTCTATGTACCCAGACTTTGTGGACACCCTGTAGATTGGGGTAAATTGTTCTCATTCTGTTAAGCATAACTGGGTATGTGTTAAGCTGTGTTAAATATTAACAGAATAAGAACAATCTACCCCAATGGATTAAATAAAGGGTTTGGTTTGAAGTTTCATTAAGGTTCTCAATTCCAAAATGAAGGCTACATCCCGAATGTAATTCTCATCGGCTTTCCAGATTTGATCTGGAAATTGTTTACAGATTAAAGAAATTTGTATATAACAATAAAGATGAGAACAAACAGTCTGAAAAATCTAAATAATACAAATTATCAAGCTTTATCTAAAAAACATTCTAATATCTTTAAAAGTAATTGGTAATTTGCTTGAAGCATTGTTAATTATGTTATTATATATTAATGATTTGAAGGCCAATACAATGCACATAAAAAATAAAAACAAAAATATCTTTTTTTTGTCTTATCCATTTCAAAGTAAACCTTTATCTTCAGAGACGATTTTCAGAAATGGACGCGTTTTTTTTGTCGTTTATTTTTTTGCATTTGATAAAAAAAAAATAAAGACAATAGTTTTTCCATTAAGATAGAAACAATAATACGCAACATTGGTAATCTCAGAATTAGAGAAAGTTTATTAATAGCAAAATTAGGTCCTAGTATAAACAATAGATTAGAATTAAACACAGAATACATAATTAATTCAAATACACGTTCCTCATAATAAATAGTACATAATATGTATATTTTACTATATATACTGTATTAAATTACACGTTCCTCATAGTATATAGTGCATATTATGTATATTTTTTTTAATATATATATCAAATAAATAAGAATTAAATAATACATAAATACATATATATATAAATAGATGAAAAATATAAAATTGAAATTGAATGAACAACGGCTATTACGACTATCACAACCTTCCGCGTGGCATTTTAAAAAAAAAAAAGAACACCACGAGACGCATGTTTATAACATTAAAAAAAAAAAAAAAATAACGACAAAAAAGAACGCGTCCATTTCCGAAAACCGTCTCTGAAGATAAAGGTTTACTTTGAAATCGATAAGACAAAAAAAGATATTTTTGTTTTTATTTTTTATGTGCATTGTATTGGCCTTCAAATCATTAATATATAATCTAATATATTTGTTCCTTTTCATCCCTTTATTTTTTCATCCCTTTATTTTTCCTTTATTTTTTTTCCTTGCTCATTTTTTTTCATTCTTTATTTTTTTTTCCTTGCTCATTTTTTTTCATTCTTCATTTTTTCCTTCCTTATTTCAGCTTGCCTCTTCCTCAATGCTTCGTCTTGGCCAAGAGACAGATAAAGAAGCAATCAAAAACAGAGATTCAGTGTATTTGCTGCTGGACCAGGTAAGTTCTATTACTTGAACAGGCTACCCAGCATCGCCTGGGTGGAGGGTGGACACTGGTATATTGATTTGTTTACTTCTGTGATTTATGAATGCTGGACATTTTTGAGTAGAATTTCAATGCTATTTCTATAAATATTTTGATTTTTAAATATCTTCAAATGTGTGTGTATATATATATATATATATATATATATATATATAGTAGCCAGAACATTTTCCTGAATTTTTTGATATTTATATACACTTTTACTTCAAACTCTGAGCTTTTTTAATCATAAAAATGCTTATAATTTTTAAAAATAAAAATTAATTTTATTTTTAACATAGAATACGCATTTTTTAAAAATTCCGGTCCTGGTCGAGAGCGTTCTATGAATGACGAAGGAAAATAACAGCTGACATGAGAACCTTTCCCCTTTTATCATTCATATAACTGTGTTCTGAAGAAGACGAATGTTTTGTTCAATGCTTTCTCTCATTGTTTTATTCCATTTTTTTTGTTTTTTAATAATTTTATTTAGATTGCATTATATTAACATTATATTGTCGAAACACACATGTTAGCACATACTATATTATATTTCTTCCACTTAATCATATTTTTTCTCTTTTTCAACATTTGTCAGATCTTATTCCATTTTCAATATTCACAAATAACGTTACATCACAGCTCACAATGTAGTTGATGTTTGTTAGTAGAGAGGGATTACTTTTGATGTTACATAAAAAAATGATTTTCAGTCATTCGCACAACTTAGCTTCTCAACACCGTAGCTATTAATAGAATTTCAAGAATCAGGTCCATTTAAATTTGAGTTTGGTCAAACTTTCCCTTTCTCAGATTTTACAAAATGATTTTTTTCAAATTCTCCAGTCCTTTTTTTTTTTTTTTTTTTTTTTTTTTTACTAGAAGTGGGTACCCGGCGTGGCCTGGATAGAAGAGGGATTTTTTTTAAGTTAGTTTTGCAAATCTATTATTACTGAATCATGAGTTGGATCCTTTCAGGATGCCCGATTAAAATCCCTAAATAATCCAGCCACTCTGAAAAGAAAAATCAGTGTCTCCTATTTAAAATATCAAATTTAAAAAAATTCCATACTGATATCATTTAAATTTCATTTTTTAATTATCTTCACGAATATAAATCAAATCTTCATTATTTTTGCTCAAAAAGCAAAATCTGGTAATAGTGAATGTGTATGTATATTTACTTTGTCATTGTTTTATTTTTGTAGTTTCCTCCAGATATACATATATATATACACAACTGCCTTTTATATATGGAGAGATTGATAGATAGATAAATTTGCTTTGCTAACTCACTTCTTTTATCTACCCAGAGCTCAATGGGTGACACAATGGCTCACGTTTTTCTAGTCTTTCCAGATTTCTCCCTTTTTTTTTTCTTTTTTTTATTTATTTCTTTTTTTTTAATCTCCTTTTTTAACCATTTTAAGTTTTACTTTATTTTCAAAACTTTTTTCACTACAATTTTGTTTGTCAATTAAAATTATGGGGAAGTAAGTAGAGAGGGATTACTTTTGATATTACATTAAAAAATGATTTTCAGTCATTCGCACAACTTAGCGATTAATAGAATTTCAAGAATCAGATCTTCTTTTTGATTTTGACTTTAATTCCTTTTTTTTTTCTTTTTTTTCAGATTGTCCAAGAATCTCCTTTTTTAACCATGGATCTGCTGGAATCCTGCTTCCCCTATGCCCTGCTTCGCAACGCTTACCATTCTGTATACAAACAGTCAACTGCTGACCATTAAGCAAAATGGCTAATCCACCACATGACTATAACTCTTAATTCTACCGTAACACGACTAATTATAGCTTTTTTTACTTCATCTTCTCTTGTCTGTTTAAACTCTGTGTGTCTGTGTGCAAATGCGTGTATGTATGTATGTATGTGTGCGTATGTATGTGTGTGTGTGTATGTGTATCTCTTACAAACCAGGAAACAAAATGTGGCCATTGTGAACTCTTTCTCTCCAAGGGTGAGGAGAGGTTGTATGAAGGACCCTCTCTCTTTTTCATACACACATGTGGGAATATTTTTGATTCAAAAGATATTTTGAAAGCGGGTGTCTGGTGATCGTGCACTGCCCTGCTTATCTTACTACAAAAAGAGTATCACAGCACTCGGATTGCAGAGTGTCTTTTTTTTTTTTTTTCTTTCTTTTTTTTTTAAGGTGGCTTACAATTTTGTTTTTTAAGCACACAACAAAACAACAAAACAAAAAAATAATCAGATAACTTAAACTGGTCACAGCATTTAAAAAAGAAAAAAAAAGAAAAAAAAAAAGATCTGTTGGAGCTACACAAAAAAAAAGACGTACTTTCTTTCTGGACAGAGCAAGAAAAGACTGAAAAAAATTTTTTTAATTTTTTTTATTCTGTTCTCCCTCCCCCCATCTACACACTTAGGCGTGCACATATTTTTTATTTTTAATTAAATTTTTTTTTTTTTTAAATTCTGTTCTCCCTTCCCCCATCTACACATCTAGACATGCACATTTTTTTTTTTTTTTTTTTTTTAATTTGATTTTTTTTTTTTTTCTTTGAAATACAAATGTGAAGTTAAAGATTTAAATATTTTCTGATGAAAGAAAAATAAATATTGGGGTAACAAATTTTTTTTTTTTTTTTTTTTTTTTTTTTTTTAATTTTTAAATTTTTTTTTTTTTTTAGTAAAATTTAAAATTTAGTATTTCATCTTTGTGTGCAAGTACATCTGTCTTTATGATTGTGTCTTCTTGATTTTTGTGTCTAGTCGGGACTCCTAGATTGTATTCAATTCTTTTACAAAACAAAAACAAGACAAAAAATGTTTCAAAGCTTCTCTCTCCTTTATTATTGTTGTTGCTGTTATATAACAAAGATGCATAAAATATTAAAAAAAAAACAAATTCACTTTTCTTTCTTTTTTCTTCCTTTTCTTCATCATCAGGTTAGAGTGGGGTCCCATCTATGGGTCAAATAGATCTGTTTAAAAATTATTTTTATTTGATCGGACCATGTGCCAAAAAAAAAAAAATATTAAGAAGCAACTGCTTAAAAATGCCATATCTTCCACACGGCATCCAGTGTCCGCACAAAGCTGATGAATTCAAGTTTTTACTAGTTGGCTAATTCTGGTGTGTCCATGTGTAGGTGTCCACAGAAAAATGTCAATTAAAATTTTTGGAGAGTATAGAGTATCCCTACATTACCATTATTCCCAGGTCCACTCTGACCCGAAGTGGTACTACCTGTTAGGGTCCCATCTATGGGTCCAATAGATTTGGTTAAAAATGATTTTTAATTAATAGGACCATGTGCAAAAAAAAAGGAAAACTCTTAAGAAACAGCTGCATAAAAATGTTATCACTCCTAGAAAGTCTTCTACCGCATCCGGTGTCTGCACGGTGCTGATGAATGTAACTTTTTGCTTGTTGGCTAATACTCTTGTGTCCACAGGAAAACATCACTCGAAATTTTTGGAGAGTATGGAGTATCCCTACATTGCCATTATCCTCAAGTCCACCTTGACCCGGAGTGGTAGTACCTGTTGGTGTCCCATCTATGGGTCCAATATATTTGTTTAAAAATGATTTTTATTTTATAGGGCCATATGCAAAACAAAAAGACTTTTAACCCACTAGCCACCTAGAGTCATTTTTAGATTCAGAGGTCAAACAATAGTCAAAAATAGCTTTGTGGGACAATTTTTTTTTCACCCCCTGATAATTCCACTAAAAAGGTAAAAAGGTGAGGATGTGAATGACATTAAAAGAAATACAACAGTTGGTGCTTTGACCAGTGAAAAACTCACAGGAATAATTTTTATGAATGCTGCAATGAGGGGAAAATAACATTTCATTCAATTCATATATATAAACATTACTAGAAATGACATGACCCGTTGGGTCACCCATTGAGCTCGAGTTATTTTGTTAAAAAATAATGTAATTTATTTTTAATACATTTAAAACTATTTTTCGGTCAATTTTGTGCAAATTTATCGTAAACATGACCGTCAACACTGTCTAAGATGACGTAAAATCTGTATTTTACAAAATAAATTTATCCCCCCCACCGATTGAAAATATTTACCAAAAATCAGTGAATTTTCTAATTTTAATGAAATTTTCAGTGTTGATTTATCAATGAATGAATTTTATAATGTATCAGTTATTTTATTTCAAAACTTTCTGACTTAATTAGGTATTTCTGCTAGGGTAAATTTAAAATTTATTTACAATATGGAACGTCTAATTTTAAGTTTCAAATTTCCTATTTATAGATTCTAAAAACAAATATCCATTTAATAACTACTTTAGTTTATTATTGTTATCTAATAATTTTTTAGAAACACTATATTGAAAATTTAGGCCCCCTCCTTTTAAACAGAACAAATATCAATGTATACTTTTTCTTTTATAAGATAATAGTCAATTAAATCCAAAAACTTTTTTTAAAAAAGATCTACAAAAATTACTTTTTTTAGTTTTTATTTTACATTTTATTTTTCGATTTTCAGTATTTATTTTCTACCAGGATAGCTCCCTTAATTTTTTCCCTTCTATTTACACCTTCAGTATTTTGTCTTTTTACTTATACTGTAATTAGTTTCAACTTTACATAACCCCCACTGATATTTTGCACCCCACCAAAAACCATGGGGGGGGGGTTAAAGTTAAGTGACCTGAAAAAATCAGAAAGTTTTGAAATAAAATAAATGATGCATTATAAAATTCATTCATTGAAAATCAATACTGAAAATTTCATTAAAATCAGATAATTCTACGGACTGGCATCTTTGTCATCTGCTACGAATTATAAAAGCGAATTAAAAATAATCAACTCTATTATTTATGGTCAAACTTTGTCTAAATTGATAAGTAGTAACATAATAACCATTATTGAAAAAAGAAAAATATCATTACATATTTTGATAGATTTAAAACTATTTGTTTTGGTCAATTTCAACACGATCCGCCATTCAGCCTCTTTTTCAATGGTTTTAGGCGCTTGTTTACAATTTTTAAATAACATTCGCGATTGCAAAAAAATTTACCAAAAATCAGGTAATTATCCGATTTTAATGAAATTTTCAGAATTGATTTATCAATTAATGAATTTTATAATGTATTAGTTATTTTATTTTAAAACTTTAATTTAGTATTTTTGCTATGAAAAATTAATATATGAAATTCATTTAAAATAAAAAAAATATTCTAAAATGTTATATTTTTAGATTCTAGAAATAAATGTCTATTTAATGCAAACCTTATTTTAGACACACAAAGTAATAAATTTTGAAGAAAAACTCTATTGAAAATGTACCCCCCCTTTTTTTAAGCAGAAAAAATATCAATGTATATTTTTTCTTTTATAAGATAATAGCCAATTAAATAATTATGGAAATGATTAAAAAAGAAATCTCCAAAAAATTATATATTTTTTTTACATTTTATTTTTCGATTTTCAGTACTAATTTTCTCATAGAATAGTCACCGTAAATTTTTTTGTTTCTATTCATAACTTCGATCTTTTATCTCTTTATTTATACTGTAATTAGTACAATATAAAACCAACTTTAAAAAAATGTTACGCCCCCAACATAAGGGGGGGGGGGTCAAAATTAAGCGACCTGAAAAAAATGAGAAAGTTTTGAAATAAAATAAATAATGCATTATAAAGATCATTTATTGATAAATAAACACTGAAAATTTCATTAAAATCCGATAATTCCCTGATTTTTGGTAAATTATTTTCTGTAGGGGAGGGGAGGTCTAAAGTCATTTTGTCAAAAACGCATTTTAGGCTCATTTTGACAGTCCCTAGATAATTCCCTATTGTTGGCGCGGGGTGAGGGTAAATTCATTTTGTTAAATATGGATTTTACTGCAACTTTACCAGTGCCTGATATTTTCTTTATTATACTTAACCATTGAAATTAATTATTGAATCTATTATTGAGACAGTTGTTTGTGTTAGTATTGCAATGTATAATTTCAATTAAACTTAGTTTAAAAAATATTTTTCAACTTTAAATGTATAGTAATTTTGGTTTTTGTTGTTTATTTTTTTAAGCAGTAAGTAATTAAAAACAACCTTAATCTCCTAAAACCGTAACCCAATTCGCAAAATGTTAATTCATAGACTGTAGTTAAACTGTCCTTGTGTACCACTAAAACCTTTCCGTTTTAATTTTCCGACCTAAATCAGAAGTTAGCCTATAAATGAATATAAATAAACTTTTGTTAAATTTGTGTTGTTATTTTAACATTAATTGCATTCACATGAAGAACATTTACGCGGCTGGTAAAATAAGCATAATTTTAGGTTTGTGTTAACAATACTCTTCCTACATTTTCACTCACAATTATTGACCCTATAAGTTTTAAAAATTAATAATTAAAGTATTTTCAAAAATCTATTTTAAAACATCATATTAATTTTATTTATTTTGTTTTCTTGCTGTAAAAAAAAAAATATTTAAGTATTAGCTATTATAAAGCTAAGAGAGAGAGAAAGATAGATAGACAGGGATTCAAATCATCAGTCAGCAGGCAAAAAAATCCCACCCGTCCTATAACCTATTTTAGCTCCTCATACTAAGGCTTTCTAGATGTTTTGAGAGAGGGGTGGAGAAATGCTATACTTACAGACAGAGATTGGTCGGTCTTAGACTTAATTGTAAATTACGACTAATTAGAATCAAATAAATAGGAATTTTTTTCAAACAATAGTTAGATTTATCATTAGGTAATATTTGGGGATATTTTCTATATTATTACTGCATCAAGAAAAAAATCGTTTAGCTGGCAAAGCTTGATAAACTCAGCTTTAGTATAATAATAGATTATCAGAACCATCCTGAAGAAAACTGGACTTCCTGGCATGCACGACATACTTGTCCAGCGCAACCTGAGATGGGCTGGCCACTTAAACAGACTTGGGGATGACAGATTGCCAAAGCAGATTCTGTACTCTCAATTGAGAGAGAGTTCACAGAAAATGAGTAGACCAAACCTCAGGTACAAAGACAATATCAAGAGAAACCAGCATGACTTGAACATCCCCATAAGCAGTTGGCAAGACGCTACCAGAGATTGAATCAAATGGAGAAAACAGATTTGTATGGTGTCGTCATCAGATATGACTATATATATGTTCAACTAACAATTGTTCTTTTTTGTTTATGTGATATACAGCCCTTATACGACATCGGGTATATAATCAAGGAGAGAGAGAGAGAGACAGATATATTAGATGATAATAGTTGATTGTCTTACTTTTTTAACTCTGCTTACTTCGTCTACTCATCTGGACACCATGTTCTCTGTTGTTGATTCTTCTTTGTGCAGGGCTGGACATTGCTTAACATTTAATTAACACAACAAGACTTGGTTGTTTCTTGGTCAAGCTTTTATTTTCAACCCTGCCCATTTTTCTGCCGTGGGTGCGTTGTGAACCCTCTGATAGGGTGGCGGCTCGCATCTGACCAACTAAAATAAAACTTATTCTCATGTGTCTGTTAGCCTTGTCGGTTAGGGCTTTAGAATACACTGCACCTTTGCAGAGGGGTAAGACCCCCCCCCCAAATAGGGCCACCTGTTGGCTGTGTGTAGTGACCCGTGATGCTTAAGAATGGAACCCTGAGCAGTCCATGACTTGTAACACTCCACTTTGGACCTCACTTAGGCTAGACATGTGGTCAGAGAGGCCCTCTCCAATCAATCAGCTGGTCATGTCAAGCCCTAGCATCTATATGATTGCCCCAACCCTTTTTATCATATGGGTGCTAGAAGGCGGTGGCTGAGGGTCTTTGTGTCCTGGGAATGAGGTTAAACTCTATCTGGTGGTGAAGTTCCAGTTCTGGAGGTTTGGGGAATGTGGAGCACCACTTCGTCACCTTTGCTCCCAGGTCCACTCTGACCCAGAGTGGTAGTACCTGTTAGGGTCCCATCTATGGGTTGGATAGAACATAATTAGTTCTAAAAATGTATTTTTTTTTAAATTGAGTATCCATCAAGAATGAATTAAACAAAACGTCTTCAGCATAAAATGACCCAACAAGGGTTGATATGCCGTAAAACCCAACCAACCTTAAGAGCCTAAACGTACATAATATAACCCGTCGGTCGCTACAGAGCTAAAGGGCTCACAGAATTTCCGAAATTGGCCGTCAAGATCGGATTCTCTGCATCAACCAAGGATTTCAGGGTCTCTATATTTCTAGCCGAATGCCCCACGTTGTGCTAAGATCTCAAACGGCTAGAAATCTGCTATAGAAACTGATTCCCAAGGTTAATGGCGGCCTAGTGGTCACATAAAAAATAATGACTCTTTTTCTTCTTCAAAAATCAACAACATTTATATTCAAAAATACAAGAATACAAATAATTACTTCTGAAGACAGGGGGAGTGATGGACCTCAATTCAATGTGTTCTGGTCGGAATAATATTACGCGGCAATGTTGGCTGAAGTCAGTTTATCTGTCGGCTACAGGATCTTTGCGTTCGCACTTCAAGCTTTCTTAGCTACCGTTCTCAAGCACGCTCAGCTTCATTCTGCTTTCTTGTCAAGATCGTCTCAGTTTAAATAATATTTCAATCGGAAATTCTTATTTCCGGTCAGCGTGAAGAAAGATATTAGTAACTTTCATCTTTTGTCCTAACCAGCCAATCAAATTTACTTCCGCATCACAATCTAAGTGCCATCTCTTCCGGCCACTTCAAACAAAAGAGCTTACCGGAGAAACTACGCTTGACCTTTTATCTAAGAAAATCTTTTCATTCTTTTGACTGGCCAGCCAGCCAGCCAAGCCACCTAGACGCCTTTAGCACGTCTAAGCAAAAGGATAGGTCTCCTATCTACCTTCGCTATTTATCTTTTCTGGATGGAGAAAAAACCTTTGTTCCGGCCTTGCACTAGATACACTAGCGGTCAATATTATTGCTGATTATTATCTTTACCGTTTCAGTGAAAAAATCACTTTTATTCTTTTTTTTTTTTTTTTCTTTCCATAGATTCTGATCGCTGACAAAAAAATATTTTCTAAGTATTTCCGTTTTTCTTTCTTTCTTTCTTTTTCTAATTTCCAAACCTGAATCAGGTCACAATAAAAAAATAAAAAAATTCTATGAATTTCTTGATTATAACAATGGAATAAATCGTGTTAAAAATGACAGGTTATTCAAAAATTGGAGGTTGGTTCAGAAAAAAAAAATTCCTGAAGAATACTTTTATCTTGTATGAATTTCACAGCCCCTGCTTTGTCTTGAACAGTTATTCAAGGTGAACAAATTCATGATTAAAAAAAATGATAATGAAAAATTGTGGAAATAGGAAAAGTGTGAAGAAAAATTATTGCAAGCTACAAGGTACAAAGTATTATGAATTTGTTAAAAATTTACAATATAAAAAAATAAGGAAATATGTACAAAACGTATAAAAGATAGTGTAAATATGAAAAGTAGGTAGAAAAACTATTGCAAGCTATTATGTTTGGGTACAAAATATTGTGAATTTGTTCAAAATTCACATTATAAAAAAAGAATGAAATATGTACAAAAAATATTAAATATTGTGGAAATATGAAAAGTAGATAGGAAAACTATTGCGAACTATGATTTTCAGTTACAAAATATTTTGAATTTGTTCAAAATTCACAATATAAAATAATAATGAAAAATGCACAAAAAGTATGAAAAATTGTGGAAATATGAAAAGTGGGTAAAAAAAAAAAAACTTTAAAAAAAACTATTGCAAGCTATAATTTTCAGGTACAAAATATCACTGAACATCACTCAGCCCAAAACACATAAAAAAAATATCAATAAAGAAACTGACCCTGTTGTAAAAAAAAAAGCCCCAGACTGTTTTACTTATTTTTCAAGATAACAGTAAGTAATTTTTCCCCAATCAGATAATTTGATTTTTGAATTAACTGTTTTTCTTTGTAACAACTCTTTATGTTCATTATTTTATTTATTTTTTTTTTTTTGTGAGATTTAAAAAAAATGTTTTTAAAATATTTGTTTTTTCCTTCAATATTGCCTAAACTGATCACATGACGTGATTTTGGTGGTACCTAGAGAACAACAAGAAAATTATACTTTCAATTAAATTCTTAAAGATACTATAAAAAATCTGCACCCTCTGGGCACAAGTATTTGAAGCATTAATATAATTAAATTAGCAGCGGCTACCCGGGGTAGAGGAGATAAAACATGGTTTAATAATCATTTGCAGATCTATTACTACTGAATAGTAATTTTGATCCTCGCAGGATGACCCATAAAAATCACCACGTAAAAAAGATCTTAATTTAATCCAGCCTGGTAGGTGGTCAGGGAATTTTCTTTTCGTCAGATTTGAGGGAATGACATCACATAATGATATAGTAAGAAATTTTAATTCAATATTTAACTATATTTTTTAAATAAAATATAAATGACGCAATTTGCTAAACTTCAAATTAATATTTGAAAAAAAAAAAAAGAATTAAATAAAGTAATTAAATTTATGTAAAACGATAAATAATCTTAAAAAAAATAACATTAATAATTCTAAGCGTAGCCGATCGAATGTCAAATTATTATAGTAAAGTATACTATACTATAAATTTGATAACAATTTGAGTTTTCAGGTATTTCCGTGAAATGTATTAGGTAATCTAATGATATTATCTTTTGCACACTATTCTGCATTAGTATCAAGATTTTATTTGTATTTCTAATATTAAAATAAATAAATTAACGCGATTATGAATAATAAAAAAAAGGCTTTGTTTACAATTGACGAACAACTGGAATTCATTTTTTTTAAAGTTGAATTATCGTTAAATGTTTTCATTTGATTTGTTATTTAATTCGCTGTAAAAAATAATTCAATGTATGAAAAGACATACTAGTTACATATTTAGAAAGATTATTTTATACCAAAGAAATATTTTTAAGATAGGAATAGAAATATGGGATAAATAAGATGTGATTTTATGTTAAAATTTTGTATGAAAAAATTATACTATGAATTCTAGGCTGACTGAAGCAAAATATTATTTTTTAACTCGCTGTAAAAAATAATTCAATGAATAAAAACTCAATCAAATTACATATTTAGAAAGATTATTTTATTCTCTTTTTAACCATATAAATATCTTAAAGAAGATTGAACTGTAAATAGTCGAAAAAAAAAAAGAATTTGATTTTTCGTTAAAATTTAGTCTTAAAAAAATCATACTTATCAGCTCACCGAAGCCATTTTTTTTTTTTTTTTTTTTTTTACTCGCTGTAAAAAATAATTCAATAAATAAAAACGCATACAAATTACATATTTAGAAAGATTATTTTATTTTATTTCCAAACATATAAATATCTTTAAGATTGGGACAAAAATAGGCGATAAATTCCGAGCAGAATGGCTTAGACTGCAAAATTTATTCACTAAAATTAAAGTTCACTGCTGGAATCGCTGTAACAAAAAGTCAGGCAGGGGACAATATTTTATTATCAGCAGGTTCTGGTATACGGACAGTTCTGCAATTGGGTGATTTTGGCTTAATTAATTAATTATATCCCTTAATTAGTAAAAATCAATAACCAAATTTGGCATGTTTCTTAGAAGGTTATTAATCTATATGCAAGATTTCAAATCTGAGTGACTCCTCTTTTCTGAGTTATAGGTTGACACGTACATACCAAAATATTTTATACATCAGTTTAAAATAAACAAGAATTCTGGGTGAGCCAGCTTGGTGTAATGGTTAGAGTCTCCACCTGTCAGCCTGACAGGTAGGGTTCGAATCACGCACAAAGCACTGCCCTGTCTATAGCTCTGCTGATGAGGCCTAATAGGCTGAAATGTACATACAGAGATTGACTTTTTCTCGATTTGTTTACGCCTTACATTTAAACCGACATGCGCGCCTAATTCATTTAATTATAACTAATCAATTTACAAATTAGATATAGCTTTAATTAAGCACATAATCTCCTAAAAATATATATATATATAGATATATGAAATTAAATATGAACAAAAAAAAGATTACACTTATTTTTACTTTAATTGATTTCAGTGTGAAATTATACATAGGATTGCTTTTAATGTTTGAGAATAAAACAATATTAGAAATCAATAACAATAAGTGCTTATCTATTAAACACAGTTTTATTAGAATTGTTAATAAATAAGATGCTAATTAAGATTAAATAATGATATTCTAATAACCATTTAAAAATTAAATAACTAAGGGAATTGTGATGTTGGTGGTGAGGTAGTTTTGTTTACAAATAGATACATAATCTCCATTATAATAAGATAGTTGATTCGCAATAAAGCATTTTTTAAACCCATCTATTGCTTAAATGTTTTTTGGTTTTTTAAGGGAAAAAAAGTCACTTAACACCACTCACCCAGAAACACATCAAAAGTTAACCTCTTACCTGATTATCCCGAGTATTTACGGGATAGGCAGTCTGAACATTTTTTTTTTTTTTTTTTTTTTAAATCCTGAGTATTTCTGTTCTATCACTGAAACTAAATTTACTAGCCTGAGAAGCTTCGTTCACCGATAATTTTCCGTTTGAGAAAAATACTTTTTTTTTCTAATCTACAGGTCCTGCTAGTATGAAAATAATAAATGTGTGTTTTAAATTATATCCCATTTTATTTAACCAATTTGATACATTATCTAAAATTAACCCTTTTGCTGGCAGGCAGATATATTTCTTTTCATTTTTAGCAATAGCTCAATGTAAGGTATCTTACTGACCCAACAATATCTATCTATGCATCTTTAGCACCCATATTTCTATCTACCTCGTCAATTCTCATCTATCTATCTATCTAGGTCTCTTCATATCTATCTATAGTCTGGTCGATTTAGCCTCAAAAAGGGATGTACTGGGGGGGAGGAGTTACCAAGCCATATGTATCATTGGAAGCGGAATTTTATGCTCTAAAAGAAAATGAAAACTCCTTTTTTATATCTGGTTCGCATACTCCTTCACGCCCCTGCAGTAAAAAAATTTCCCCAGGGTGTCAAAAAATAGGAGTTTTCAAATTTCAAAAGAGGATAGCCGAAGCATTCTAAAAATACCAAATTTAGCTTGGTAACAATTTTTTCCTGGTCCACCTTATCTACCAGACTACTATCTATGTCTTCATATCTACCCATCTATCCATCTCAATCTCTTCCTATCTATCTCTGTCCACATACATTCATCAATCATTTATTTTATCTATTTCTGATTGTTCCTATCTATCTATCTGTCACAGCCTGTCCTCATCTATTTATCTATCTATCCATCTATCATCACAGCCTGTCCTCATCTATCTATCACATATTGTCCGTGTCTATCTCAAACTATTCA
The DNA here is from genome assembly GCA_023376005.1 of Doryteuthis pealeii. Lineage (NCBI taxonomy): Eukaryota > Metazoa > Mollusca > Cephalopoda > Myopsida > Loliginidae > Doryteuthis > Doryteuthis pealeii. The sequence goes on from CM042172.1 coordinate 41,053,321, forward strand.
TATCTACCTGCCTATCTATGCATCCTTGGTAGAAGAGCCACTCTCTGCAGGATTAATCACATATTTTATGCAAATCAAATAAACATGAATTCTCACATTTTTTTATGGGCACTATGCGAATCTTATATAACCCTTTCATATCGGGCATATAAATTGCAAGACAGAGTATGAGGGGATAATTCTTACTTCTTTTCTCTGCTTGCTTACTTCGTCAGCCATTTCTTCTCCAGGCTGATTCTTCTTCTTGTTCGAGCTGGGCCGTCTTCTTATCTCTTGTTGATTAATTGGTATTAATTAAAAACAAAAACTTGTTTTTCTATTTTCTTTATTAAGAATGACCCCAGCCCAAAACCATGTGGTGAGACGACGTCTTCTCTCAGTGAGTGACTGGCCGCAACTAACTAAAATCTTAACTTCTGTTCACACACAGTTTTTCACACAGGTGGGTTTTTCAGGGGGTCAAGTGGAGGTCACCCCATGTCAATCATACTAACAGTAATTTTCCACTTAACTCCCTCTGATTTTGAATTTTTTAATAAACACAATTCAAATTCTATCAACACTACTTACACAATTCATAAGCTACCCATGAATTATGTAACAAATCAAATGAACAAGAATTATCACATTTTTTATGGGCACAATGCAAATCAAATAAACAAGAATTATCACATTTTTAAAACATTTTATTCATTTCATCTTTTGTTACAGCAATTTTCCTGTAGTTGAAATGGTTATTTTTAGAATGTACCCTGAATCTGGATTCATTTTCTGGGTGGATTCTGTTGCCCCTGTGGATACTGGTAATTGGTATTGTTGGGGTTGAGTTGATTTGAATGGTTATTCAAATCAGGCTTGGTGCCGACTCCGGTATAAGCTGAGGTATACCCTTGATAAGTAGAATGAGTAGGATTGCATTGGTTACTGTGGTTATTAGCACCTGCTGTAGTATTGGGATTGGTACCTCTTCCAGACATGATGGTAAATTGTTTCTTTCTTGTATAGGATTCCTGGAAAAAACAAAAAAACAATATTATTTGCCAGAATTTTAAAAATCATTTCCAATGCATTTTTATGGTAAAAATCATTTCCAATGCATTTTTATAGTAAAAATCATTATCCAATTTATTTTTATTGTAAAAAGCATTTCTTCTTTCTTTCTTTCTCTCTCTCTCTCTCTCTCTCTCTAAGAAAAAGAAAACGAAGAACGATTCCTGGGGAAAAAAATCAATACAAAAATATTATTTGTATGATTTCTTAGATCAAGCTACATACATATTATTTTGATTATTCAGACTGTTGTCCTCATCTTTATTGTGAATGTACAAACACAACATTTCGGCTGTTGTACCCTCCAGCCTTCTTCAGGGGTTCATTGTCTTTCCTAGCATAGCAATTATGCAACTTGGGAAATCATTTTGAATAGTTTGACTGTTGTGCAAACAAAGGTATTCCTCGAAATTGACCATTAATTGTATTTTACCAGTTGACAAACAACATTTCTACTGTTGTACTCTCCAGCCTTCTTCAGACAGGTTACTGGCAGCTTTACTTAAAGTCAAGAAGATCCTCATTCATGAAATGCTATTTGCTGATAACACAGCCTTGATGACACACACTGAAGAAGGCCTACAAAAGCTTGTCAGTCGCCTTACACATGCTTGTAAATAGTTTGGTCTTAGACTTATGGAAAGTCCAAAGTCATGGCACAGAATGTGGACTCTCCTCTAAACATCAATATTGATGGGTGCAACCTTGAATCTGGAGAGTTTCAAGTACCTCGGTTCCACCATCTCAAACTCGGTTTTCTTTTGATTCTGAAGTCAACAGCAGAATAGTGAAAGCAGCAGCAGTCATGGCCAAACTGAACAAGAGAGTCTGGAATAATGCTGGTTATATATTAATATTTGCCTATGTTATTAATTGCCTATTGTGCAAAAGAACCAGGAACCTTTTGGTTACTAAGCAGACACTCTACCAACTGAGCTAAACCTGTGCATTTTTTTCCAACTGTTACTGTTGTTTGTAAACATTTAGATTTTTTTTTTTGAAAATTGTGTAGAAATTTGAGTTTGTTTCTTTGTAAAAATATATTGTAATATTAACAGTTATCTTTTTATTCCTGTAACTGTTAAGGAAAAACATAGTGTGAATAAGGGTAAGAATCTTGGATGAGAAAATGTTTACAGAACAACTAGTAAGTTCTGCCCTTGTTTGGTCACATCAGGAGGATGGACAAAGGCCGCATCACCAAAGACCTACTGTATGGTGAATTAGTAGAAGGCACCTGACTAGTAGGGACACCACACCTGTGCTTTAAAGATGTCTGTAAGAAAGACATGCTACATCAACACCAACACATGGGAGGCTTGTGCGGAAGACTGTGCGACCTGGTGCTACCTCGTCAAACAAGGAACAAAAAGGAGAGAAAAAGATAGGAAAGAAGCAGATACAGAAAAGAGAGCCAGAAGGAAACAGACACATCAGCAAGCATCACTGTTTGTTTGCAGTCACAGCACCAGAGATTGTCATTCAAAAATTGATCAGTTCAGCCACTCACGCAGATACAGATAGAAAGAAAGAAAAAAAAGTGGACATTACGCCATCATCTTAAGTAGACGGAAGGATAATAACTACAAAGTTATATTGTTTCAAGTAACTCGTAATACTATGTAAATATCATGTGTACTAGCAAAAGTATGCACTCCCTAGGCACAAGTATTTAACTTTTAATGTAATAAAATATATTAATTTAGAAAAACTAACGAAACTAAATAAGAACAAATATAAAAAGATTACACTTACTAGCAAATATATGCATCCTCCGTAGGGTGCAAGTATTTAAGTTTTAATGTAATAAAATATATTAAATTAGAAAGGCTAATGAAACTAAATAAGATAAAGATTTGAAACAAAGGTGGGTATAATTGAAAAATAGAATAACTGAAACTTACTCTTCCGTCACTCTGGGCTTTCATTGCTAAATTTTCCTGATTTAAATAGTTAAAGTAGGAAGTAAAGAATAAAATTAGTTATTTCTTGTTAATGGATTTTTTAAAAGATTTATTCCCGAGATTTTTGCTCTTATTCATTAAGATAAAACCAAACAATTAGAAATGAATAATACTAAGCACATATTTATTGAAATCAAATTTTAATATCAATATGCAAATTAGCCTTCCTGTTCAAACTGTAAACCGCTATTTTGTTGTATATATATATATTATATCTAATATATAAAGGAGAGATTTTGGTATGTACGTGTTGACGTATAAGTTCCAAACAGGAGGTCACTCAAATTTTAAATCTTGCATACACATTAATATCCTAACTAAGAAACACGTCAAATTTGGTTATTGATTTTTTACTGATTAAGGGATGTAATTGATTAATTAAACCAAAATCACCCAATTTGCGGAACTGTCCATATACCAGCCCCTGCTGATAATAAAATATTGTCTCTGCTTATTGTTACAGTGATATCAGCAGCGAAGTTTTGATTTTAATGAATTAATTTTGCAGTCTAAGCCGTCGGAATTTATGGCCTATTTATGGTCCAATCTTTAATAATTTTTATATCGTTAGGAAGAAAAGAAAATACTCTTTCAAAATATGTAATTTGTGTTAGTTTTTATCAATTGAATCATTTTTTACAGCAAGTTAAAAAAAAAAAAAAATGGCTTCGGATTGCAACGCTGCCTGTGATTATTGCGATACAAGCAGTGCAGTTTATACCAGTCAGCTCGGAATCTCTCGCCTATTTATGATCTAATCTTTAAAATATTTATATCTTATTATAATGGAGATTGTGTGTTTTTCTGTCTGTAACCGAAACTATATTACTACTCAAGTCACAATTCCCTTAGTTATTTACGTCACTTTCTCCATGATTCTATTTCTATTTAAACCTCAATTAATAATAAAACTGTTTGACATTATTAATACTGTTGGCCTTACCTAAATACTAATAACATGCAATTGTATTTATATATACAACAAAATACCAGTTTTCAGTGTAAACGTAAAGCTAATTTGCATATTGATATTAAAAAAACTGAATTTAATAAAAATGTGCTTGGTATTATTGATTTCTAATTGTTTGGTTTTATCTTAATGAATATGAGTAAAAATCTCTTCAATAAATCCTAAAAGAAATTCATTAACAAGAAGAAATAACTGTAATTTTATTCTTTACTTCCTATTTTAACTAAATAGTTAAATTAGGAAAATTTAGCATTGAAAAACAGAAGTGATGAAAGAGTAAGTTTCAGTTGTTCTATTTTCCGATTATACCCCCCTCTGTTTCAAATCTTTTTGTTTGAATTCTTAATTAGTTTCATTAGCCTTTCTGATTTAATCTAATATTTTATTACATTTAAACTTAAATACTTGCACCCGGAGGGTGCATATATTTGCTAGTCTTTAGTAATAAGATGAAATAGTCTTTCTGAATATGTAATTTGTATGTGTTTTTATAGATTAAATTATTTTTACAGCGAGTTAAAAAACAAAAAACAAACTGCTACGTATAGGTGATAATACGAATAAGGTTTTTTTTTCCAGACTTAATTTGTCCATATTCTTACATTGTACAGTACACTCATTTTAATTTTAATTTTTGTAATGCATAAAAATTGTAGAAAATCAAAATTTACGCTTTATGGTTTGTTACGAACGCCTGTGCTGATTAGGAACGATCATACACAGTGTTGCACAAGAAGTAAAAAAATAAATACGACAAAGTCCCAAGTATGAAACGCTACGATTTCATAGAAGGGATAAAAGGGAAAATCAAGTCTTCTACTTCCTGCTTCCAGAGCGGCCGTGAATAAATCGAGAAAGAAGAATTAGCTCCGCTTTACGGGATGGAAGCTTGTGTGGCGAGCCGGAAGTTCATACTTCGACAGACAGAAGTCGAATGACAAAAATAAGTAGTTTGCGCATGTGGATTGCACACCCTAGTAAAAATAAAATTTAAAATAAAATTTGTAAAATTCAACCAATCAGAGGCGTTCCCGCTTAAAAAGAAAAATTATCGAAAGGAGCCTCGCGGAGCCTACCTGAATTCTATAAATACTCAGACCTTTTCATTTTCAAGCAGAAAGATTTTGCCTGCCAAAGAGAATCCTTGTCACATGTTTTAAGAATTTTTAATGCAGAAGGTACAAACTATCTATCTATCTATCTATCTTTCTCTCTTTAAATAATCATCGCTTTAAGAAACAAACTAAATATCAGTACAAATATAGCTTGACTGATGATTATTGTGACCTAAAAAAAACTTTAACGTCCTTCTCATTTTGTGAATTGTAAAATATTATCTTACATTTTACATTTGAACTTTAAAAAAAGAACTTTTGGCGGAACCTCGCCCAGTATTCGATGCTACCTTTTTGTATACATTTTGTTAATACAATTTTGTTTGTTTAATCAAGAGTTTTGTCTTCTATGCCATGTGCTTGATTGTTTTATGGTCTTTAAATGTTTGAACACTTTTATTAAATATTGACATCAAACAGCCCTACCTACCAACATAAGTGCTTTGTTTATCAAAATGACATGATTCGGTAGTAAATGACCTGAAAAGTTGATATCCCATAAAACAAAACAACTAACAACCAACATTTAAATTATTTAAAATACAATTTAAAATATTCCTCAGAATTTGTCTTACAAATTAAATTTTAAGTTTTATGATTTTACTCTTTATTGTGACAATCATCGAACAATGTTTTCTATTTATAAGTCAATAAACATTGCTGAGAAAGTTAACTCTTATAGTTTATATAGTGCAACTTTTCAGTTCTGAAAAATTGGCATATTTAAATATCATAGATTTCATAGGTGATATTTGAACTTTTATGAAAATTGTTGTTTTGTAATTAATACTAATGCTAAAAAAAAAAAAAAAAGTCTTAATTTTTTTTAAAGAACTACTGAAAACGTTGGTGGACCTGACCATCTGGAACGCCCCCCCCCATCTAAATTCTTTTTCCTTCAATGGATTATTATCGATTACAGATAATTTATGAGGAAGTGCATCCCGGTCTCCCACCTCAAAAACCGCTACCCGGTGACTATCAAAATAGCAACCCCAGCTCGTCGTAATTCTTGTTTATTTATCGTAATTTGTCGTAATTCTTGTTTAGATATGAAGATGAATATATAGTTTTGAATAGACTGAGATAGATAGATAAACAAACAAAATAATATAGATAGATACGAACAAATGGAGATAGATATTTTCGACAAGTAAATGTATGGGGGGGGGGTCCCTTCTTTTTTGTCGTAATTCTTGTTTAAAAACAAGACATTAAACAAACCTGAATAAAAAAAAATCTTAGTATTTAAAGTAATATAGATAAATATGAACAAATTGAGATAGATGGATAGTTTTGAATAGACTGAGCTGCGTCATTATTTTAATAGTCACCGGGCAGCAACTCTTGAGGCAGGAGACCGGGACGCACTTCCTCATGAATTACCCGATTACACACCAATCTATCAGATTTACAAAAAATTTTTTTTACATTCTTAAAAGTTCTTTATTTTTTGAGTTTTTAGGGGGTGCTCATTTCCCCGTATAAGTTTATAGTAAATCCCCCATATCGGAACCGCTCTACCTTAACAGTTGGACTGAACTTGCACAAAGGTGTCAAAATTAAGGTGACCCAGAAAAAACAGAACCCACAAATTTTGTAATAAAACAATTAATTTTAACTAGGGACTGGCAAACTGAGCCTAAAATGTGTTTTTGACAAAATGACTTTAGCCCCACTACAGAAAATAATTTACCAAAAATCAGGAAATTATCGGATTTTAATGAAATTTTCAGTGTTTATGTATCAATGAATGATCTTTATAATGCATTATTCATTTTATTTCAAAACTCATTTTTTTCAGGTCACTTAATTTTGACCCCCCTTATGCTGGGGGCGTAAAATTGTTTTGAGTTGGTTCTTGACTGATAGTAATTACAGTATAAATAATGAGATAAAAGACCGACGTTATGAATAGAAACAAAAAAAATTTTTTACGGTTGCGCTTCTATGAGAAAATAAGTACAGAAAATCGAAAAATAAAATGTAAAAAAATAAATAATCAATTTTTTGGAGATTTCTTTTTTACCCATTTCGATAATTATTTAATTGGCTATTATTTTATAAAAGAAAAAATTATACATCGATGTTTTTTCTGCTTAAAAAGGGGAGGGAGTACATTTTCAATCGAGTTTTTCTTCAAAACTTATTACTTTCGTCTAAAAAAAATAAGGTTTGCATTAAGTAGATATTTATTTTTAGAATCTACAAATAGAATATTTTAAACTTAACATCAGGATTTTCATATTTTAAATGAAAATTATATATTAATTTTTCATAGCAAAAATACTAAATTAAAGTTTTGAAATAAAATAACTGATGCATTATAAAATTCATTAATTGTTAAATCAATACTGAAAATTTCATTAAAATCGGATAATCCCAAATGTTACATTAAAATTGTAAACAAGCGCCTAAAACCATTGAAAAACAACCAAAATGGCGTCGGCAAACAAAATTGACCAAAACAAATACTTTTAAATCTTTTAAAAATAAACTGCATGTACCTAATAGAACAGAAAAACTTAACAATGTAATATATATTTAAATTACAACCGAATTAGACACATGTAAGGAAAGAAACAAAACAATTTTAACCCCCCTTCACAAAAAAATTGCCAAAAATCTGCTTTAGAGAGGGAAATAATTCTTGAAACTAAAATCACTGAGAATTTGTATATTTCAGGATTTGTATTTTCTGTTTTATAGTTTAAAATTATTACATTTTTATACAAATTGAAAGTATTCTAACTACTGTCTTCCACTTTCTCTCTCACTCCCTGGTGATCCAAATTTTATTTTAGTCCGGCCATGGACCGTGTACTTTAGCTAGTATATATATATGTTTATTCACATGTGTGTATACTAGCACTTTTGTCGGCTGCTAGGAATTTTAAAAGCGAATTAAAAATCATTAAATCTATTATTTTAGGTCAAACTTTGTCTAAA
>CM042172.1:41066368-41103868 GCA_023376005.1 Doryteuthis pealeii
ATATATATATATAATGTTTGTATATAATATATATATATATATATATATATATATATATATGTTTATATATATATATGTATATATATATATATATAATTATATACACAATATATATGTATAATATATATTATATATATACAATATATATAGGTATATCATATATTATATATGATAAATATATATGTTTATATATATATATGTTTATATAATATATATGTTTATATAATAAGATATAAAGTATATATATATATATATAATATGTATATATATAAAATAATATATATATATAATAAAATAATATATATATATATTATATTATATATATATATATATAACATATAATTGTTTATATATATAATATATATATAATACATTATATATATAATATATATATAAATAATTCATATAATTATATAACATTATATATACATTAATTTTCTTACCTGGCAAGTTTTGTATAAGTTAACCAAAAGAGGTTATTATAAGAGTTATACATTTACATTATATAATCAAATATATATATAAGTACTGACTAATCTCAGTGGATAAACTTTATTACATATTATGACTATCTTTTGAATATAGATGAATAATATAATTATTAAAACCTTACTTGTTTCTATTTTTCTATGCAGAGATCAAGATATTAAAATATGATTGTTATATATTTAATATAACATCTATGATAGTTACTAATAATCTTATAGCTATATTAAACAGTCCTATATTTCGTAATAATTGTATTGTATTATATATAATATTAATATCACGCAATGCCTATTAATAGGTAAATATCCAGTATTAGCGTATGTGAGATTGCCTATTTTAATTTACAAAAAACTATTATTATCCATGATCAACACGTGATATATAAAAATACTAAGGATTATCGTTATTTCCCATAATGTTATTATATTATAAAACATATTATATATATAATATAAACTACTATTGCTTAGTAAAAATCTTTACTTTATATTTGCATAAAATTATATCATTTAAACAGATGATCATATATTGACAAGCAATCTTTGGTCGTCCGTATTTCTCTAGACTATATATTGGTTACCTACTCTCATAGAGAAACCGGGAACATTATATATAAATTACTAATATAATAAACTATTCTCACCCCAGTTGGTGAGCGAGTGATTATATCAGCTTTATATACATATATATACAAATAAGCTAACTCTCTATATTAACACATATATATAAACAATAATTTCATCTAAATAATTTTCGTACCAGTATATATATATACATTTTACTACCCTCTAACTCTCAGGCCTTCTCATCACTCTTATATTAGTATCATCAAAGGATATGTTTGGTACTAGTTAGACCCGGATACGTGAGTTAATACTGCATACCCATATCTAAAATTTCAACTGTAACTTAAAGACAAAGAAGTAAATAAGATATATAGAAAACGAAGAGCAAGATAAAGGTATAATACGAAGCAAGCATAGAAGTAGAGTTATATATATAATGAAATCGAGAGTGTAGTGAGCGTAGTTGAATGAGATGAGGAAGAAGTCATGTAGATTTTGTGGAAATGAGTGAGTATAAAGAGACACTAGTAGTGAGTTAGAGAATAAAATAGGTGAAGGGTGATATATATAATATAAAACGATAGGTGATAGGATCTATTATTAGATAGATTAGATGAGATATAATTGTATAAAATAAAGTGAGAACAACATTAGGGAGAAATAAATAATAATATATAAATAATATATAATATTATAATAAAAACTCTATACTAGATATTTGAATAGATAGTAAATTGAGATAATAATATAATTAATAACTATTGACCTATTAGATTATTAGATTAGTATATTTAATATTAGAATCCATGAGTAGCAGTAGTAGTATTATTATATTATATAGTGAGATATGAAAGTGTAAGGTGAGTATGAGGAGGAAGGGATATAGATACCATAGTAAATGAAGGAGCGAAGTCAATAAGTAAAAATTAGTGATAATTATATTTACTATATTTTATAAATATACATATTATAATGAAATACAAATGATATAGTGAGTGAAGGGAGGATAAATCTAAATATAATAAACACTTAATTACTATCATATACCATTGATATATGATTATAAAACATCTAATACTCAGACAGTGTTTAGTGACGGAGAATTGAGAGCTCGAGATATAAAGATATAATAATAAAAGAACAATGACAAAAAAATCGTATTATAGTATAAACTTAGTAATATACTAATATATAATATTAAAAGCAGAATTATTAAATGAATATATATTATATATAAACTATAAATGAATTATATATATCCTATAAACCATCCTACATATAGTATTATGATATATGAAACACTGGCGAATAATAATATAATTATAATATATAAATAAACAGAAATGCAAGTAATAGAGAAATTATATATTATAAAACATTATTTGAATAAAAAATTAGATTAGAACGTATAAGCGTAACTAACAATATTAAATGATGATTTATATTTAAATAAGTGTGAAATTAATATAGATGCATCAGTAATAGAGGCGATTAGAGTGAGTTAAGTATATGATATTAAAAGACACAAGAAGTAAAGGAAAAAGAAAGAAAGAAAAGATAAATATAGAATAGAATAATAAAAGAGGATAATAGTTTACAGTATTAGGGAGATTATGTTATATGAGTAGAAATGAATATATAATTTAGAACACATGAAAAACGAAAGAAAAGTAAACGAATAAGAAATAAAGAAAGAAAAAGATATTAATTAATAGTATATAATAACGAATTAATTAATATATAAAAACATGATTAAAATAGTGATAGGTGATTTGAATATATGTGTGAAAGAGGCTGCTGGGATGTGAAAGATATGTGAAAGTGGAGTAGAATAGAGACAAAGATAGAAAGATAAGAAAGGATATGTAAGTTGAATAATAAGATAGCTGATAATAGCGACATATGTGAGACGATGAGGACATTGAGTGATTGGAAGAAACGAAAGATTGAAGAATATAAATGAAAAAGGTAAGATAGTTACTAAAACATAATCATAAGGAAATAAAATAAATTGTAAGATGATAAGAATGAATAAGAGAAGAAAGACAGAAGTACTAAGAACGAAAGAATGACAGAATGTGATAGGCTATAAAGAAAACCGCAAAATATAATATACCTACAAACAATTAATAATAAATAAGTATATAATAATAGGTGAATAAAAATAACAGTAAGAAGAATTGAGGTGAGGAAAATAAGAAAACGAATACAAAATACAGAAAACGAGTAAATAAGTAAATGAAAGAAGATAATATGAATTGAAGTATAATAAGTGAAAAAATAAAGGCTATATAAATATGAGTATATGAACATATTTATGAAGTATAAATATATAGTATATATAGTAAAAGACATATATCTACAGATAGTCGCCAATGGAATAGTGGATTAGAAAACTCAAATAAGAAGGGAACCGAACTCCAACAGCGCACATAGAGAGAGGAGAGCACGCAACGTACACATAGAGTGAAAGGAACAGAAGAAGAACGTGCGAAAGCCGGAGAGGCAATAGTAAGTGCTATAATAGAATATGTACGAGAACAGGAGCAACAAAAGTGGCGAAGGTAAGAACAGTAGGCAATAGGAGACTCACTACAAGTATGCATATGAAGCGTGAATTGCTAAAAATGGAATAGCTGCCTCGACAAAATGACTCCACAGACTAATTTTTAGTAATGTGGTATAAATGTTGTGTTCTCTCAGGTTATGCGATTGGTGTGGTTTTTTATTTTTCTAAACTTTCCGCTTCCATCTCCCCATCCATCGCCAATTCCTCATCTCATTGGGAATTTTACAAGTAGGATAGCAATACGCACTTCTAGAATCGCGAACTGAGGGTTATTTTTGGTGAAAGGGAGACCTCCGCAAGAGAGAATGCAAGGATTCTTTTATTTTTTTTATTTTGTGTTGATAAGTGATGTAGGGTCGCGCGGTCGAGCTCGCGATAGTGAGGTCCGTTAGGTCGTAGAGTAGAGTCTGCGCGTGTTGTTGTTGATTGTGTATGTATGTCTCGCTGGTGCTATGATTCTATACCTCTGGCTTGCGCCTTCTCGCATGAGACCTGAATCGTATTGTCTATCGATCTATACAACTCTCCGAGCGTGGTCTGTGCTGGTATAATGCTAACGAGTCGTTGGTTATCTGCTAGCGTGTGTGCCTAGAGTATAGTGAACAAAGTATTTGGAGTGAGCTGCACCGTATAGGCTGCGACGTTGCAGAATGAGGAGTCCTCAGTTGCAATGGTGAATATAATTCACCACGCTCATTATCTTTTTAGTATGTCAGACGTGAGAGATAATCGTGTTACGCGAGCTGGGCTAAAAGTCGAGAGCGTCGAGTCTACATACTTCTCTTCGTGTTTGGTGTTTACTTGTTCAAGTAGATGAGAGAAACATCTTCATACGACAATGTCAGATTATCGCAAGATTGAGATATACGTCTCTCGCATCTCGTGTCTAGTGCGCATTGTGCATAGCTGGGCCATAGAGCAGAACAAATTTGGTGGAATTGTAGGGTCAGGAATGGCGTGATTCAATAGCCCGGGCAGGCTCCAGTATTGTGTTCGGGTAGTGTAGTTCATAGAGAGAGAGCAATATGCAACACATCTCTGCGGAGATATTAGAGCTACTCTATTGCGAAAGTGCAGTGTAAAGGGTGAGATCTCCTACCAGATTATAATAGTATAGACTATGTGTGCGATTTAGTAGAACCGAGGTAAATCATATTTTCTGGCTGATTAGCGTATATTAAGAAAGTGAATTCATTAAAATGTTTAAATTATACAAACACAGTAATATGAGTTTATACATAGAGTAAGTGAAGAGTGAGCAAGAGTAAAAACGATTATGTAATAATTATAAGTAAAGAGATGGGAGGTAAGTGAGTGGGGAAGTTTGGTCACTTACACAATTAATGCATATCTCTAATATAGATAAAGAATATAGTGAAAAAATTTTCCAAGAAAGAAAGAAAAGAAAGAGGTGAAAATGAACAAAGATATAGAAACTCTCTTAATTCAGGAAGCGTGGGATGTCAGCCTAGGTCTTCTTATGGTGATATATCGTATAATATTCAATTTCATTAAATTGCACATTACGCTATTGTTGTCTCGGACTGAACACATCATGCGATTGTCTCTGAGGATAAAAGTGAACAGATATATTCATAATTGCTAAAACCCAGGTATCAGTCTATGCGAAAATTGACATAATCTTTAACATCTAATGTGTTCATTTATCCTATTAATACATTTTACTCACATTAATTGTGATTCGGTAATTTCCAATATTCCATTTTACCTTTCATTAATATTAATATACTAATAATATAAATTATTAATTAATGTTTATAATATACTATATTATATGAACATTATAATATTATAATATTATATTATATAGTACTAATATTATAACCATTTTTCTTTCCTTTAATCTATTTATTCCTTATGTTCAACACATTTATTATTATATATTATTGATCAATATTCATAAGCTATGATATAATATATATTAATGGACAATGGTTTTTACTCTATTAACTCAATAGCATGAGTTGAGTATGATAGTTTTTTCTATTTACCAATCATTGTCTCTCAATGATATCAATCAATTATATATTATAAATAAGAGTTTATTGTTGGTGAGTACAATATACTGATTTTATTATAATTAATGGACCTATACTAAAAATAGAAATCTGAAAGTTGCAAAAAGATTTCTAAGAGCTCCTTTCGAACCGAGCTGCAATATTTAATATAATTATATGCACATTTTACTCTTTAAAATGATATTACATATCGATGTTGCTTAAACTTTTATTTGAACATATGCCACGGTCGAAAAGGGTCCTTAAGACTCTTTATTTAATTTTTTATTTTTTCGTCTTCCTCATTATAATCACACTTCACTATAATTAGTAAGATAATAATATAATAGAGAAATAGAACTTAATTACGAATATAACCGAAATAAAGTATTATGATTATCATATTTATAATTGAATGAGCTTATTTTAATAATTTATGATATATACTATATATATTAATAATAAAATGGAATGATATATTAGTATATATTTGTAATCGTTAAGTTACGTACATTATTAATATCTCCAAAACGAGTATATATATATAATGATGTGTTCACTCTCACATTCAATAATTCTTGTCATTATTACACCTATTGATATTCTATCTTATAACTATAAGAAACAATCGGCCAAAATATTTGGTGTTCTATACTAATGTTGTATAATTTAATTTATTAGTAATTAAGGCAACCTATTATAATTTAATTAATTAAACATAAAATTCAAAACTAGATTCTCTCAGGAATAAGTATTATCTTTATTATATGGCTGCTCACTTATTGTGCTGTATGTTAATAATCAAGCAGTATAGCTTGAGCTTGACTATTACTGTTTACTTATATTATCAGCTAGCTCCGATAAAGATGGAATGTAAGAAGAAAGAAAGGAATGAATTTAATAGGCAGCCCGTGTGTATAGTACCAGTCATCAAATACACAAATCTGCTACATAACGTATCCGGTGAACATTTAAATATTTTATTAACGTAAATATGCAATAATTTCTTGTTTTCTTTTTTTTTGTCCAGTCTTTTAAAAATATTTATTTAGGTTAGTGACGAGAAAAATAATCTTTCTACAATATGTAATTTGTATGAGAGTTTATCTATGCATTTATATGAATTTATCTTAATTTATATTAAGTACGTGATACTATTATAAATTATATCTAATATGGTTTTATAACTACATAATACCAGAAAGTATCGTCAAATTCTTAATATTTAATACTAATAACATTTTTAACTCTGAGTGATAAAATGATACGTAACAAATTAATCTTTGTTATTCCATAAATCCTTATAATAATATTCTGCAAAATTCAACAATTGTTTTCAAAAAATCACAAGTTCTGGCGGTTTACATTATATAAATAAAAAATAGCAGATAGGTATTGTTATATGTGTAATTGTAATAAAAATATTACATGAAATCTTGATTTAATAATAATCATCTAGAGTGAGAGTGTAGTGCATGGGGCTTATGTAAATATATCACTATATATATATATTAATGTAATATATTAATTAAAGTATATAGTAGCAATAAAAAAAAATGAGTAAAAACGAGTTGTTTTTGATAATTAATATATACTTAATGAGTGAAAATCGGATAAAATTAAGTTTTTACCTAATTAATTACATTTTCTATATATTATGAAGAAGTTTTAACTAATTTGAAAAACCGTTTTAAAATAACAATATATAATGTTTTTTAAAATAATTATCTATGAGTTTACAGCTAAAATAGATATATTGACTAATAACTCGAAATAATTTCAGCTTTATGTTAAATAATGATTTAATAATTGAACGGAAAACTAAATGTTTAAACTAGTTTACATTTTCGCACCCATTTAATCAATTGAAATTTAAATGTTTATAATGAACTAATTAGTTTTGTGTGTGTATATAAATATAAAATTATATGATAAAAGTGAAAATATGTTCTGAAATAGTATTTATTATATTTTCCTTCATTATTTAAAATAATACTATGTGTTAGGGGGGAAATTATTTATTAATACTGCATATATATATATAATAACTGGATGGTCTCCCCCTCAAACCTATTAATATTACTTATTATAGAAATCTGAAAATATAATAAAAAAATATAAAAGATTATAAAATACTAGATATATTAATTATTATTATGCTCTAATAAAAATAATAGTTTACTGATATAATAATTATAACAGAATGATAATTCATTTTTAAACGTTTTTTATACGGGATGTTTCTAGTATTTAGTTTAATAAAAAAAAACATGAATTATGATATAATTATCTACTAACTATATAATATAAAGTTGTCAAAACTATTTATGATTAATTGAAGAATATGTATTCATAATATAACATATAATTAATCTACAAAATATTTAACGGTGTTATCTTATTACATAAAACAATAAAATTAAGTATTTTCATATGTGGGAGGTTATTAATAAATAAGAAATTAACCTAAAATGTTTAAATCAACTGTAATAAAATACTATTAATTATGTTTAGAGTGTGATTTATTTAAAAATATGATCCTTAAAATGTTTTCAATCCTGGTTTATATGGAACAGGTTATAATATATAATGGTTCTTAACTATAGCTACTTTTAGCTTATATAAGTATATATAATTAATATATATAATAACGGGTTTATACATTATTATAAATTATATATATTTACACTATATATATATATATACCGACTGAGTATAAATATAGGTGATATATAAATAATAAAATTACTATCTATGTAAGCGGAGAAGATCTACTGGACGAGGCTGTTTAGCATCTTCTTACTCAAAGTTTATATGAATGTGTATAGTATTAATACCTATACTGGAAAAAGATCAATGTATATTATCTAACCTTCATACAATGTATCAGCTATGGCGTCAATATTATATGGAGATATCATAATTCTACTTTGAGCATATATTAAATGGATTGTCTTGTGAGAAGAAGGAAATACTATGACTCTTCAACTCTAGTGAGTTAAATAACTTTGCCTTAATATAATCTGACTTGTGTCCCGTACTCCATGTCTCGATAGACGGTGGTTAGGGTTTTAGGTCTTAATATATGTGAGCGCATATTATAAAGGTTATAAACAGAGTAAACTAAGTAGGCGGACTAGGCCTTATATAGTTCTGTCGATATATTTCAATTATAGCACGCTGGACATTGTAAGTGATATTCTATTCTACTATCTTTATTATTGCTACAGTACAAGTATATGTAGACTTAAGGAAATTGTTTCTGCGTATTGTGGTGGTGAAGTCAGCTAAATATGTTATCTATATAAATACCGTATAACTCGCTTACTATATATAACTCGTTCTTATACTACCTCTCATTAAATCATTACCTGACACATATACAATAAGCCGGAATACAAAAAATATCTACATCTTAAGTCTCTACTAACTGATTATATATATATATATCATATATATATATATATATACTAATATATTATATATAATATATATAATGTTATATATATATATATATATATAATGTTTATATATAATGTTATATATATATATATATATAATAATATGTTATATATATATATATATATATATATATAATGATATTATATATATATATATATATATATATATATAATAATATGTTTATATATATATATATATAGATATATATAATAATATAATATAGAATATATATATTATATAATATATATATAAAATAATGATATATAAATATATATTTATATATATAATGTTTATATATATATAATATATATTATATATAGTATATATATATATATATATATATATAATGTTATATATATATATATTATATATATAATGTTATATATATATATATATAAGTATATAATGTTATATATATATATATATATATATATATATATGAATGATATATATATATAATGTATTATATATATAATATATATATAATGTTATATATATAATGTTATATATATAGTATTATATTTATATATATATATGAATATAATATATATATATATAGTATATATTATATATAATGTTTATATATATATATATATATATATATATATATGTTATATATATATATATATAATGTTTATATATATATATAAGTTTATATATATAATAATGTTTATTATAATATATATATAATGTATATATAAATAATGTTAATATAATATATTATAATAAATTAATAATATAATATTTATGTTATATAATTATATATATAATAATATATATAATGATTATATATATATATATATATAATGTTTTATATATATATATATAATGTTTATATATAATATAAATAAAAAAATAACTATACATTTAATTAACCATTAAATTAATAAATCCAACGGTAGACACATAGATCTCAGCTTGTTTGTGTTAGATATGCAATGTATGATTTCAATTAAACTTGGTTTTGAAAAAATATTTTTCAACATTAAATGTATAGTAATTTGAGTTTTTTGTTGTTGTTGTTTTTTTTTTAGCAATACATAATTAAAAACAACCTTAATCCCCAAACCCCTAAACCGTAACCCAATTCGCAAAAAGTTAATTCATAGACTGTAGTTAAACTGTCATGGAAGACCACCAAAAAACTTTCCGTTTTAATTTTCCGACCAATTTGCAAGTATAGCTGATTTTAAAACACTTATTACACTCTTCTTCTTAGAAATCTAAAAACAAAAGAACATGGTTATTTCCTATAACTCCAACATAAACAAAGGGAACCACTCTTGACTGATAAATTATCTATTATATTTCCATTTATAAACTAACCCTAACCCTAAACCCTAAACCCTAACCCTAAACCCCGTCTTCTTTTTCCTACTAGATCAATAAATAATGGCAAAACTTGCAAATCGGTCGGAAAATTAGTGTGACCCAGAAAAAACAGAACCCATAAATTTTGTAATAAAACTGTAATTTTAACTAGGAGGTTTAGGGTTTAGGTTTAGGGTTGGAGTTTAGGGTTAGTTTAATGGGAAAATAAATAAATAATTTGGGTTCTGTTTTTTCTGGGTCACCATAATTTTCCGACCGATTTGCAAGTTTAGCCTATATAATTTATCAGTCAAGAGTGGTCCCCCTTTGTTTATGTTGGAGTTATAGGAAATAACCCAAGACATACTGAAATAGTTTCACTTTTATATAAACTCATTGATATTTTGTGCCAAAATAATAAGAGTGATCAAAGTTAAAGGACCTTAAAAAAAAAACAGAATGTTTTAAAATAAAAAAGCTAATGCATTATACAATTCATTCATTGATAAATCAACACTGAAAATTCATTAAATCAGATAATTCCCTGATTTTAGTAAATTTTTTTCAATCAGAGGGGTTGAATTGATTTGGAAAATTTTTTTTAATATTAATTTGTCTAAAGGAAGTTAGTGTAGGAAAAAGACTGAGATCCAACTTAAAAAGCAGCTCAGTCAAGATAGACTTCCACAGTGGAAAAGATACTTCAAGAATCTGCTTGGAGGCAATCCTAAAACACATAGATAATACTCAAAAGATTAATAGCAATTATGCTGGACAAAACACATCTCTAAAATTGTCAAAAGGCCGAGGGGTGTCCTGGTGTCGCTCAGCAAGACAGCACTCACCAGCTAACTATTTAAAGCTGTACAAAGCTATGGTGCGGCCACACTTGGAATTTGCCATCACCCTGTTTAACACCATAGTTACCTTATTTTTCTTTACACTTGCATTGTGATAGCCTTCAAAACCAACCACCAAACAAATATATATATATATATATATAAATATATTAATATTTTGAAGGCCAATACAATGCGTATGAAAAATAAAAACAAAAAGATGTTATATTATAAATAACATCTTTTTGTTTTTATTTTTCATACGCATTGTATTGGCCTTCAAAATATTAATATATTATAACATACTTAACAATGCTTCAAGCAAATTACCAATTGCTTTTTATATATATATATATATATATATATATATGTATATACTAGCAAAAGTATCCATGACTGGACTAAAACATTTTTAAGAACACCAGGGAGTGTCTAGACATTTGCTCTAGGCTTCTTGAAATAGGCTATAAACCTAAAAATTTAAATCTTCTGTTATATCTTTTATTTATATTTTTTACGATATATATATATATGCACATTAGATATGTACATATATAGTTGTATATGCATTGAAAATATTTATATTCATATTTATAAAATCCTGTAAGCATATTTTCTCTCTGAAAAATCAATCTCACTCTATTAATCGGATCAACTGTCATGAGAAGTCATACATTGTGAACAGACCTGTAGCTAGAAATATTCAAATTAAGGGCTGTTAACTTAAGAATCAAGGAGTCCCCATGGAAAATTTACTGGTGACTGTTAATAACCCTTCACCACTTAGAGGCATGGGATTTGGTCGCCATGACAGACACATGATATAGTTTTGTTAGTTATTCAGATTGAACAAGGTCAAACAAACAAGGTCTTGTTATGTTTGATAAATAATTAAGATAATGACCAGCCTAGCCCAGCCCAAAGAAGTAAGAAGAAATAAGAAAGAATTCAACACTTAAAAGTAGATAGAAGTCATCCCAAAGAACAATGGTGGCCAGACAAGATAGCAAGAATCAGTCAACAAGCAAAAACAACTATCTCTAATGTCTCTCTGTCTCTGTCTCTCTCTATTATATACCCGAGGATGGCAGAAGTATATATATGGCTATACATCAAATCTACCCCACGGGTAATTCCATGCCAAATCATCCAGAAAAAAGTAAAATTATCACCCACCCACTTCAATCTTTCTGATAATTGTACAGTTATGGACTATGTTAATGTTAGAAATCCCCCAAAATTTGAGCTTCCAATTCCAAAAATTGGCAGAGTTATGTCCATTTTTAGCACTACAAATAATGTTCAATATATGTGAAATAATAATAGAAAAAAACTTTTCCAATGATGCTAAGGAGTGATATACCCCGATAATTGTTGTAGTCGCTCGGGTCTCCTTTATTCTTGTATAGAGTGACAATGATAGAGTTTTCGTGCCAACAGGATCCTCATTCATGAAATGCTATTTGCTGATAACACAGCCTCGACGTCACACACTGAAGAAGGCCTGCAAAAAAGCTTGTCAGTCGCCTTACACATGCTTGTAAGGAGTTCAGACTTTCCATAAGTCTAAGACCAAAGTCATGGCACAAAACGTGGACTCTCCTCTAAACATCAATATTGATGGGTGCAACCTTGAATCTGTGGAGAGTTTCAAGTACCTCGGGTCCCCCATCTCCAACTCAGTTTCTTTTGATTCTGAAGTCAACAGTAGAATAGCAAAAGCAGCAGCAGTCATGACCAAACTGAGCAAGAGAGTCTGTGTGATACTATGCATTACTGCACAATGCAAATCTGGTGCAAGCAAGTGTGTGTGTGTGTATGTGTATGTAACTGTATAGTTATATAAATACATAGTAGGAGACTAGCCACATATAGGTACATATATGTGTATTCAGTGTGGATCATAGGGGTGTGCGTATATATATATATATATATATATATATATATATATAGTATCTGATCCAAAAGTGCTCTTTTTATCATATGGGTGCTAGAAGGCGGTGGCTGCGGGTCTACATGTCCTGGGAATGACATTAAACTCTATCTGATGGTGAGGTTCCAGTTTTGGAGGTTTGGGGAATGTGGAGCACCCCTTCATCACCATTGCTCCCTGGTCCACTCTGACCCGGAGTGGTAGTACCTGTTAGGGTCCCATCTATGGGTTAAATAGAAAAATGTATTCATAAAAAAATTGTATTATCCATTAAGAATTGATTTATTTCAAAACTTTATTGGCATTAAATGACCCACTGAGGTTGATATGCCGTAAAACAAAACAAACCAAAACCAAAAAACCAAAAGTGCTCAATATATTAAAAATATAGAGCAGTAATAATACTAATAATATTATTGTTAGATGGAAAATAAATATAGAAATTAGAATTAAGGAATGAATACATGTGTTACATTTTTTTCTCAGTTTTCGCATGCAGGCCGCACGCAAAGATTGACAGAAAAATAACGTAGCGTTCAACCGTTATTATCCAATAAATATATTCAATTTTAACTGAGGAATTACATCAACTTGGTTAATGTAGAGTGGGGTCCTGAGGAGATCATTTTTTTGATCGAAACCATGGTAGACCCTTTATTTTCCATCTAACAATAATATTATTAGTATTATATGTATATATATATATTATATGTATCAATAACTGTATGTATGTATGGGTGTCGATGGCAAGTCAGTAGGACCATTAAAAACTAAAGTGTAGAATTAGAATAGATAAAAAAGGTGATAAGATCATTAGCCAGACGAAATGTCTGGTTTTGGGCAAAATTTGGTGGTTAAGTGGAGGTCAAAACAGCAATAAAGTTTGACCCCCCCCCCTTCGGCAGTACATAGATGATAAGATAGCAGCAGATAGGAAGAATGACTGGGGAGAATGAATGAAGTTATATACCTCATCTCTTGTCATTTTTTGGATGTGTTCACCTAACTTGGTTTTGTCTTTATCTTGTCTTTGTTTTTTCTATGTTGATTGTTTTGTTCCCCTTTTCAGTGGAGGGCTACCTGGAGGAGCTTTTGTCATGGACACAATGAGTAGAGGTCCTAAAGTTAGCTAGCAGACGATACGAGAATACGTCCAGAGAAATAAAATAGAACCAGTAATTGTAAGATGAAAAGTTGCAGTAAATGTGCAAAGGTATGCAGTAAAGAATGTGCAGAAGGCATCCAGACGACGCAATCCAACATGTGCTGGATTGTGCCAACATGAACAGCATATTTTCCATTCTCTGTGAGAGGCATCTTCACTGGCTTGGGCATCTCAGGAGAATGGAAAATGGCCGCATCCCAAAAGATATTTTGTATGGCGAATTAGTAAAAGGCTCCCAATTGGTAGGTAGACCATGCCAATAATTTAAAGATGTCTGTGGGAGAGATATGAGGATATGCCACATTGACACAAACACGTGGGAGGTAGATGCAAAAAATTGAGCAGCCTGGCGCCTTAATGTTAAGCAAGGCACGGAGAGGAGTGAGGTGAAGAGGAGAGTAGCCTTGACAGAGCCAGAAAGAGGGAGAAAAGACAGCAGCTCCAGAAAGCATCACAGTTTGTGTACAGTCAGTGCACCAAAAACTGTCACTCAGGAATTGGCCTGCACAGTCACTTGCGCAGATGCAGATTTTTTTTTTTTTTTTACACTACGCCATCGCCCTTAGTGGATAGAAAAGTGCCAACAAAAACAACATGGTCATTTTGATAGAACTTAGGACAAAAGTGTATCATGATAATACACTTTTGTCCTAAGTTTTATAAATATACTAGAAAATACGTGACCCGTTGGGTCACCCATTGTGCTCGGTTTAGATTGTTGGAAAAAATCACATGATAATATTATTTCACTAATTTAAAGTTTTCCCAAACTGTCCAAATAAGTTATTTAACTGGAGTAAACATTTTCAAATGACCAAAGGAAGAACAAGAGAAGGGTCACTTGGTTAGTTAATTTGTAATTAAAGGTAAGTAGGATTTTAATCATGGATATCCATGACAATCTCTAGCCAACCCTACCCTATCAATCATTGTTCTCAAGAGGTCCTCTTCACAGCATCCAATATCTGCACAGAGTTGGTCAATGTACATCTTTGCTCAACGGTCCACACTGGCGTGCCTGTCTGCTGGTTTCCATACAAAAACATCATGAGTTTGTCCTTGATTCTCCAGCAGTGTCCAGCATTTTACTCAGATTGTTTGTGTGATAAGTGGCAAGTGGCCATACAGCTGCTTTCTCATGGGGTGTTGCTTCCACAACTTTTTTGAAATTACATACTGCATTCTTGTGCAGTTCCCATGTAGCTTATTCTCTAGGTGCTATGTTAGTGTCCAAGTGGTGCAGTTGTACAGTAGCAATGATACAGCTATGGTTGTGAAGAATTGTTGCTTTAACTTGTCAATGAGATCAGATTTCTATGTGACTGATAGTCCATGGAAGACATGCCTTTCACTATGCATTGATTAACATGGCTTTCTTTAGATAAGATATTACTACCTAGCTACGTTAATTGTAACACCAATTTCCAGGGTTTATCATCGAACGTGGAGATGCCTCCTTAATTTTAAAAACACATGAACTTGGTTTTATCGGAGTTCACATAGAGGGTGATGTTCCATGCTGCATTCGGTGCAGAATATTGCCTGCTTCTTGCCTTTTAAAAAATAATTATTTATAACATCTAATGATGTTTACTTATGTAGTCTAGGCATATTATAAATATATATGGTGCTAACATATCTCCAAGAAAATATATTTAGTATTGTAAAATAATGGGTGCAAGAAAAATAAAACATTTATTGCAAAAACACAGACATAAAATGAGGGTTCAATTTATTTTATTGTAGGAATTTATGAGGAAATT
The DNA here is from genome assembly GCA_023376005.1 of Doryteuthis pealeii. NCBI lineage: Eukaryota > Metazoa > Mollusca > Cephalopoda > Myopsida > Loliginidae > Doryteuthis > Doryteuthis pealeii. The sequence continues at coordinate 41,082,484 of CM042172.1, forward strand.
GTTCTTCTTTACCCAGGTAGGAAGTTCATAAATAGCACGGTTCGAATTTTCAGAAGGCATCATGTAGCGTTTTTTAGGGCAAGGGGCCAGAACGCATTAATGCGATATGCACCAATATGTTTCGCGCGTTGATCCCCTGTACCAAGATTTTAGTATTAAAACTGATTATTTGAATTGTACTGTTTCACCTGGTTTTCTTCATTTTAGTATTAAAACTTCAATTACTTATCTCTTATGGTTTTCTTCATTTTAGTATTAAAACTTCAATTACTTATCTCTTATGGTTTTCTTCATTTTAGTATTAAAACTTCAATTACTTATCTCACTTAGAACATTACCCTCCTAAAAACTGTACAAAGACGTGCAACCAAACGAATATCCTCCCTCAAGCATCTGCCACATTCTCAACGTCTTGCTGCCCTGGGAATAGATTCATTAAAACTCCAGCGTCTGGCAACTGACCTGATAAACGCTCATAAGGTCATTAATCATCTTAACAACAGCAACTTTGAGCACCTTTTTGATCTCCATGTTTCTAACATAGGTGGGTATGCTTACAAAGTCAGAAAACAGCATAGCTCACATGACTTTTGGAAACATTTTTTCACGCTCAGAGTTGCCAAGGCATGGAATAAGCTGCCTGCATCCATTGTTGGCTGCCGAAACACTACATCTTTCAAAGCCTCCATGCTTCCTGTAGTCCACCAACACTATACCTGATACCCCCATCCACACACATATGCATGTGTATTATTACTGTACGCTATTCATGTTCCTGACACTAATACATTATTCTGTATACTAAACATGAGACTTTAATGAGTTGTGGTGCACCTGAGCACTGTACACAATAAATTTTATTATTATAATTGAAAAATAGAACAACTGAAACTTACTCTTCTATCACTCCCGTCTTTCATTGATAAATTTTCTTAATTTAACTATTTTGTTAAAATAGGAAGTAAAGAATAAAATTACAGTTTGGTAATGGAATTCTTTTAAGATTTATCCCTGAGATTTTTGCTCATATTCATTAAGATAAAACCAAACAATTAGAAATCAATAATACTAAGCACATATTTATTAAAATCAAATTTTTAATATCAATATGCAAATTAGCCTTCCTATTCACACTGTAAACCACTTTTTTGTTGTATATATAAATACAATTGCATGTTATTAGTATGTAGACCCGCCCCTCGTGGCTTTACAAGTTAATAATGTTGATCGCAGGGGGCTATCCTCGCAGGCAATATCTGCCCCCTTGACTTAAAGGGGCAGGGCTGGATTTATTGCCCAGTGCCTGAGGCGCCCCCCTTGAGGGTGAATGCCGACGGGATCGACACAATTTTTTTCACCTGCCACCCATGAGTCTCGGCTTGTGGGTGGTCCCACATAAAAACGAGACCTTATGTCCAACCCATACAAGTGGGGTATGAGGTAAATAAATGTAGATCTGTCCCTCAAGTGTCCAGTGGCTTCGGCCGTGGCTACAATTAACAGCATTGGGCTATCCCCCCAGGCAATACCTGCCCCCTCGATTTAAAGGGGCAGGGCTGGGTTTATTGCCCAGTGTCTGAGGCGACCCCCTTGAGGGGGAATGCTGATGGGATCAATGCATTTTTTCACCCGCCACACATGAGCTTCGGTTTGTGGGTGGTCCCACATTAATAGGGCCTTGTGCCTAACCCGTACACATGGGGTATGAGGTAAATACTAGTATGTAGATAAGGCCAACAGTATTAATGATGAAAAATAATTTTATTAAGGAATATGACGTAAATAAATAAGGGAATTGTGACTTGAGTAGTGATATAGTTTCGGTTACAGACAGACACACACACATACAATCTCCATTATAACTTATTATAATGGAAATTTCTTTTAAATACTAAAATAAGGTCATTTTTTTTAAGCAGCAAAGAAGCAGTTTAAATTCAGTTCCTTCTTCTAGACCAGTTTCCTTACCAATTTAGATTAGATTAATAGTTTTGGTTTTATTATATTTACCTGTAGCTTCATGTTCTTGTGTCCCATCATCACCATCATCTTCATCATCATCGTCGTCATCAGTGTCATTTGCTGAATCATCATTTACAAATATCAATGTTTAACTAAAACAATTATTTTTATATATGGTTATGGATATTTCCTATAAATCCAACATAAACAAAGGAGAACCACTCTTGACTGATAAATTATTTATTTATTTATTGATCTGCTAGGAAAAAAGAAAACGGGGTTAGGGTTAGGGTTTAGGGTTAGTTTAATAGGAAAATAAATAAATAATTTATCAGTCAATAGTGGTTCCTCTTTGTTTATGTTGGACTTATAGGAAATAACCTATGTTATGTATGAAATTTCATTTATTGTTATTATTTTTATTATTATATATTATTTTTATAAAAAAAATATAGATATATTTTAAAATATTAAAAAATATATATATTTTAATATATTCTAAATATATTTTAAATAAAGAATTATTTTAATAATAAATATATTTTAAATAAAATATTTTAAATAAATATATTTTGAATATTTCTATTAAAAAAATATAATTTTTATTAAAAACATCTTATAAAATCTTATATATTTCATTATCATTATTATATTATTTTTATTTATTATTATCATTATTTATTTATGTTATATATGTTATTTATATATATGTTTATATATTGGTTTGATGGTTGGTTTTGAAGGCTATCACAATGCAAGTAAAAAGAAAAATGAATTAGCTATGATGTTGTTTGTTTACCTTTGATTTATTCTTAACATTTCAAGATGAAAATCTCTTTGTCAGAAGATTTATGAAAAAACAGAATGAACAATTACTAGCAACAACTTCAAATTTTCAGAAATCTTCGGATGAAGAGATCTTTATCTGGAAATATTAAGAATAAATCAAAGGTAAACAAACAACACCATAGTAACCTTATTATTCTTTACACTTCTATTGTGATAGCCTTAAAAACCAACCACCAAACAAATATAAACACAATGCTTCAAGCAAATTATAAAACACTTTTAAGTTTATATATATATCTATTATTTATCTATATTACATTGGCATTTCAGTCTTGGAAGACTATAATATAGTTTTTGTGCCCCTGAAGTTACAGCGCTTCCTGTGACTGTAAAGTCCAATGTTAGAAAAACATTCTCAACTACAGATGTCACATGTGAAGGCTGCCCCTGAAGATGTTGATGTGTCGGTGCTTTGTTGCAGCTGCTTTCTTCTGAACCTCTTGGCTTCATGGTGTTGCGACAGGGTGACTTCAGACATATATATTTATTATTTATTTATATATGTTATTTATAAAAATATTATGTTATTGGCTGAAGCATCTGTTTTGGTAGTTGTGAAGTCTTGTATTGTTATAATGTTAGCTATAACAAAGGCGTCATTATATAAAATATACCTTTATTTATCTTTACTGGGTATACAGAGATATGTTATTAACCGGTGTATCTATGGCTGTGTATGCTCAAAGTGTCCATGTGTGTGTGACAGTTCACTTTGTATTCCTACGCTACAGGGTTGTACTGAGGTGTGTAGAGAAGTAGTTCTACACTATTTTGACACTATGTTGCCATAAGGTCAGCAACAGTGTTTTTACATAGCACCACCTCACTCTGATTCCTCTGCTTTGATTTTAAGAAAGTGAGCTGTGGAAAGTCACATAAAATCTGCTGCTTCAGATGTTGGGTCTTGGCTATTATAGAAGTCCCTTCTACTGACATAATGAGATTACTATACAGCTCAGACAGTTTTGACATGTGCAATACCTCATTTCCTTCAATAATCTTTTTTATTATAATATCTTCCTTGAAAATATTGTATGCAACACTGTGTTTGGGTTCATTATTTGTTTTCTTTTTGTATCTCAAGAAATTAGTGTAATTCAATTTACATGTATGGTGATATCTTATCTCTGCAGCTACAAGATCTTTACGTTGTAAGTGACAAAGAAGATTTTCATCGTGTTTTAGATTTGCAGCAACTAAAATTTCATTTACACTTTTACATTGTTGCAAGGGTTCCCTGGTGCGCCTTCCATCAATTCTGTTTCTTTTGTCTTTTGCAAAATATGCATTTGTCAGTGTAAACAGATAAACAAATAGTTTGATCATCTGTATCAGAAATGGATGGATCAAAGTTACTACTGCTCCTCAGCTTCTTCTTTCTGTGTTCCGGCTCCTCATCACTAACTAAAGGTGCAGTGAATATTAAAAGCTTTTCAGTGAGGCTGCGTTTCTCAAACCTCTCCAACCTGTAACACACAAGCATAGATAGCACTGACAACCTTGTTTTATATGATAAAATCAATGCTACAACAGTTTTAAAAATATTGTAGGTGTAAAATTCCTATATTTCCTAAGTAAGATTATAATTGCCAAGAAAAATTTAAATAGCATTCATTTGTACATCAAATTATTTTTAAACAAATGCAGAACTCATTGCTATGAGAGTTTATTAAATATGTGTCAGAATATATTTCCTTTATTTATCCTTTAGGTTAGCACCTCAAAATAAAATGAACTATCAGGATATTAGCCAGAGTCTAACGAAAGTACAACAAAAAAAGATTACACAAAGAAACAACATGTTACATAATTATGGATCCCTAATATCTTTTTAAGGTAGTATAGAAATCCTTATGGCGATCAGTACAGCTGATGGTCTTGAGAGTGAGTGACAGCGTTTGACCTCACTCTCACCTTGCGTTCTGGGGAGAACCGTGAGAAACGGAACCCCGATAGAAAGGCCCTTCCGGTTTAAGGTGTAAGCAACTCAGTTAGTTAGTAGACAGTTGCAGTTAGTCAGTTGCAGAGTTAGAAGCTAGCAAGATGTGACTCTCCGCGTGCATTGTCTGGTCTGGGGTTCATGAATAAAGTAACATCAAAAGTAAATCGAAGTCTTGTTGTTATTACTAAAAGCTAACAATAGCACAAGGCTTCTGATAAGGAACGCTCCCCAACAGAACCAGACACGGAACCCAGTTAAGAAAGACCAGACCAAGATAGACGATAGAAGATATACCAGATCCGGCCAGAAGAATAAAAGAAGTATATAACATAATATATCTATTTGGTACTGTGACGCCGCCACTACGTTACAAACAAATACACTGCTGTAAGCCTAAATAACCTTTTATTAATTAAAGGAAATTCTAATTATTCTGCCTACCACTTGATGTCAGCAAACTCATGATTGAATATAGCCATTACTTGATAAAATAAAAAAAAAGAAAGTTCAATGGTGAGCTGTGCGAATGTGGCTTTTTAGTCCAGCTAAAGTCTTGCACATCTTCCCACACTCACAAGTTATTCCAGTGTGCACAGGGTATCTTATTGGTTCGTTTTGCTGATGCACAATTTGTTGACTCATCAGGCCAGTTCTGCTCAGACACGGTCTTCCGCACTCTTCAAACTGTTCAGTCAGTAAAACGGTAATTCTGGGGGACATAAGTCCAAATGGATTATCTTCCCTTGCTGCAGTTGTTCGCTGATAAAATCGGGAATTCTGAATTCTTTTCTCTCGGGCACCGCAATGACTACACATGGCATAAATGCGTGTTGTCTATATCCATCGAGTGGGGGGCTTTGCCCCCTGACCAGCTACCAGTAAGTGGTATTCCTTACGACACAAGTCCTACACCTACTTTCTTTATGCATGTTCATATATTTGTACTGAATGTATTTTTCTGTGTGCTCACAGAATAAAGTCTGTTATTATTTTATAACTTTGTTGGAATATTTTATGTACCCATATGAACCCTCGTTGGAAAGTTACTCTAAGCCTCCAAACCTTCCAAATAAGAACTTTACATCTTATAACACAATACACCAATTTGATGCGCTTGCTCGTCTACTGTTACTTGAATGTTCTCATTGCAAACATCTCGTTTTAACTATTCGTGCTGCATATGATTGGTCTCAAATTTGTTTCTGCCTTCCTGCAAAGTTTTTCCTCCACTTCCCACAATCCAAAGCTTTACTCTCCCAGGTTTTCTCGTCTATGCTACAATTTTTCAAGGTCGACATCAAGCAATCCTTGTACCTCTTATTAATTAAAGGAAATTCTAACTGTTCTGCCTACCACTTACATACATTCATACTTACATTCACATACATACATACTGTCAGAAATTCCATGTGAATTATCTTCCCCTGCCACTAGGGGGACAAATCGCCAATGGGATATTGGCGCGAGAATCAAAACCCTATGTCACTCATCAAGGATCTGTTACTGGAGAGAGACATCAAAAGACACGCTCTCTCACTTAGCCCAAAATCAGGGCCTACTTATCAGGGAACCGTTACTAGAGAGAGACGTCAAAAGAAACACTCTCATCACTTACCCCCAAAACAGGGCTACTTATCGAAGAACCATTACTAGAGGAGAGATGTAAAACTAACGTTCTCTCACAGACCAAGCCCCAAAACAGGGTCCATTTATCACAAGAACCTTACAACCAGATACCGTCTAAGGCATCGTACCAGCATACTACAGAAAAGCCGGTACGAACGCACACTGACCAAAGGAAAAACAACTACTGAGACGAAGCGTCTTAACTACATTTCCCACCGACGAGAAGAAAACTGTTATCTCCAGTACTACAAGAAATCCCTCCATAGATGAGTCTTGTAGCAAATACCATTAAATTTGCAACATTTTATGTAATTTTATGTCAATTGTTTTGTGTTGTTCCTTCTTTGTTCGACAATTTGCCTTCAACTACGGAGAAATAAGGGCTCCTTCGAATCCGTAAATACTCTTAATACTCACATTCCCATACATACATACTCACATACATTGACTCTTCTTTGAATCTATTTCTTCCTTTCTTCTTTCTCAAACTCTGTCCGACCTCACCATGAACTTGATGGATTACATGACTGAAACATGCATGTACACCCTACCCCCACCCCCCGAGGCCCGGACTTTTCCTGCATATTTGGACAATTTGTCAGTTCTTTCTAAAACACCAAAGCGACAACACTCATCTTCACCGATCTTAGCTAAATCTGATACTCAATACTTTTTTACCGCGTTTTATGATCAATATATATGTTTGCGTTTTATGATCAATATATATGTTTGTGTTTTATGATCAATATATATGTTTGCGTTTTATGATCAATATATATAATTCCTGTTAAATCTATTGTCTTCAGTTTTCTCTTTTCGTCATTTTCATTCAATTGTTTAATGTCCTCACAGACTGTTTAGTTAAGCTACCTGCCCGACCTTTGCAGACAAGAGAAGGCAGAATACTAATAGTTGAAAGATATTCCTCTTGCTAGGGAATTTGAAAACCCTTGTGTAACCAATAAAAAAAATAAAATACAGTTAAAACAAAACAACAATATAAGCAGTAACAATAAAGATAAAAATAATAAAAAATGCACTTTTTCCTTTTTTCATGTTGGAGTTACAGGAAATAACCCAAAGGTTATTCTGAATTGATAAAAAAAAATTTTTTTAAAGTTTCTTTAATAAAATAAGCTAATCGTTATAAAATTAAGTCGTTGGAAAATAATTTGGTGACAATTTCATTAAAATTGGACAATTCCCTGATTTTTGGTAATTGTTTTAAAATTAAGAAAATTTTTTTTTTTAGGTTTATGATCTCCCTTGGCAAACAAGCTACAACTACCTTTTTTTTTTTTAATTGTTAAGAGGAATTACGATCTTTAGGGAGCTCTAATTCTCCCAGTGGTATGCAATTATTCGGATGAAAGAAGACAAACAACACAATGGAATTTAAACACATATATTGACAAAGGCTACAAAAAATATTGTTGCAAATTTTGATGGCATTTTCAGCCAGACTTATCTGAGAGGTAAAATTACAGTTTGTAGGTGAAGTGGCACTAGAAAGGGAATTCTGGTCGCTGTGGTTGTAGAGTGCTGTTAGACGTTTCTCTTGGTGTAAGTTCTTAGGAAGTCAAGTGTTGGGAGTGCTTTGTGACGCGTCCGTGCAGTTCGGTTCTCGTGCGATATGTAAAGGTGTAGGGAGTGCTTTTTAGAAGCTACTCGCCTAGGTAACTGCTCTTTTAAATGAGTGGTGGATGGGGCCCTTTTCAAGGTAACTATTCAGGTCGACAGCCTTCTGATAAGTATGCTGTTGAGACGCCTCCGTCCCGGTCGACAGACTTCAGAAAGTATGCTGTTAAAAAACGCCTCCCTCCTGGTCGATGGCCTTCAGACAAGTGATGGGGTTTGATTCTCCCGCCAACCTCGTGTTGGCGATACGCCCCCTAGCGGCAGGGGGAGATAATTCTCTATCGTATTTTCCGATATCTTAAACAGACCTACTTAAATATAATCTTAAGAAAAAACTATTTTAAACATAATTTCATCAACAGGTAAATATGTAGCGAAATTTTCGAGAAAATTTGACTCTTAATTGATTTTTCATACAATTAAAAGAAGAAAAAAAAGATAGTCGTAGCTTGTTTTTGACTATATTAAATTTCAATTGATTTAATGGCGCGAAAATGTAAACATTGTTTTTGTTCATAATTTTTATTATTTCGATAAGCTGGAAAAATTTTCGAAAAATTATCAGGAGTTTTTTTTTTATGTTTTTTCTTTTAAATGGCACAAACATTTTGAAGATAATTTAAGCCTTTATTTAAGTTTCATTGTGTTAAATTTAGGGGGGGGGGGATTTTACACGGCAGATTGGACATTCTCACTCTACACACAGTTATAGAAATATACTGACACAACACACTAGTGAGTGACAAAGATAGACAAGTAGATAGACTGTATATTTATTTGTTAGAAAAAGTTTTACCTTGTTTTGTCTGTGAATCGATTATAGCATTTTCTGTGCATTCCAAATAGTTGGTCGTCTATTTCACCAACATTTTGGAAGGTTGAAGAACTTTTAAAAATACGAGCAACATTACCTTGCTGACAGTCAAAGGGGATCCATTTATTTGCATAGTCGCAAACCTTTTCAAATGTTTTTTCAGTAAAAGAAACAACATTTTCATTGATATTAATTGATTCAAAATGTATCGCACAAAAATTTCGCATGCTAATTATTTTTTATTTTTTTTATTTAAGAAATTTAAGGGGAGATAACTACAATCACAGTTAAGTCAATATTTACTAAGTTATTAACCCCCTTGATTTTTACGCTCAAATTTATCGATCAAATAATGCATTTAAAACGGATATTATACAATAATTCGCAACTTTCACTCAGAGATAAATTGAGATTTACACTCTTTTAGATTCATACTCATGAAAACAAGTAAAAAAAATTTATATATAATTTTTTTGTCCACGGAATAAAATCATTTCAGAATCTGGCCTATCGCTTATAAAAGATTACGCCTGATTTTCTGATAAAGTACACGTTAGCATTTGTCACATTTCTTAGTTTCGTATTCTAAATCTTTTTTTTTTATTGCTTTTAAAAATAGATTTTTATTTTATTTTCATTTCATTTATTCTTTTCTTAATTAAAAAAAATTAATAAACGATCTAAAAAGTACGAGCATTTTTTAAAAAATAAACAAACACACTAACAGCGTTTTTTTTTGTTTTTTTCTTTTTCAAATTGCTTTTTAGAAAATAGATTTTTATCTTATTATTTTTAATTTATTTAAATTTTTTTTTTTTTTAGATACGATCTAAACAAAATGAGCATTATTTAAAAAAAAAATTTTTTTCAGAAGACACCGTGTCAAACAACGTAAACAGTACATCAGACAGCTAACTCAGAAAGTGATGACGTTGACGCATAAATCAACACGTCACACACGAAAGTCGTCTTTCTTTCTTTTCTTTCTTTCCACCGCTATTCAACCAAGATGAGACGACAACATGTTCAGGAGCAATGTAAGTTATTTTTTTTCCTATTTTTTCCGTATTTGATCCCTGAATTAAATTTTGATACCTTTTAGCATAATTCCAATTACTTTAGGATTAATTGTCATGGTCGTAATTGTTTTTAAACATTTAAAATTGGTTCGTTGTCGTCATCTTAAGTTTGTATTCTTCGCGTGTAAATTCACTTGAAATGCCAGATGTTTGTTTGTTTTGATTTCGGTTTTCGTTTTACTTTTCTTTCTTTTAATTTAGAATTTACGTTTCATTTCCTTATTTTAAAGAACGCAACCATGTGTATAAGTAATTTAGTATCTTTCATGTTAAAATGAAAAAGACAAAACACACAAATAAATCCCTAGCACCTATATGATTGTCCCGACCTTATTGCCATTATGGCAACCCCCTCAACCCTTCATATATGTACTAGAAGGAAGTGGCTGATGGTCTTAGTGTCCTGGATATACCGGTAAACTCTATCCGATACTGAAGTTCTAATTATGGACTTCTGGGGAATATGGAGTACCCCTTCATCACCATTATTCCCAGGTCCACTTTGACCCGAAGTGGTAGTACCTGTTAAGGTCCCATCTATGGGTTAAATAGAATAGAAAAAATGAGTTCTAAAAAATTGTGTACCCATCAAGAATTAATAAAACAAAAACGTCTTTGGTATAAAATGACCCAACAAGTGTTGACATGCCGTAAAACCAACCACATAAAAAAAATCTAGTCACTTAAAAAGGTTTGACTTATTCTTTAGATAATTAAACAAAAACATCGTTTAATTTATATTTTCTAAAAAAAGGATAATTAAAAAAAAAAAAGACTTTTGCATCATTTTTATTTTTAATTCTTAATCACCTGTTAAACTTGGTTGGTATTTATTTTGTGTAGTGACTAAAAATATTTATTTAAATTAAAAAGTTTAAATAATTTAATCATTAATTTCATATCTAAATTGGGTTTAATTGTTAGAAACATCTTTTTAAAAGTCAAATAAAAAAAAATAAAAAATGACATTTTCATTAACATAGCCCAATGGGGGTTTGTGTGTTAAAAAAAAAAATTCTTAATTCAAAAAATTAAAAGCATACATTATATAATGTATTGTTTTAAACTAAAAAAAAGATTTTTATTTTTAATAAACTATTTTGTAACTTAAAGAAAACATTTTCACACTTGAAACTATTTTAAAGTTCCTCAAATAAAAAAAATAAAGAAATATGTTTATTTTCACACATTACATTTTTTTACAAAAAACACAAAAAAAAAAACAACAAAATCACAACACATGATTAATGTGTGGAGGATGATCACTAATTAGGACTGACCTTATTCTAGTTGGTTTAAATAGGTTTAAAATATTTTTACAGATATAAGAATAAGTAATTCTTTAAAGAACAAAGGTTATTAATTTTAAATATATAGTAGAGACTGGGTCTCTTTTTTGTTGGTATTTGATTACTTTCCTCCATTAAATATACATTAACAAAATATATACATATGAAATATACTTATTTTTATGTGCTATTATTTTGTCTTTTTTTTTTTTTTTTTTTTTTTTTTTTGCTTGAAAACACTCAAGGCTGATTTTTTTTTTTTTTTTTTTTTTTTTTTTTTTTGGCTTCGTTGGCAAAAAAGTGCCATATATCAATTTTAAATATTTACGTATCCTTAAAGTTTATTATTTAAACAGCTGGTAAGTTGTTTTTTTAAATCTCATAAATAAATACATGACCAATAATCTTTATAAAAGTGTTCAAAACCTTTGCTGCTTTCCACCTGCCCCGTATCCATGGGAACGCAACAATTAAAATTGCTAAACATAAAAATATTTTTAAAGGTACACCTTAAAACTGAAGTTGAAGTTGCCGTATAAATTCAGCCTTTCTAACATTATGTACATGTCTACTGTTTAAAACTAGATTTAACTAATTTTATTGGGTTCTCCGTACATCGGCCTTGTACCACAACTAAGCAAAGCTTAGTAAGTAATTACTCGTTTTTTACCCACGTCAGTAAATTTCCTCTACGGGGTAGGGAATGTTAAGTATGGTCAGCTAAATGTGGGCGGTCCCACACGTGTACGTGTTGACAGACAAAACTTATCCAGTCTTCACGACCAGTGTCACGTAGGCTTCAACACTACCCCGACTCTCCTTACTGACAAAGGGGAGGTGCTGCTCTAAAGTCGAATCTCCAGGACCAGACAATCCTTTTTTTTTTTTTTTTTTTTTTTTTATATATATACGAGAACGTTATGAGGAGTAGAAACAGCGATACTAGGTATACCCAAAATTTTGGTACGACAACACCACTTCCTCCTTTCTTTTATTAAAAAATAAATAAATAAATAAATTGTCACTTATTTTTTATTTATTTTTTTCTTATCTGGCAAAGGGAGGTGCTGCTCCAAAGTCAAATCTCCAGGACCCAACAATTTTTTCTTATTTATTTAAAAAAAATGAGAACAGCTGAGTAGTAGAAACAGCAATATTAGGTATCGACAAAATTTTGCTATGACAACACCACCTCCCACTTTCTTCTATAAAATAAAAAAAAATTAAATTGTAAATTGTCACTTTTTTATTTTTACTTACTTACATAAAAAAAAAAATACTATGAATTTCTTAATTATAACCAATGAAATAAATCACATTGAAAAGAGCACATCTTCAAGAGAGAAAAAACGACAAAAATGCACCATTTTGACAGAAACAGATTTTAATTTATAAAATTCTGTTTTAAAGACTGTAAAACAAGTAATATTTACTAAACAAATATTATTTATTTAAAAATTTTTTTATATATATATTCGTTCCGCTTAATAATGCAGCAAAAATTTTCATTCACCTTTTCTCAGTTTTAATGAATTTGAAATTACGGAGGGTTAAAAAAAAAAAAAAGTGAAATTTTATCTATACCTACTATATTCATATTTACCAACCCCTCCACACAAGAATTCAAATGTGGTTTCAAAGCTCAAATCATTACCATTCACTCAAGGATGCTCCAAGCAGCATAAATGCTACCAGACTTATTAAACAGAAATGCGATTAGATATAAAAAAAATAAAATAAAATGGAAGTTACTTATTCAAAAAACAGAAATTTCAAAATGTCGTTAAAAATGCTATCACTTAGCTAACCACTTTAATCTGACCAGGAACATTAACTCTTAACATCCTATACCACCTCATTCCACCTGGTCAGAAGTCACATTCGTTTTCCTAATCTGCCCCAAATGATAAACTTTGTTTAAATGTAATATTAAACATATTTAGAAGTCTTTATTTTAAGGGAAATAACCGGTAACTTTAAATGAAAAGGCCATTTTTAGCATTTTTGATAGATTCTTATAGGAACGGGGCTCTGGACTTAGAAAATTCTCAACGGGATGTTTTAAATGAGAAGGTCCCAAAATGCAGTATTACATCTTACTACCCCCAGTTAAGACCATTTCATGACTGCTAGCCATTATAATTCTAATGTAAAGAGGTTTGAAAATTTGAATTAAACTATTGAAAAAAAAACATTTAAAAAAACATCTGAACATAGCCCGTGGTTACTGTGGCCTGAATGTTGTGTTTATACACATTAAAGATGAGGACTAAAGTCTGAAATATCAAAATTCAATTGTTTATAATTGTTATTATCATCATCATATCATGCTAGTACCACAGATATCTATGACAATATCTCACCAACTGTCCCTATTATTCATCGCCTTGGTAGGTCCTCTGCACAGCATTCAGCATCTACGCAGATCTGGTTAATGTAGGTCTTTGCTGGACAGCCTACACTGAAGTGCCCATGTACAGGTTTCCACTGGAAAACATCACTTATGAGTTTGTTCTTGTTTCTCCATCTGTGTCCAGCATGTCTTATTTATCTCACTTGGATGGTCTGTGTGATAGGTGGCAAGTGGCCATATAGCTGCTTTCTTACAGGATGTTGTCTCCATAATTTGTTTAAGATCACACACAGCATTCTTGTGCATCTCCCATCTAGCTTTATTCTCTATGTGCTTTGAGGCTAAAATTTAGATCTCAGAAGGTCGTATGATATATTAATCTATATGGTAGGGAAAAAGTTGATTTGTTTACTGTAGGTTTTTATCTGTTCAAAGGTCAAGTGGATGTAGTTGTTGGTTCCCCACCCCTTTCCATGGGGCGGGGGCTGATAAGAGAAATATCTATCTATACATATATAAAGTACACTTGGTGTGTATGTATGTCTGGAGGAAACTACTAAAATAAAAAAATTAACGACGAAGTAAATATTATACACATTTACTATCACCAGAGCTTACTTTTCGTGCAAAAATAAGGAATATGTGATTCTATGTTTTTTTGGACACTATTCCATCTCTAGTAGATTGGTTGATGCAAAAGAAAGAATATATATAAATAAAAGAAAGATTATGTATGTATGTTTGTCATTGTTTATTTGTACAATGGCTGATCGCATGTCCTTTTATAAAGGAAAATTGGTGGAGACCATTTTTATTTATTTATGCCATTCCAGAAGAGTTCCTGGAAAGATCAATTGATGCAATTCCAGAGGGGCCAGAGACAAATGCTGGTGCCCGTATGGAATATTAAATAAAACTCCATGTTATTTGTGTTTTCATATTAATTTTTTGTAAAAATAATGACTCTGAAATAAATTATAAGATTTTTAAGAATAGGGAGCTACTTTACAATCACCTTGTATATAAAAGAAAGATTCTGTCTGTTTTGTACACAAGAGTTCCTGGAAAGATCATTTGATGTGATTCCTGAGTGGCTTGAGAGGCTGGAGACAAATGCTGGTGCCCATATAGAATATTAAATAAAACTCCATGTTATGTGTGTTCTCCTTATATTAATATTTTGTCAAAAATGACTCTGGAATAAATTATAAGATTTTTTAGAATAGGGAGTTACTTTACAATCACCTTATACATAAAAGAAAGATTCTGTCTGTATGTCCTTTTATAAAGGAAAATTGGTGGAGACCAGCAAAGACCAAACTTCAATAAAGACTATTTTTGTTTGAGAAGAGTTAAAAAAAACAAAAAACTTTTACCCTTCATTTTCCAGATGAAAGTAAAAAGTAAAGTCGTTGGTATTAGCCAGACAGCAAGAGATTCTATCCATTTTCACTAGCTCTAGACCCAGGAAAGTGTTTTCTCATCTGAGGTGGAGTGCCTACCATCAGCTCTGCACTTTACCACAGTGATCCCTGTGCTACTCATATCCTGAGTTGGCGAGGGCCGGTATCGAACCCTGAACCTTATGGTCAGATGCTCTACTGACTGATACACATACACACACACATATATTGTTACGTAGACGCACCAGTAGGGAACAACCTGTGCACTAGTGCAACAATAATAATAAAAAAAAACTGCAAGAGATCCCGAGTGTAAAAGAATAACACCAAGGGATGGAGAACTTTATTCTTCAGCTTCGATAGATGGACGAGAGATTGATATGGAACACAGCGCCAGACAACAAAGAAACAAGCAGGATTCTGTTAATAGAATCTAATATTTATTTACATCAAATACAGGCAGTAGAAAAGTATTTGAAAAACAAACAATAATAAAAGAAAATATACATATGCATGTAAAGTTGACGGAGCGGCTTAAAGTCAGTATCAGCGAGTTAGTCTATCCCCTTTTCAATGGTGCTAGACCAAGGAGATTGTTTTAGCATCTGAGGTGGAGCGCCACACCTACCATCAGCTCCTTACTTTACCGCACAGATCCCTGTGCTACTCATACGCTGAGTTGGCGAGGTCCGGTATCGAACTAGGAATCTTGTGGTCTCTAGCCGAACGCTCTACTGACTGAGGGATATGGTAAGGGATATATACACGTATGAAAAGGGTCTCTATATTGTCATATTATCAAACATGAGTGGGTGAGCAAATAAATGTTTAACATACAGACAATCCTAAAAGACAGAATGTAAAACGAGAGATTTAACTCACTGTGATACCATGGATAATAAAAGAATGTCCTTTCATTATTCTTTCCTATTTTATCATATGTGTCAAAGTTCTTTAGATGTTCAAACAATTTGAACGTTCTGCATAATCCAATAAATTTCTTTCTTTCTATTCAGAGTCCTTAGTTTTTTCTTTGGTGATAAGTTGATTTTCTCGTTTCTTTCTTTAAGATGATTTTCCTGTTTTTTCTTTCGCCGCTTCGTTTACTGCGACGTTTCACAATTACAGAACGAGGCGATACACTTCTCGTCGCTCCGAGGTGTTTTCAACTTCTATTGGGGCCTGGTCTTTTGGCATGAATCTGATCGTCATGGTAACAAACTAAATCGTTATCTTCACAGGGCGTGAAAGTTCTAAAGTCATGTGTACTTTAAATCCAATTGTCAGTTGAGACAAGGCGAAACGGAGAAAAAAGTTACTTACTTACTTCCTTTCATGATTTCTGGAATAGAAAGGGGATGTTTGAAAATCATTGTCTGATAGGAGAATAGTATTACTTCATCAATACAATTTTTTTTTTTCTCTGCTCGCCCACACATTATATAGAAATTTATTATAAATGTACATCTATATACTAGTTGACATACTAGAGGCATGTCACAATATATATATATATATATATATATATATATATATATACACACACACATAAACATTAGATATATATACTTATATATACATTAAATATATTGGGGCTTGCCATAAAGGCAATATGTTTGGGACAATCATGTAGGTGCTAGGACTTGACATGACCAGCCGATTGGTCAGGAGATTTGTCATAAAATTTAT
The DNA here is from genome assembly GCA_023376005.1 of Doryteuthis pealeii. Taxonomy (NCBI): domain Eukaryota; kingdom Metazoa; phylum Mollusca; class Cephalopoda; order Myopsida; family Loliginidae; genus Doryteuthis; species Doryteuthis pealeii. The sequence goes on from CM042172.1 coordinate 41,099,128, forward strand.
GATAAAGACTGTGAAAAAAACAGTTTAAAAAAAGTTCTTGTGTCCTTTTGTGTTCTCACAATTATATACAATATTACATATGTTTGTATAACATGTAATATTATGAAAAATTGAAAAAACACAAGTTCATAAAACGAGTAATGTCTTTCGCCTACGCTGCAGTGTTTCGATCTGTGTCAATAGATCTTCATCAGGGCTTTTGTTAGTATGAGGAAAAATAATGTATCACAGAAAAATAAGAAATCTGCGAGAAAGAACGCCCACTTTTCAATCAACAATTTTTAAATAGACTGACCGACAAAGCAATAGAGTCTCACAGATTTCTTATTTTTCTATGATACATTATTTTTCCTCATACTAACAAAAGCCCTGATGAAGATCTATTGACACAAATTGAAACACTGCAGCATAAGCAAAATAAACTCGTTTTATGAACTTGTTTTTTCAGTTTTTTATAATATTACATACTCTCGGATTCACTTCCACTTTTTCTTCACATACATACATATTGATACAGTTCCTTTTGTTGATTACTTTGAGTCAATTTCAAAGTTTTTTTTTTTTTTTTTTTCTTTTAAATACAAGAATCTTCACCGGTAGTGCATAATAACGACAGATGTAAACAGTCGACACAAGTGTGTACGGATGGTAGCTGTTTGGGGAATTGGGATGTTTGAGGTGGTTTCAGCAATCAGATTTTTTTTTTTTTTTTTTTTTTTTTTTTTTTTTTTCTTTGGTTGTGTACCTTAATTAGGCATGTGTACTTTCACACAAACAGTGAGGGAGTCTATCCTCTTTTCACTAGCACTAGACCCAGGAGATTGTTTTTGGCGTCTGAGATGGAGCACCACACCTACCGTCAGCTCCTCACTTTACCGCATAGATTCCTGGGCTTGAAAAGTATTTAACAATTCTTTTTTTCTCTTGGTGTTTCCAGATGCTCCAAAGTCCAATTACCGGCCAGAACCTGGCATGATTGAAGGTGAAAATGAACGAATGGAAAATGCTCTCACAGGAAAAGTCAAAGCTCTCAAATCTGTAAGTTTTATTTTCATCTTTTATTGCCTTTTGATTTACATCACGCACGCATGCATGCATGCATACATATGTACACACACATATATACATATGCATATATAAACACACACACACACATATATATACAGGGTTCCCATGCGTCCTGGAAAACCTTGAAAACCTGGAAAAAATTTTTTTATTTTTCCAGTACTGGAAAACCTTGAAAAGATAGGCGTATTTTTTCAAAATCCTGGAAAATTTTCGTTTTTTTGTCCTGGAAAAATTGAATTATCTGAGACAAAATTAATGTTATTGTTACCGTTAACAAATATAACTAGTAAAATAACAAGGACGCTTTTTTATTTTTTTGTTTTGTTTTTGCTCAATGAACCTACCCAACATTTCCCAAACTGGTCATAAATATTCATTAAACAGTAAAAATGCTTCTGATTGGCTATTTAGAAGTTTCGCTTTCATCATGTAGCAATATTTTGATTTATTTTTATACGACACTGAACAAGTCAAGAATTTGTCATCAGACTAAAGATAATAAGGTATTCGTTAAAGAAAGGTTAAAAAATAAATTATGTTTAACAAAAAAGAATTTTCTGTACTTGTATAGAATAGCACACACGCAAAATTTTAACTGAAAATGAACAATTAAAAAAAAAATATATACATTTAAGAATTAAATAAAATTAATGTTCATTCAAAAAAAGTTTGTTAAACATTTTTGGAAACACTGGAAAGTAAAAACATTTCCTAAGACAAAAGTTGATAACCATTTTAGTCTCGGTAGTTTGTTGGATGTGGGGTTGGGATCAAGCTACTGTCAACAATGTAGGATTGGCAGTGTTTAGTCATGTTGACGGGGTGGGGCTGGGGAACACACCTTCCTAGCAAATCTTCAAGCAAGCTGTGCTTGAACAAAATATTCAAGGATATCAAATGTCAATTTCAACTCAGTTAAAGTGTTCTTTTTATAAGGTGATAATACTCCCCACCCAGGTAAAAAAGAACAATTTCCTCGTATATTCCTACCATAAAATAAACTGAACCCTCATTTTATATTCTTTATTTATTTTAATATTCACTTCAATGTGTATATTCTAAAAGTTTTTATTTTGTGAGAATGGTTAGTTTTAAAGTGGGGGTTCATTTTTACACTTCAACTTTTTACTCGTAAATTCCTACCATAAAATGCTAAAGCCTAATTTTATGGTAGGAATTTACGAGTAAAAAGTTGAAGTTTATCCTTTGTTGTTATTTCTTTTCTTTTTGGCTTTGGTACTCTAAAATAAAAACGTCAGATTTTAATCATCGTCGACGAAAAAACAATTACGGTCATAAAAAGAGGATCCAATTTATGCCTAAATTGTAAAACGAGCCTTTAAAACTAACCTTTAAAACTAACCATTCTCATAAAATAAAAACTTTTAGAATATACATATTGAAGTGAATATTAAAATAAAGAAAATATATTTAGTATTGTAAAATAACGGGTGCAAAAAAAAATAAAACATTTATTGCAAAAACACGGACATAAAATGAGGGTTCAGTTTATTTTAAAGGAATATACGAGGAAATTGTTCTTTTTTACCCCAACCCACTCCTGGAAATATTGGTCAGGTACTATTCGCAAAGTTCCATCCCGGTCTCCTCTGGTAATAGATCAAAAAACAAACCCACCTATGAATGAAGTCCCTAGCTGAAGTGGTGCCTGCAGTATATGAAAAAATAATTTGTTGATTGAAGGCGTTTTTATTGACAAATTATTATTTTTTTAGTGTTTTGAAGGTGTTAAAAGTAAGCCATATTTTTGAAAATATAAAAAAAAACACAAAAAACAGCGCTTTTTCCCAAAAAGTTAATGCGATATTTTATCACCTCCAGTCTTTTTTCGACAAGTAAATGTAAATATTTTAACCTTTTTTAAAAATATGGCTTACTTTTAACGTCTTCAAACTAAAAAAATGAGGGACATAAAATGAGGGACATAAAATGAGGGTTCAGTTTATTTTAAAGGAATATACGAGGAAATTGTTCTTTTTTACCCCAACCCACTCCTGGAAATATTGGTCAGGTACTATTCGCAAAGTTCCATCCCGGTCTCCTCTGGTAATAGATCAAAAAACAAACCCACCTATGAATGAAGTCCCTAGCTGAAGTGGTGCCTGCAGTATATGAAAAAATAATTTGTTGATTAAAGGCGTTTTTATTGACAAATTATTATTTTTTTAGTGTTTTGAAGGTGTTAAAAGTAAGCCATATTTTTGAAAATATTAAAAAAAACACAAAAAACAGCGCTTTTTCCCAAAAAGTTAATGCGATATTTTATCACCTCCAGTCTTTTTTCGACAAGTAAATGTAAATATTTTAACCTTTTTTAAAAATATGGCTTACTTTTAACGTCTTCAAACTAAAAAAATCTATAAAAACACCTTCAATTGACAAATTATTTTTTCATGTACAGCAGGCACCACTTCAGCTAGGGACTTCATTCATAGGTGGGTTTGTTTTCACCATCACCACCTAGCGTTTTTTTAAGGCAGGAGGCCGGGACGGAACTCTGCGAATAGTACTATTGGTCATTTTAACGTTTTGTCATCCTGGATTCCTGCCCTAATTTACGCTGTTTTTAATTGCTGGCATAAGACATAATTCTAGCCAAATATAGATATTTTCCGAGTCATGTTTTTCACATTTTATCAGCAAATTAATGGAGATATTTTACAATGCCCCACCCCAACCCCACTTTTCATCGCCAAATCAATTTAGATATTTTACCCCCTCCCCAGGTTTAATTTTTTTTTACCATGAATTTTTACAAAACAAATTCAAATTTCAAATATGTACGTGCTGTATTTTTCACTTTTTATCAGCAAATATATGTAGATATTCTACAATTATGCCCCCCACCATCTTTATATTGGCACATCAATTTTGATATTTTATAACCCGCTCTTAGCCCTGTCATCTGGGTCTTTAGAATACACCGACTGCAATTGGGCCACCTGTTGGCCATAGTGTGGTGACCCATGATGCTTAAGGATGGAATCTTTGTGGATGAGCAGTCCATGACATGCAACACTCTGCTTAGACTAAGGATACCTATTTTTTGTCTACTTTTCATTTTAAAAACTAATTAAAATTAAATTGATTATTTATGGTCAAATTTTTGTCTCAGTCGAAAAGTAGTAACATAATGAGCATCAGTACAAAAAGTAAAATAATATTACACATGTAATTTATTTTTAATACATTTAAAACTATTTTTTTCGGTCAATTTTTATCAAATATGACTTAATATGGCCACTAGAGTTGCCGTATAATCCGTGTTTACAAAATGAATTTAACACTAGATTCGAAAAAAAAAAAAATTACCAAAAATCTGGGAATTATCTGATTTTAATGAAATTTTCAGTATTGATTTATCAATGAATGGATTTTATAATGCATCAGTTATTTTATTTTAAAACTTTTTGATTTAATTAGGTATTTCTGCTATGATAAATTAATATATAAAATTCATTTAAGAAAAGAGTATCATGATGTTAAGTTTAAAATATCATATTATTATATTTTAAAAACATTTTTTTAATAACTACTTTACTTTAGTATCAATCTCTAATAATTTGTTGTCACTTACTCTATTGGAAATTAGTGCCCCCCTTTAAACAGAGCAAATATTGATGTATACTTTTTTCTTTTATAAGATAAATAA